>JANAVB010017194.1:912434-1317766 GCA_029216955.1 Iris pallida
AGAAATAGGGAATAGTTGGATAGTGAGTGGAAGGGTGATTTTGAGTTAGGAGTGTCGAAACGCTTCCAAATTTGAATGGAACTCAGCTAATGTAAAATAGAGTTTGTGGGTAGGCTCCTAAGTTAAAATTGGGGTTTTGTTTGGGATTAGGAGAATGGTATCACACGATACCATTGAGTATCTTACGATACTCAAGATAATAGAAAATTAGTCAATTTGAGTCGTAAGATGGACTGGATGTCCACTTTACCTAGAAAACTTGGTAGGTAATGTTAGTGTAGGTTAGTATCCTACTACCCTAGGAAGTCGGGAGTGGAACTCCTAAGAAAAAGCTACTTGGCCCTTAGTATTAGGGTAGAAAGGGTAAACGGGATAAGTAGAGATAATATCCATTTCTCAACATATGGATTTAATACTTTAAGATATAGATAAAATTAGGATAATATGGTTGGTAATTGTTAGGAATAGTGGACTTGGACTAGTTTTGACCTTGGTTGACCACGGTTAACTATTTTGACCAAAAGTCAACCGAAAGTCAACCGTAGCCTAAAATTGACTAGAACTTGACCAAACTTGACCGGTTGACCCAAAGTCAACTGTTAGTCAACGTTAGTCAAGTTTGACCTAAAGTTGACCTAGAATTGACCTAGGGTTGACCAGAGTTGACCAGTTGACCAAAAGTCAACTGTAAGTCAACCATTGACTTAAATCGACATAGTTTAATTTTGTTTGACTTGCATTGACCCAGTTTGACTTTGTTAGGCCTAGTATGACTTGGATTGACCCTGTACAATCTAGTTTGACCTTGTTTGACCTAGATTGACTTAGTTTGACGTATCTTGACCTAGTTGACTCAGTATGACTTAATTTTACTTCCAAACCATTATATTGATACAGTATTCCATCTATAGGTCCTCGAGGCACTGTTCTTGGACTCAGTCGACTTATCCATCACATCACAGGCGAGTACATTCTCTGATAACTTTTCCAATTTACGATGATTGTTATAATTCATGTAATTAGTGTAGATATGCTTGTTCTTGACACATTGGTCACAGGATTAGTATTCATGGATCCCGACATGAGGTGTTATTCCTTGTTATCTTGGTATATCTTGTGCAAGCCCCCTTGTAGTTCTTGTGCAGTATATGGATGCTGATTCTCGAGGAGACTTGCTCCCTTCTCGTAGAATCTCGCGTCATAACGTATTTTGTTTAGATCCACTCTACCAGTCGGGGATGGAGAGTATTAGTGTAGATGTGTGGTCATTATCCACCTTGTTATTCTTGTAGATCTTATGAGTGTTAATCATACACTCCACGTGTGATTAACCTGGCCAGTAGACCTTGTGCAGACCCAAGTCGGCCACATGTTGAAACTAGTACTCACACACTTAGATAGATGATTCTTGATTCTTGTACATGCCATGATCAGTTTTACTTGCCTTGTTCTAGCTATAGATTTACAGCTTACCTTGCCATGATACTCACATATACATTTCATGATTTCTTGTATATACTCTCTATTTACAGTCTTATAGCTTTTGTTATATCTCGTGAACTGTTGTTAGTTGATTGTACTCGTTCCATCCTGACTGGATATGTTGACAAAATATTACAGATGACGGTGAGGAGGATTGCTGTACCTACTACGGTCTGGTTGACGTAGTGGGCTTAGACTTGGAGACCTTGGTTCAGCAGGTCTTAGCTCCGCCAGACGAGTCTCTAGCTTAGTTTAGTTAGAGTAGATATATTGGACTGAACCTTGTCTCCAGCTTGCTACTTATGTTATGATATTATATTTGTGTCACGCCCCAGAACCAGAATACTGGAGAGCGGAGGCAGACATAGCCAGCTACGTATATTGAAATGGAAACCACCTCGATATACGGTCACGGCTGTCTAGATATGTGAGGGTTTTCTACAAGCCAACAGTCTCTTATGGTCATGAACAAGCCTAGTGTCTCAATCACCACAAGTAAGTAAAGTCACAAGATGTATGATCATTAAATATACAATAATAAGGCGTCCCAAATATTACATATTCAGCTGATCATGAAGCTAGTCGTTACAAAATGTTAGGACTAGCAAGAGTTTAGTCATACATGATCAACCCTAGGATTTGTTAATCATGTTTACAGCCCGTAGGCAGACAGTAAGTAAAAGTGCTTCGAGCTAACAGGTGCTCGTCGGCTAAACGTCTCAAAAGAATAATTTTTACAATAGAGTGAGCGAAACAAAATAGAAAACCCACTCTTGGCCCGAATTCCGTCTAGTGTTCACCATTGGGCTGGAAGCTTGGTAGATCCTCGGGAGTTGCTCCGAAATCTGGCCACACAAAACCAGCTGGGTCAACCCCAGAAAGAGCAAGTGCCACAAGGGGGCCACGAAATAAGAACAAAAGCCGGCAATCAGCACAGAAAATCTAATATTAAAACTAAAATTACGAAAACATGTCAGGATGATATACGACGAGATAACCATGGAACTATTCCGATAGCCAGGTTACAACCCGTAAACCAAACAAGGACCGGGGTTGTAACCCTTCATCTGAACAGAGCTTGGTTTCCCACCATTTATCGGCAAGATAAGTAATACAAGAAATCAAGACAGGGAGCAATCTTGTACTGGATCAAGACATGGCTAGACTGGTTATACCTCATTCAATCAATCACGGCCAAGCAGATCCTACGGCTTACTACTTTAACTAACTAGGGTTATCACAGGCCTAATTACTAACAAGATGCAGTGAGATTGTTCCACAGCCACAAGCCCTGCAGACCATCCAGGTTACCCAGGACGAAAGATTAGGGTTGAATTCAGGTGGGTACATTGTCCAGGAGACACATGTACCCTTAAGTAACTTAGAGGGTGCAACACCTGACAGTGTGCTGGAAATGCGCCCTACTCAACGGTAGGCTACAAATCCCTGGAGCGCCCAGGTAACGGGATTGCCTGTAGCTGTGTCATCTCTTCATGACTACTGTGTTATTCTAGTTATTAGCCTTAATCCATTTTAGTAGGTACTCCTGACCGTGGTACTCAGGAGTTCCATCCTAGACATGATGTGAGACTGGACAAGTGGATTTAACAAGCAAGCAAGAAAGAACCACCCACGGAGTCAAGACAGGTCAAGCTAAGTTATCAGGTCATGTCAAGTCAGGAGTGCGCCGTCACGGGCCACTATCGAGTTATCAAGATAAATCATGTCAGGGTACTTGTCAGGAGTGCGCCACGACGGGCCACTATCATGTCAGGTTGGTCAAGTCAGGAGTGCACCACTACGGGTCACTGTCGTGTTATGCAAGTTCCTTGCCATACCAAGCCATGTACAATAGTCATTCCAAACATATTAAGTAAAATCAAGTTCATGACAAAAGGCGTAAGGATATAAAATGGGCATAAAATATCTAATAAAATATCAAAGGACAGGGTTATAGAAGAGCCAAGCTTAAAGATATAAAACCAAAACTCTAAGAGCCAAAGTAAGGGGTCAAGGGGCAGCATACGTGCAAAAGCACGCACGCAGGGAAGCTGCGTACGCACAAAAGCATGCACGCAAGGTTCGTTCAAGTCTGCGTACCAAGGCACACTCAAGAGAGCAGTGTACGTGAAAAGTCACGCACGCTCAAGGGAGCAGTGTGCGTGAAAAGTCACGCACGCTCAAGGGAGCAGTGTGCGTGAAAGTCACGCACGCTGAGAGAGCAGCGTAGGTGGAAAGTCACGCACGCTGAGAGAGCAGCGTAGGTGAAAAGTCACGCACGCTACAGAGAGCAGCGTAGGTGAAAGTCACGCACGCTGAGAGAGCAGCGTAGGTGAAAAGTCACGCACGCTACAGAGAGCAGCGTAGGTGAAATTCACGCACGCTGAGAGAGCAGCGTAGGTGAAAAGTCATGCACGCTACAGATAGCAGCGTAGGTGAAAGTCACGCATGCTGAGAGAGCAGCGTAGGTGAAAAGTCACGCACGCTCAAGGAGACACGCTTCCAACAGGAAGCGTAAAGTCTGCGTACGCAGCGCTAAAGAGCGCGTGTAGCTCAGGGTGCGTAAGCTAAACAGCTCTGCATACACTGCTCACTGTCTTCTCCAGACAGCAAGAACACCATGGCTGAACCCAAAGCTTCAAAGCATCATATCTTGGCCATCCGAACTCCAAATCCAGATTTCCAAAGTTCCAACTTGGGTAGAATTGAATGCTCTTCCACTTGGAAACACCAAAACCCATAGAAAACCAACTAAAATAGATCAAAACATGCAAAAATCTGAAAATAGGAAGACTTAGATCTAGAACAATGGAGACTCCAAATCACAAAATGCCAAGAACTAATGTTGATCACCATGTCCTAATCTAGCAAATGAACCAAGAAAATAGGGCTATCATAAAGTGGCAAGGTGCACTTGCCTAGGGTTGGGAGAGTTGTGGAGGAAGGAGAAGAAGAAGAAGAAGGAAATTAATGGTGAAAGTTATGAGGAGAGAGAGTGGTAGGTGGGGGTTATAAAGAGGGTGAGTTATGGTGGGTTGAGAGGTAGCATAGGTTAAGGTGATCCAACTCACATAAACCAAACCAAACCGAACCAACCCAATAAAACCAAGCCATGCCAAAACCCAAAATATGAGAAATACCGAAATTCCCCAAGTTAAGAAAAATAAAAAAAATACATGCCAAAAATCCAGATACGAGTATAAATACGAAATACGAGAAATACAAAAAATGAGGGTGACAACTCTACCCACCTTAAAAGAATTTCGTCCTCGGAATTTAATCAAGGAGCTAGAGATTGCCACGACAAGCTACACTAAGCACAGGCAAGCTACACTAAGCAGTCCAATCATACAATCATACAATGCAAGCAAGGAAGGAAAAATGTAAGGCATAAGAAAGACATTATACCTCACGAGTCAAACAGGTAGGGATATCGCGATCGGATGTCGTCCTCACGCTCCCACGTTGACTCACCCAGAGAGTGATGACCCCAAGCAACACGGACTAATTTAATAGTCTTGTTCTTGAGTATCTTTTCCCTCCGGTCCAATATAGACACGGGCCTCTCCTCATACGAAAGGTTGGTACCAACAACCAATTCCGAATGGTCTAGGATGTGGCTCGGGTCCGAAATATACCGACGTAATTGGGACACATGGAATACATCATGTACCTCACTTAGCGACGACGGAAGAGCGAGACGATAGGATACATCTCCTACTCGCTCTAGAATATCGAACGACCCTATATACCTAGGACTAAGCTTTCCCCGCATGCCAAAGCGAATGACGCCGCGGTTAGGCGAGATCCTAAGGAATACATGGTCGTCGACAGCAAATTCTAAGGGACGCCGATGAGCATCGGCCCAATGGCGCTGGCGGTCCTGGGCAACTCGGAGGTGATCTCTGACCTTCCTGACCACTTCAACCGTCTGGGAAATCAACTCGGGTCCGAGCATCTGCCTCTCTCCGACATCGTCCCATGCTAGCGGGGATCTGCACTTCCTGCCATAGAGAGCCTCGAAGGGTGCCATTTGGATACTGGCCTGATAACTGTTGTTGTACGAGAATTCCACCAGGTGCAGATGATTCTCCCATGAACCACCAAAGTTAAGGGTGCAAGATCTCAACATATCTTCAAGGGTCTGGATTGTGCGCTCTGATTGACCATCCGTCTGTGGGTGATAAGCTGAGCTGAACTGAAGACGAGTCCCCAAACTCTTCTGCAAGCTGCGCCAAAAGTGTGATATGAATCTTGAATCCCTGTCTGAGGTGATGCTGGCTGGCACACCGTGAAGCCTGACAATCTGCCAGAGGTACATCTCTGCTAACTGTGCCGTCGACTGTCCAACTCTAAATGGGAGAAAGTGTGCTACCTTGGTAAGCCTGTCCACAATTATCCAAATAGCATCTCTCCCAGCCGGAGATCTGGGCAATCCGGTCACGAAATCCATGGTTATATGTTCCCATTTCCATTCTGGGATCGGTAAGGGTTAAAGAAGTCCAGCGGGCCTCTGATGTTCAGCTTTAACCTGTTGGCAAACCAAACACCGAGAGACAAACCGGGCTATCTCCCTCTTCATGCCATTCCACCAAAAATGCTGACGAATATCACGGTACATCTTCGTACCACCCGGATGAATAGAATACTGTAAACTGTGGGCTTCTACCATGACTTCCTGTCTGATATCTCCACTAGGTACACAAAGACGAGTACCGTGCCGAAGGGTACCGTCTTCATGGATACATAACTCTGGCCTTCTTCCTGCTTCACACTCTGCTTTGAGTCGTTGAAGCTTGGAATCTGCTGACTGCGCCATCCGGATCCTCTCAACTATGCTGGACTGAACCTGTAGACTGGCCATCAATGCCACACTGGTAGGAAGAACCACTTCAATTTCCATCTTCTGAAGATCTGCCAATAATTCTGGTTGCGCCGTCAGGAAATAAACTCCGGCTCTCCTGCTCAATGCATCTGCTACAACGTTGGCCTTCCCGGGATGATACTACATATCCACATCATAGTCCACTAGTAGCTCGAGCCATCTTCTCTGCCGCATATTAAGGTCCTTCTGGGTGAAAACATACTTCAGGCTCTTATGATCAGTAAAGATCTCCACTCTATCTCCGTACAAGTAGTGTCTCCACAACTTCAAAGCAAACACTACCGCCGCCAATTCCAAGTCGTGGGTTGGGTAATTCTTCTCATGATCACGAAGTTGGCGTGACGCATAAGATATTACCTTTCCATGCTGCATCAAGACACACCCCAATCCTCTGCCTGAAGCGTCGTAATAAACTGTGAATTCTTCGGTCCCATCTGGAAGGGTGAGAATGGGAGCCGTTATCAAACCTCGCTTCAACTTCTCAAATGATTCCTGACACTCTGTTGTCCAAACAAACGGCAAATCCTTGCGGGTCAACTGGGTCATCGGCGCTGAAATCCTTGCGAAATCTGAAACGAAACGCCGGTAGTAGCCGGCCAATCCAAGGAAGCTGCGAACCTCTGCCACTGAGCTGGGTACCGGCCATGACTCGATAGCCACAATCTTCTGGGGATCCACTTCCACTCCTCCTCGGGTAATGATGTGACCCAAGTTTGATATGCGATCGAGCAAGAACTCGCATTTACTGAACTTGGCGTACAACTGATGCTCCCTAAGCGTCTGAAGGACGACTCTGAGATGCTGCTCATGCTCTGCTTCACTCTTTCTGTAGACCAGGATGTCATCTAGGAACACGATCACAAATTGGTCCAAGTAAGGCATGAAAATGCGATTCATGAGGTCCATGAATACGGCCGGCACATTGGTCGCTCCAAAGGGCATAACAAGGAACACCCAATGTCCATACCTCGATCTGAATGCTGTCTTCGGGATGTCCTGTTCTCCGACTCTGATCTGGTGGTATCCTGACCGCAAGTCAATCTTCGAAAACACTGAAGCCCCTCTGAGCTGATCAAACAAGTCATCTATCCTCGGAAGAGGGTATCTGTTCTTGATTGTCACCGAATTCAAGGTACGATAATCAACACATAGCCTGGACGTACCATCCTTCTTTTTAACAAGAAGCATCGGGGCTCCCCAAGGCGATCCACTTGCACGAATGAATTCCTTGGTCCTCAGTTCTTCAATCATCTTGTACAAAATCTCCAACTCTGAAGGCGCCATCCTTTAGACTCGCTCTGACACTGGTGCTGTCCCGGGAATCAAGTCTATAGTGAACTCAATCTTCCGTTCTGACGGCATCCCTGGAAGCTCCTCTGGAAAGACATCTGGAAACTCTTCAACTATCTGGGGTAACTGCACTGCTGCTACTGCCATCCGCAATGCTGGAGAAGATGGCTCCACCGCGCCTCTGGAAAACGAAAACTCTGGCTCGCCGGGGATACTAAAGACAACTCTGCCAATATGGCAGTCTATCCTAGCATACTGGTTCCTCAACCAATCCATGCTTAGGACTATATCATAGTCTGCCATAGGAAACTCTATGAATCTAGCGGAGAACTCCCTACCGCTAACTACGATCCGACATGAGGAAAACACTCGATCTACTCCCACAAGACCATTACCAGTAAGTATATTGAGCCTCACTGATAATGACTCGGGCTCCAATCCTATCCGTGTCGCGAATCGTGCAGACATGAATGAATGCGATGCACCAGATTCAAATAATACCGAAGCCGGAAAGGAGTTAACGAGAATAGTACCTGCCACTACCTTACCTGGTGTAACTTCTTCTTCCATAGCCATCATCATGGCCTGACCTTGTCCTCTGGCTGCTGGTCCCCTCTGCTGGAAACCTCTCTGCCTATTCTGGGTCTGAGCTTGGGCTTGTGCATACTGCTGGGGGTGTTGTTGCTGGAATGCCTGAGACTGAGGCGGCAAGGACCTCGAAGATTGATACTGCTGCTGCTGAACTGGTGCTGGGGCCGGTCCTCTCACCGAAGAGCTAGAAGGGTTGGATGCTGATGAACCACCCCTATTCGGGCAAGCCCCTATCCTATGATCTGCTGCTCCACAAGCCATGCACAATCCCTGCGCCCTACGACAATCCGCCACTACATGACCTGGCTTCCCGCAATGAGAACATCCCATCGCGGAAGTCTGCTTCTGCTTCTGCTGCTGCGGGTACGTCGGGGTCGAATGCTGAACCGACGTTACTGAGGCCGCCCGCCTCGGAGTCCCAATGGTCAAACTTCTAGCTGCCGGGGCTGGAGCTGATGATTGGTGCATCTGACTGTGGGACCGCTTCCTACCTCCGGTCCTATCTACGATCCTCTGGGAGGTATACTCATGCCTCATAGCTGCTCTCAAGACCGCATCGAACGTCTGGTGCTCGAACTGCTCAACCGCCAACAAGATCTCCAAATGCAGTCCCTGCTGGAACCGCTGGGCTCTATCGAGCTCGGTTGCCACCAAGGTGGGGGCAAACCTACTCAGCCTAGAAAACTCGGCCGCATAACTGTCAACTGTTCTGCCTCCTTGCTTCAAGTTGGTAAATCTGGTCTGCAGGTCGTACCGAGCCACAGCATCAAAGTACTTCGTCTGGAATCTCTCCCTAAACACTGTCCAAGCAATGGGTGCCACTAATCCCATGGCCTGCGCCGCCCACCAATTGCGAGCTAAATCCAACAACTGCAGGCGTACCACCGCCACCTTCTCATTCTCGGGTGTCCTGGCTGCTTCCAGAATCACCTCGGTATCCTGAAGCCATGCATCTGCGGCAATCGCATCCTCGCCGCCGTCGAAGAAAAGAGGGTTCAATCGTTTGAAACTGTTGGCCGCCTGGTTCCCTGGATGTCCGCCTCGGGTCAAAGCATCTTGAACTGTCTGGTGCAGGGCGTCGCTTCGACGATCCTGGGAAGCTATCAAGGTTCTGATGAGGCCTACTAAGGTACCATCATCTGGCTCTGCGGGCTGGACGGGCCGAACTGGTGACTCTCCTCCAGTAGGTATCACTCTGGAGGCAACTCCGGAATGCTGGGCTTGATCTCCAGGTTGCTGCTGATCTGCGGGAAGTGCTCCACCTCGTCGATCGGTAGGACCAGGTACAGTGCCGCTGAAGAAAACGATACAGGGAAAAATAATAAGGAAGGACCAGGACAGACCAACGATACAAGCACACGATCAGGGCAAGAATCCAGAGATGCAGAGGATATGAATGGAGATCAAGGACGAGTACTGATTGAGACATCTATTAGATAAACCCTCACATTTCTTGATTGACAAGACCTGCATGGGCCACCACTTAAACCATGTCACGCCCCAGAACCAGAATACTGGAGAGCGGGGGCAGACATAGCCAGCTACGTATATTGAAATGGAAACCACCTCGATATACGGTCACGGCTGTCTAGATATGTGAGGGTTTTCTACAAGCCAACAGTCTCTTATGGTCATGAACAAGCCTAGTATCTCAATCACCACAAGTAAGTAAAGTCGCAAGATGTATGATCATTAAATATACAATAATAAGGCGTCCCAAATATTACATATTCAGCTGATCATGAAGCTAGTCGTTACAAAATGTTAGGACTAGCAAGAGTTTAGTCATACATGATCAACCCTAGGATTTGTTAATCATGTTTACAGCCCGTAGGCAGACAGTAAGTAAAAGTGCTTCGAGCTAACAGGTGCTCGTCGGCTAAACGCCTCAAAAGAATAATTTTTACAATAGAGTGAGCGAAACAAAATAGAAAACCCACTCTTGGCCCGGATTCCGTCTAGTGTTCACCATTGGGCTGGAAGCTTGGTAGATCCTCGGGAGTTGCTCCGAAATCTGGCCACACAAAACCAGCTGGGTCAACCCCAGAAAGAGCAAGTGCCATAAGGGGGCCACGAAATAAGAACAAAAGCCAGCAATCAGCACAGAAAATCTAATATTAAAACTAAAATTACGAAAACATGTCAGGATGATATACGACGAGATAACCATGGAACTATTCCGATAGCCAGGTTACAACCCGTAAACCAAACAAGGACCGGGGTTGTAACCCTTCATCTGAACAGAGCTTGGTTTCCCACCATTTATCGGCAAGATAAGTAATACAAGAAATCAAGACAGGGAGCAATCTTGTACTGGATCAAGACATGGCTAGACTGGTTATACCTCATTCAATCAATCACGGCCAAGCAGATCCTACGGCTTACTACTTTAACTAACTAGGGTTATCACAGGCCTAATTACTAACAAGATGCAGTGAGATTGTTCCACAGCCACAAGCCCTGCAGACCATCCAGGTTACCCAGGACGAAAGATTAGGGTTAAATTCAGGTGGATACATTGTCCAGGAGACACATGTACCCTTAAGTAACTTAGAGGGTGCAACACCTGACAGTGTGCTGGAAATGCGCCCTACTCAACGGTAGGCTACAAATCCCTGGAGCGCCCAGGTAACGGGATTGCCTGTAGCTGTGTCATCTCTTCATGACTACTGTGTTATTCTAGTTATTAGCCTTAATCCATTTTAGTAGGTACTCCTGACCGTGGTACTCAGGAGTTCCATCCTAGACATGATGTGAGACTGGACAAGTGGATTTAACAAGCAAGCAAGAAAGAACCACCCACGGAGTCAAGACAGGTCAAGCTAAGTTATCAGGTCATGTCAAGTCAGGAGTGCGCCGTCACGGGCCACTATCGAGTTATCAAGATAAATCATGTCATGGTACTTGTCAGGAGTGCGCCACGACGGGCCACTATCATGTCAGGTTGGTCAAGTCAGGAGTGCACCACTACGGGTCACTGTCGTGTTATGCAAGTTCCTTGCCATACCAAGCCATGTACAATAGTCATTCCAAACATATTAAGTAAAATCAAGTTCATGACAAAAGGTGTAAGGATATAAAATGGGCATAAAATATCTAATAAAATATCAAAGGACAGGGTTATAGAAGAGCCAAGCTTAAAGATATAAAACCAAAACTCTAAGAGCCAATGGATTAAGCAAGGGGTCAAGGGGCAGCATACGTGCAAAAGCACGCACGCAGGGAAGCTGCGTACGCACAAAAGCACGCACGCAAGGCTCGCTCAAGTCTGCGTACCAAGGCACACTCAAGAGAGCAGTGTACGTGAAAAGTCACGCACGCTCAAGGGAGCAGTGTGCGTGAAAAGTCACGCACGCTCAAGGGAGCAGTGTGCGTGAAAGTCACGCACGCTGAGAGAGCAGCGTAGGTGGAAAGTCACGCACGCTGAGAGAGCAGCGTAGGTGAAAAGTCACGCACGCTACAGAGAGCAGCGTAGGTGAAAGTCACGCACGCTGAGAGAGCAGCGTAGTTGAAAAGTCACGCACGCTACAGAGAGCAGCGTAGGTGAAAGTCACGCACGCTGAGAGAGCAGCGTAGGTGAAAAGTCACGCACGCTCAAGAAGACACGCTTCCAACAGAAAGCGTACTCAAGTCTGCGTACGCAGCGCTAAAGAGCGCGCGTAGCTCAGGGTGCGTAAGCTAAACAGCTCTGCACACACTGCTCACTGTCTTCTCCAGATAGCAAGAACACCATAGCTGAACCCAAAGCCTCAATGCATCATATCTTGGCCATCCGAACTCCAAATCCAGATTTCCAAAGTTCCAATGCTCTTCCACTTGGAAACACCAAAACCCATAGAAAACCAACTAAAATAGATCAAAACATGTAAAAATCTAAAAATAGGAAGACTTAGATCTAGAACAATGGAGACTCCAAATCATAAAATACCAAGAACTAATGTTGATCACCATGTCCTAATCTAGCAAATGAACCAAGAAAATAGGGCTCTCATGAAGTGGCAAGGTGCACTTGCCTAGGGTTGGGAGAGTTGTGGAGGAAGGAGAAGAAGAAGAAGGAAATTAATGGTGGAAGTTATGAGGAGAGAGAGTGGTAGGTGGGGGTTATAAAGAGGGTGAGTTGTGGTGGGTTGAGGGGTAGCATAGGTTAAGGTGATCCAACTCACATAAACCAAACCAAACCGAACCAACCCAATAAAACCAAGCCATGCCAAAAACCCAAAATATGAGAAATACCGAAATTCCCCAAGTTGAGAAAAATAAAAAAAATACATGCCAAAAATCCAGATACGAGTATAAATACGAAATACGGGAAATACGGGAAATGAGGGTGACAATTTGGGTTTGTATAACCATATTACTTTGTGACTCTTTCTCTCTGTTGAGCTGGATTTTGCACTTGTGATTATATCTATCTGATTTTCGTGCCATGATTCTTCCTTCTATATTGTGATTGAGTTTATCAGTATTTTCATATTATATTCCTCCGTGCGTAGATGACAGGTTATTATATACTGTTGTTAGCTAGTAGACCTACAGCGTTCTACGTCGTTTTTACGGTGTAGGCTGGGCGTTGTCATGCACTTGTGCCCCTACCTAGGGTGCGGGTCGTGACAGGGGCACAGGCCAGGTTGCGCCGGACTAGGGATTGCGCCAGAAGCAAGATGCACCGGGGGCAAGATGCGCTGGGGGCAAGATGAGCCCAACTGGTTTTGGCGCTAAGAAGCGCGCAGGTTGGCCAGTTGCGCCGGGCAAGATGAGCCCAACTGGTTCTGGCGCTAAGAAGCGCGCAGGTTGGCCAATTGCGCCGGGCACTATAAAGTGCGCCGGACGACGAGATGCGTCGGGCACTAAACAGTGCGTCGAACGACAAGGTGCGCCGGCTGCTATAGGGCCTTCTTCTCCACCAAAGCTGAGAGCCATGGCCAAGAAGAACCCAAGAACTTCCAAAGTCCATAAAACTCTCATTTCCAAGCCAAAATGGGACTTCCATAGGTCAACATGGGGTAGAACGAAATTCTCTACAACATGGAACCATCAAAACTTGAAAATAAAGAAGTTTGATAGATCAAAACCACCAAAAATCCAAATATGACTAATTTCTAGATCTACAAAAATCAAAGCTTCAAAATGGAAAATGATAAGTTCTAATGTGTCTTAGAAACATGAGAAGAAGCTAATAGAACAATAAAAATGGGTTCTCTTGTGGAAGCAAGTTGCATTTGCCTATGGAGGGGGAGAGGTTTTAATGGAGAAGGAAGAGGAGTTATGGAGAATAATGAGGAGAGAGAAAAAGTGGATGGATTTATAAAGGATGATGGTGGTAGGTAGGGTGGTTTCTCCATGATGAACCAACCAAAATAAACCAAGCCAACTCCAAAATGAATCAAGTTAAACCATGACATGCCATGATGAACCTAAACAAGATTAAACCAAAATTAGCTAGCCAGGCGAAAAAATAAAATACATGTCAGGATTCCGTATATGCATACTGAAAATACGTAGAACGAAAAACGGGGGGGACAGTGCGGTACTCCACTGGTGACATGTGTTGGCCTAACCTGTCAATTGGGATAGCCAAGAGAAAATTCTGAGCATGTGTTGCTTGTGGACATCCAAAAACCGCTTTCTGTCTAGCGGTCAAATCGAACTTGACTTCCATGTCTTGAACAAGTTTACTAAAAAGGGCACTCGCCAAAGCATATTGGGCTTTAGGGGGGACGGTGTCCTTACTAGTAATCCTACTAAGGTCAAAAGCAGGAATCGTAACATGAAGGCAGTCCACGACAATCTCGAAATCAGAGTCCATACCACATATCCCACTGTCTCACAAGATATGATCTTGTAGCACCCAAGATTAGGACCTGGAGGCCATAAAAACATACAATGAAGCCTCTATTGCCGAGTACAGCCCAAGGCCACGAGCCGAATAGGTAAAGAAGCCAGGCGCCATTGAAAATCTCCAAAGAACTGGCCTCCGCAAATCACAATGTCCTTAATCGAACCTCGCAACCCTCGGTCGAAACAAGATGTTGTCTCCTTCATGTATCTGGGTTGGCATGTCCTTAGGCCAAAAAAAAAGTTTGCCAATACCCATACAAGAGTGAAGTAAGAGGAGCTCACTCTGAGAATCACTCAACTGTGGAAGAAGATGCATCAACTCAACAGCCTTGGTAACTCTCTTTATTGCCAACCCCTCGATGAATCCACTATCTCTGCTAATAGCCCCTCCAAGCAACTTCACACCTAACGGTGGCCTCGTAATGTCCAGAGGGAACAACCCCTCTCGAAGGTTCCTGCCGTCACACGAAGGCCAAAAGAGCTCAGTTTGTGGATGTTCAATTCAAGATCCCTTCCTGGACCGGTCTCACGAATGATGTCAAGCGCTTTGGCCACCTCATCTGAATCCCCAATGACAGCCCCATCATCAAGATACCATGCATGGAGGAGAAGCTTGCAATTGTCCCTGATTTTATGTACTAGTGTATGCAACACAAGAGCAAAAAAAGAAGCGGTCCCAGTGGGTCGCCTTGTTGTACTCCAGTGGCTGACAAGATATGTCCGTCTCCAAGGTGCAACCTTGCTGCTTGACCATACAAAAACTCCACCCACAAAGAAATAGATGGGCACCTCGCCCGCACCTTCTGAAGTAGTGACGTCATGTCTACTAGATTGAAAGCATTTGAGAAATCCACTGTAAGCATAGCTAGAGATCCATCTTCATATTGCTCACTCAACATCATGTTGACACTATGCAAAATCGTCTCTGCACCATCAGATATGCCTACCCCAAACTGAAAATCGTTAAGATAATTCGTCATTTCTTTACTCACTCCTTTCATGGCGATCTTAGACACCAAACACCTCCATATAGTCCCTATTGCGTAGGACGTATTCCATTTTAGTCTTGTTTTACAAAAAAACAATAATTAGGTTCTGAGTTCTGTTGAATAATTTTATGTCCGATTGATTTCAAGATCGTCCGGGTATCTTTTCGATGCTCCCTTGATCTGGATGGACTGAAGTGGACTAAGATAAACTAGATTTAGACCAAATATATGGAGAAAAGAAAAAAGGAAAAAGAAAAAGAAAAAGAAAAAGAGAGAGGATGGACTGGAGCCACAAGCCCCTGCGTGATTCTGCATCTTGGTGCAATGAATGTTATTTGTGATCTCAATAAAATATAAGAATATATAACCCAGCTGGAATTGGCACAATATCGCGAAGTGGCCACCTTCGCTCAATTTGGGTCAGACCTTGATGCTGCGACTCAGTCATTACTCAATAGAGGTGCAAGGCTGACAGAAGTGCCCAAACAACCACAATATTCACCACTTCCAATTGAAAAACAAATTGTAGTGATTTATGAGCTGTCAACGGCTTCTGTGATCGAATGAAACTAGACAGAATTTCTCAATATGAGAGCGCCTTAGCACAGAACAAACCAGATTCAAACTTCAAGAGGAAAAGTATCCTTGCCGCAAGTTTATGTCTCAAACGCAGATCATTCTAATGATAATCACACAATAATGTTTGAATCAAATACATTGTTTACATTTTTTTTATTACAACCAACACATACCTGCTGTCATCCGTGCATGTTTCTACATGAGCTACAAGCGCTAGAAAATACATTGTTTACAATTGGGAACTGAACATAACTAAACATCTCATATATGCGATGTGACCACCACCAAAGTAATATATTTCCCTTCACTGCACCCTTGACAAACAACTTAACGAAGTAATAATGAAGATCAAATTGATGATAAATTATTCCCGTGTAGTAAATTAGCAAGTCATAAAAATAACACAACCTATGTTGATCTTGATATGTAATTTACAACTCTTTGAATCAGTTAAAAGTAAAAAAAAGGACAAGACTTCTTACTAGTTCAGAATTCATCCAACTGTAAATCACCTAGCTCATGCCCATGTCCAATACTCTCATCAAACAGCCAGGTCTCGAGCAGCTCCAACGGCAGTTGCACCTCCGAGCTGCCCTTGCTAGACTCTGCCGACACGTCCGGTGTCGTCGCAGACTCGATACAGAACACCGACTCGCCCGGGTTGGTGGTCACAGAATATTGAGTCGAGTCCGAACTGGCACGATCCTTGCCCGCGTTTGGCGTCTTCTTGACCCACCCCTTTAACAACTTAGAGATGTTTTCTGTGCTAGATGCATATGTAGTCGTCGAAGATTTCGAAGAAACCGAGTTGTGACTCGGCTTGTCTAGTGTGTGGTAGCCACAGGAGGGATTCAGCTCCGGTGGACAATCCGGCTTCTCGAAGGATAGGGCCTCACACAGAGCTTGCTTTGCCATTTGGATGTCAGTTTGGAGCCGCCTCTCCCACTGGCCTCTGCAAATTGGTTGATTGTAACTGCTCGAAATGCCATTGGTCTCGAGCTTCTTGAGCTTCTTCTTGAGATGAGTGTTCCAGTAGTTCTTGATGTCATTGTCTGTTCTCTCTGGTAGATAGGAAGCTATAGCTGCCCATCTGCAAATTCATTCGTTGCTAATTAAATTCCTTGGCAGCTAATAGACTGACCATGTTTTAAATCATTAACAAGGAATGAAATTGTACCTGTTGCCAAGAAGAGCTTGAAGATGGATGATGAGCTTCTCCTCATGATCACTAAAGTTGCCGCGCTTGATCCCTGGCCTTAGGTAGTTAGTCCATCTGAGTCTGCAGCTCTTGCTGCATCTCAACAATCCTGCCCAACCAAAATTGTACAACAAAAATATTTGTTACAAAATTTGATCAAAGCAGAGTTGATGGAAATGGAGATCAATGAGTGGATTAAGAACTGACCAGTGTTAGTAGGAACAGCCCTCCAGTTTCCAGGACCATGATCTTGGATGTAGGACACCAACATGATGTCCTCCTCAGGAGTCCAAGGACCTTTCTTCACACCCTCTTTGTCACAACAGGGAGGTCTTCCCATGTCACTGCTACACCAACAACCTTTAGCTTTTAAGTTCCTTCTCCTCCTCTTCCAACAGTGAGGACGTAAGTTGATTTAGCAGAGAAGACACAGACAAGGGTCCAACGACTATGGTTTCCACTGGTATATATATACAGAAGATCTGACCCCAAAGGAATGCTGAGAGGAGGATCAAAGAGAGAAAGAGTCAAAACAAGCCAGCAGAGTGCATTTACACTAGGACCTAGCTCCTACAAAGTCAGCTTGGCTACTCTCTCTCTCTCTCTCTCTCTCTCTCTCTCTCACACACACACACACACAGAAAAAGCGCGTGCATTGAATGATGGTTTGCAATGAGTAAAAAAAACCTAGCAACTGGTTAAGATTACAGCTAGCAAGCAGAGTTCACCCTAACCAGCATGCAGGAAACCCTAATTTTTGACTGCTTGTTATCAAGAGATGTCTTAAATGTACTTTGAAGTGATGTCATTGGGAAGAAGACATGCATGCATGGTAAGTACTTTTGGTGTTTCTCTAACTTGCTAAAAACAATAATACAACATTAGATTTTTGTTCACCCATCAAAACTAGGGTGTTTGTTCATCCTCCAATAAAAGATTGACACGTGTCAAATTCATTCAACATATAAACCACTTTGGAAGTGATTTTGTAAGAGCATCTCCAACCCTATTGTCTTGTTTTGTGTTGTGATTCTTAGGTGGCATGAGACACAAGACAATGTCTTCTATAGGTGGCAAGATTATATTCACAAAAGACAATGAGTTTGAAGAGTCTTCTCCAATTAAAAAAGTATTGAGAAGACAATACAAAGTATTTTTTTACAATTTCCAAGACAACTTCTACACTTCTTCTTTTTTTTATAAATATTTTTATTCATAATTGAAGATGTGGACATAAAGTTATTGTGAAGTGCATTGTCTAGATCTAGACAACCAACTTCACATTGTCCTTACCATGTCAACTCCATACTTTATTTCACATTTGCATTGAAGAAGTACTTTTGAAAAGAAAGCTTGACATTCCTATGTGGCAACCATTTTTTCCAAACTCACAATAGGGTTGGAGATGCTCTAAGAGCATCTCCAACTCTATTGTGAGTTTAGAAAAAATGGTTGCCACATAGGAATGACAAACTCTCATTCTAAAAATTACTAGCATGTGTGCACGTGCCTTGCACGTATTTTAACATTTTTTAATTAGTTTAGGAAGACTCTTTAGGAAGACCAAAGGGTAGTCTTACTAATTACTAAGTTGTCCTTATTAAAATTAATGAACTATTTTTAATTAGTATAAATATGTAAGGGTATTTTCGGAATTCAAAAGTTTTACCATCTAAGTTTTCCTATTATATAGTAGAATAGATTTTCCAATGCAAATGTAGAATAAAACATGAAGTTGACATGGCAATGACAAGGAGAATGTGAAGTTGGTTGTCTAGATCTAGACAATGCACTTCACAATGACTTTGTCTCCACATCATCAATTATGAATAGAAATATTTATAAAAAAGTTGAAGAAGTGGAGGAGTTGCCTTGGAAGTTGGAAAAAATACTTTTTATTGTCTCCTCAATACTTTTGCATTGGAGAGAGTTTTTCTATCTCATTGTCTTTTGAGATATAGTTTTACCACATAAACAAGACATTGTCTTGTGGCTCATGCCATACAGGAGTCACCTAAGACTCACAACACTTAACAAGACAATAGGGTTGGAGATGCTCTAAACATTCAAAGTGGTTTTGACTAAAAATTTGACACGTGTCAAATTTTTATTGGAGAGTGAATAAACACCTTAGTTTGATGGGTGAACAAAAATGGACTCAAAAGATTAAGAGCTCTGTAATCCTATACAAGGTTTTGTTAACTACCCTAAGCTGTCACGTGTTCATGAATTAGTGCCATGCGCGAAGGATTAGTTGTTAGAGGTATGTGATGGCAATGCATAACTATCGTTGGAGTATATATTTTT
This sequence comes from Iris pallida, assembly GCA_029216955.1. Lineage (NCBI taxonomy): Eukaryota > Viridiplantae > Streptophyta > Magnoliopsida > Asparagales > Iridaceae > Iris > Iris pallida. The sequence continues at coordinate 931,594 of JANAVB010017194.1, forward strand.
GTTTTAAAACCTTTCCTAAAATTGTGTAGATTAACATTGAATCAAAAATAAAATTCTATTAAATCTTTTATGCATCCTTTTTGGGTACAACAATAACAAAAAAATTATCCCAAAATTCAAATTCTAGAGTTGGCTATTTGAATCATTTTCTACCATTCAACTCAGCTTTGTTAAAGAACATGTCCATTATAACATTAACAAAAACCACATTCTTTGTTACAGACTTATAGTCCCAATCCAAGTTCTCTTAGGCCGACATTTTCTAACATCTCCTTGACCTTATCACTCACCCTAACGGGAGCACCACTTGGTCTACACTGCAAATGTCCAAATCATTTGAGATGATTTTTTCTTGTACAATCTCGTTTTTTAGCGCCACCTCCAACTTCTCTCACATATGCTTCTCTCTTATCCTATTTTTCAATGTATTGTTATTCATCCGTCTTAACATTCTTATTTCGTATATTTTCTTGGCATAATCTCATTTATAGAAGAAAAACAGGCTAAACCATAACTATAAGTTCTGTAATAAAAAATTTCTTTCCAAATTCAACAGAATCTTGTGATCACAAAGCACATAAAGCACACCACACGTACAGTTCCATTTCGACCATCCTATTTTGATTCTCAATCCCTCCTTCATGATAATGATTAATCATAAATACTGAAAACTATATGTATCCCTTGTGTATCAAAGTACTCCTCCCTCGTTTCTTTTCAGCTTGTGGAAAGCTTACATCTGTTTTGGGTATGTTCACAAAATAGTATAGTACTGTATCAAAGTTCTCATTAAATCTCCATATTGATGCATTAATGTTAATATGGAGATTTTTGGATGCTACGTCTCATTGATTTTGACACAAATTATGTGTCATGGTCCTTACATTCGGAACATACAAAGACTTCGCTTGTTAACTTTGTTGAGTTTTAAATGACAAAACCAGGAAACTATTTAAAGTTCTTCTGAGTTTCTAGAAACCAGGTAAAGGAGGTTTCCGAACTTACAAGGTTGTTTGCTTGTGAGGGAAGGATGGTTTTTAAACCACTGGTGGTATAATTGCATGGACCATACTGTAGTATTGTGAGAACATGGCACTCTAGGACGACCCTTCTCTCTTCCATCACACATGGGGGCCAACACTAAATTCCAATTGTCATTTAAGATGACTTTATGTTGGATAAGAAAAGTCCGTAAAAGTATCACAGTATATTTATTAGGTTAGGTTAAATTTTACAATAGTTCTATTGAGATAAAATAGTCAAGATATAACTTGGATGTTTGCTTTGTAACTTCTACCAACCTTAAAATGATTGTGTTGTATGCAAAGTTTTGACTAGGCCTGGTTTGGTGTGGCTGCTACGTCCAGAAAATAGAAACAAACAGCTTTCAAAAGCAGCCTCCCTCGTGGTTTCAAAAATGAATGAACTAGCTTATAAAAAAAACAGGTGTACCAAACAGCTTTTATTGTGGGTTTAGAAAAAAGTGAAGCAGCTCAATAAGTTGTACCAAATCCAATCCTAGTTTTGTCATTCATGTCATCCATTATTAAAAAAAAAAAAAAAATCAAATTATACCTCTCAAAGTCCCTTCAGGTGCAGTGGCAAAAACTATAACATGCTATCATAGCCATGGTGGCAGAGCTGTCGAAGTTCAAATTTTGTTTAGTGTATCACCTATTTTAATAATATAAATATTTTAACTCATAATCCTCTATATGTTTGTTTTGAGGGATATTTCCTTTACATTTTTATTCATTTCAATTTAATTGCTAATAAGACAACAAAAGCTGCACTTTGTTCCAGCAATGAGAACATAATGAGACAAGTGACAACTTCCGGAAAAGTCTTATAATACTACCATCAAAAAATAAATACGCCCGTGAAAATTTATTGTGAGTGATACGCAAACAAATTTCTCTATGACAGTAGGTTCGCAGATAAAGTGAAGCTATCAAAAATTAATAGTTCTGTACCTAGCCTCTCTTCCAATTAATTGAAGTTAGACTTTTTTCCCACAAAAAATAGACATTGTAGAACCTTTGGCGTGTCACCACCCATGTCAATGTGTATGATCTTCAAATGTCGAGAACACATCATCGATCCACTCATGCAACCTCTCTCATTTGTCCTTGTCCAATTTTTTTTCCGTCTTGCCATAAATTCAGCAGAGATATTATATTGAAATACATTGTAACTAAATCTTATCATATCAACCCTAATCATGGTTCTTAGTGGCTCAAAGAAAAAAATTCTTAGTTTTTTAAGCTCAGAATGAGCCTGAAAATATCTTCATAGAAAAAGGCATCATAGTAGAAGGAATCATCACATAGAGGAAAACATGATCATACCTGAGTGATAACTTGCAGTTAATAATTAACTTATTACCATCGCTCGCCTATATCTGCACGAAGTTCTGGCTAACTCCATCTTAACCATCATCTTTCATCCCACGAATTATAAGCCCATCATCTTTGATCCTACGAAATATAAACAAAATGATTATTGTCAACCGTGTTTCTTTAGCAAGAAATATCATGTGCAACAACCAAGTGCAATCTTACAGGAAAGGCTAAGCATTGCCACAACAAGAACAGATTCAAAGATACTAGTGTCGAACACAGATCAATACATCTACCGAAAATTGACAGTTGAACTTTTGTTATAGCTTCTATCCAAGACTAATCCTCATTTCCAGCAATCCTTTATTATTACAAGAGTAATTATCAGCTTGCCATTCACGATTGGGGTATAAAATTTGAGATGCAAAATTCTGGATGTTTCAACATCCTTTCTGTCTCTTTGTCTCTGTCTGAACATGATATTGGCGGACAGATGATGTTAGTGGTGCTTTGCATATTTTCCTTTGTATGAAAAGAGGATCTCTACATGAAGTCTTTGCTTAAGTTCGTAAGTAATTATATGAAGAAGACGATCTGTAGTCCCATATGCAAAGATAAACACCATTCAATGGAATTGATGTGCTGTTATGTTTCTGTTGCCCATCATTGAGCCATCATGGACCTACACAACTTTAACTTAAATGAAATTAGTTATTCTGGTGGGCCAAGGCCCGTGTAACACGTAGCAAGAGAAATATAATGTCATAAAATTAAATACATCAATTGACATTTATATTGAAGATGACCTGATTTGGACCAGAAAAAAATATTTATGGGCTTCTCATGGGTGGGGCCCAGTGGCTTCCTATTACTAGTCCAAGAGTAGAATATGTAATTTAATACCTCTAATTATTGCTTGTAGATCCAATTGAGACAATAAACTATCAACTTATTACTCATAACTATTCCTTTAAGGCCTCATTTGGTTCGTGGAATGGAAGGGAAAGGAAATCAATTCCTTGTCATTTCCTTTCCTTTGGAAAATTTTAATTCTCATTGATTTTCCTTTCCGATGTTTGAAAATGCCAACGAATTTGGAAAGGAAAGTAAATACTTCTATGTGGGAAAATGATTCCTTGCTTGGATGGATGGAATCACTTTCCTCCCTAATTTTCCTTCCATTGGGAATCACTTTTCTTTCCGCCACAATTCCTTTGGGACCCAAACATTGAAAAGTAATCACTTTCCTTTCCCAACCCGGAGATTCCGCGAACCAAACGAGACCTAAATGCCAATCAATTCCTAAATTAATAAGGATAATGAAAAAAAGAAAAGAAAAAAAAAAGATCGAGACACCAGAATTAGGGCTATCAACTCTGCCTAATTTGGTTAGCTCTAATTGCACAAGTAGGAAGTCATAGAATTCCTTTTCATAATTCAGACAAAGTTCCTTCCAACAAAATTGACAGTTTTTATGGACAGTTGTTACTTGACGCCAACCATCTAATTCCTGGGCTAAGGTAGATATGACCACGAGGCTCATGCCATAAATCTCAACAGTCAGGTTGACTTTTATAGTCTCTGTCCTGCCAATAGATCCTTGATATGCCTAAAATTCACAAGGTAAATTAGAAACTAGAAAGAAGATAGAAGCCATCAGAAAATGACTTTCTTTCTTTCCAAAGTCTGCCCAACTGTAATAAGGTCTAATTGCACTAGTGTGATAGTGTGAACTTATTACTCATAAAAAATTTAAATGCGGCAAAAGGCTTTTGGAGATATTTATAGATGCAGTCCTGCCAATGAATTCCATAGATGTCAATTTGAGTTATATTCCAAAAGTACATCTACAGATCACAAGGACAATCAGGAAATAAGCAAAGGGAGGAGACCATCAAAAAAGGGTGATCAGTTCTTTCAGAAGCCCGAACCCCGTGATGTCTAACTTCACAGAAATATCAAATCCAAACAAGTTGAGTGAAGCAAAAGTTAGATAAGGGCTAGATCTGGCCTAACATTTGGAACCACTTACAAAAAGAGTTAGACCTAGTCTTTTTGTTTGTTGGGCTTGTTATAGCATTTCCGTGTCCCCTAAGGACATGGGTGCCATCTTCAGCCATTATTGAGTTCACATTACGTGCTGCCCCCAGTACAGGAAGAGTTTTCATGGATCTCATCATCTTTGTACAAGCTATTGCCATTCCAAGGTGACACCTGTGCATTCACTCAGGATAAGAGTTCTAAACATTTGAAACAAGTTTGGATTTTCTATCTGCAATCACATTGTTTTCTATAAAGTTCCTTCAGATAGAGTTATTAGAAAGAAAGAAAGAAAACAAAGTTCTATAATCCAATTAAAATAAATTGAATTAACTTGTAGGTAGTCTGCAACAAGTCATACACTCGAAATGAATCATAGACACCTTACTGTAATAAACTCTTTCCAACAGAATCATTGGCAACTTTTTAACTCCATCCAAACTCCAGATGACAAGGACCAATGTGCAGTACTAATTCTGCATATTCTGGACAAAAATGTTAATTCTGACCAAATCCTAATATATCCTGAAGCCGATCCATGGTTGAAATCTTGTTCATTTCACATACCAACGGTAACGACTCAATCACATATTTTCCAAATTCATGTGTAAATCAGTCGCACATCGGTTTTCATCTCACTCAAGTCGGTAACATTCGTTGACGTGATGTTTTTTTTCAATGGCAAACACTTGGTCAAGTTTCAATTAATAACAAGAAATGATTCAAAACCCTTCCAAACTGTTTTTTTTTCCCCTCCAAACTACACGGATCAATAGGAAAGGCTTGCAGTGAGTTTGGTAGTAAGAGCAGATCATGCATAGTACTTTGGATATATATGACTTGCAATACTTTTGATAGCTCATTTAATGAACAAAATATTTTAGGACACTTGGATCTTTGTTTCATGATTACCATTAATGAAACGCGGGATAAGGGGGGTGACTTTTACTAAGGACTTCATACAAGGTTTGCATGCAAGACACAAAGATAAAGTGATAGATAAGTGCCAGGCCAGGAGGAGCAAAATGAAGTCTTGTACCTGAAAGATAAAGGTAAATTTTGGTAAATGTCTCGGAAGCTTTTTGCCTTATAGTCCAAGTCCCTTTTGACTTTTCTTGAAAAAGTCTATGGTAAATCAATTTCCAATTGATATACCAATGTCCACCCCTAAATGACAGATTAAAACCAATATGCATACAAAGTGTTTGTCATTTAAATAAAACAGCAGACGACGTATTAGGTCGGACACCAAAAATCACATGCTGCCTAATAAGCTACCTAATAAGCTTCCATTGGCTTACATCAAACACTTGCATAGAATATTAATGGAAGGAGTTAGAGAGAAAAAGAGAAATGTACAAATGATTTTTTATTGAATTACACAAAACTTATAATCAATATCCTAGGGAAATAATGTGGTGGTTTTGGAAGAAAAAAAAATTCTAGTAGTTACATTGATGTATGACACACTTATGACGACCGCACGAATCATTAAAGATAGTATTTATTGTTACCATTGACTTACATAAAGGATCAACATTAAGTTATTAACTTTTTGTGGTGGTTATGGATGAAATTACTAGGCATATCTAGGAGGAGGTTTCATTGTGTATGATGTTTGCTAACGATATTGTGCCATTTGATAAAAGTAGAGAACGGTTATATGCTAAAATGAAGTGTGGAGAGAAACTATTGAATCTAAGGAATATAAAATTAGTATGACAGAAACATAGTATACAAAACGTAACTCCAACCAGAAGTAAAAGAAAAAGGAGGGAGCGGGTCTATATAGATGGACAAGAGATACCTAAGAGTGATGGTTTTCAATGTATAGGATCAATTATTTATCCCGATAGGGGCATTGAGAAGATGTCATGTATATAATTAAAATATGATGGTTGAATAGAGGAGTGTTTCTGAACTTTCTTATCGCTAGATACGTCTGAAGTTGAAAGAAAAATCCTATAAAACTGCCATAAGATCATCCATGTTTTATGGGTCAGATTGTTAGGCAACTAAGAAACATGTCCAAAAAGTTAGTATATCAGAAATAAGAATAATTAGATGGATGAGTGACAATATATTAAATGATATTATAAGATATAAGTGTTCGTGAAAAGTTAAAAGCTAGTGCCAATTGTGGACAAGAGGAGAGAAAATTATTTTAGGTGGTTTGAACATGTGCAACACAGACTAATAATGTTCTCGTAAGGAGGAACGACAATATAGTAGTTAATGGAGCCTCTAGGACTTGAGGTAGGTCTAGATGAACAAGTTTCAAGTTTTAAAGAAGGATATTGTTTTTGTAAGGGTTACAAGGACATGGCCCTTAACAAGAACCGAATGGAAGAAGAGGATTCGAAAGCAGACACAAAAATTTTGGGATAAAGGCTTTGTCTTTTTGTTTTTGTATCCAATAAGCTTTCATGAGATGGAAATTGTAGGGTAGAGACGTCTCAGAAACCACGACATCTCTAGGAAATGCCCCTCCAGTGCTAGTCCTGATAGGAGCTACTTTGAATTCCTCGAGCACCTAGTGAGGTGGAACAAAAGCGGGCTAGGGAAGATTTCTCCTGGTAGTTTCTTTCCAGCTGCCGCTGACCATGGCTAATTCTAACAATTTACTGCTGGGAATGAGATTCGAGATTTCATGGATTCTCACAGTTTGTTATAGCCAAAATGATGTGTCCAGATCGAATATGATACCAGGTTTCAAGATGGCACGCGCCACTTATGGGTTTGTAGTGGATCAAGATAGGTGTGTGCTGATCTCTCAATCATGTAACCAAATATCGTTAAGAAAACCCACTGCATCATGGGTAGCATTCCCAGGCTAAATACCTACCAAGTTCAAGTTACTTTGAAGATAACAGTATTTAGGTAGATAAAGTAGGTTATAATTGATTCTCTATCAACCTGGTATTTTACTAAGGATTTCAGATTGGTGGGTGGTATTACAGTTAGTGTGCCCTCTATAGGATGACCTATGCCTGGTTTTGGATTGTTTCAAAAAGCAGGAGCAGCTTTTGACAACAGCCTCTCACCTTCTTTCAAAAATTGCCCCAAAATTGAACTGGCTTTTCAAATTAATTTTGGTAGGCTGTTGTTACCAAACAGCTTTTGGGAGAGCTTTTCAAAACAAAAATAAGAAGCCATGCTAAGCAGCCCGAAACCCAGCCTTAAGATATTCTGATTCTAGTAGGGGTTGTTCTGGGAACTTCCAGGGGTGAGTCCGGTAGACCATCAATCACTCTGGACTAGGCCATGGTCCACGGAGCATGCTGGATGCAGTTTTATAGGCTTTTGCTTTGGGCCTGCCATTTCATTCAATACCATTCACAAAGGGTCGAACTCTGACAAGTCATCCAATAACTAGTACAAAAATTTAAATATCTTCATTTGAAATCCATATCCTAATCTATAGATTGAGCCGTAGGGTGATGAAAAAGACTGGAGATAAGTGCAGAAAGGGTAGAGAGGAAAAACAAATAACAATTCAGAGGGGAGAACTCCAAAAAGAGTCTCTATTAACCTCTTCAACCAATTGTTTGAAGAGTAGAAAGATTACATCTCAAGGTCTCTCATAAGACGGAAAGGCCAAAAGGAACTTCCTATTGTAGGCCAGCTCCAATGGGTTTATTTTGTTTACTTAGTTTTAGTATATGAATCTGTAGGTTCTGATCATCTAAATATCTAATAATTAATACATGTCAGACTCTGAATCATGTTTCACGAAATCGAATAATACCCCAGAAGAAGTGCATAAATGGTCTATTGACAATGGTTACTCCCATTGCCTCAAGCAATTTTTTCTTTCCTTTTCTTTTCTTAGAAAAACTCGAAGCATTCTACTAATGAAGAAAACACAAATCCAAATAAGCACCAAACATATGGGTTAACTGGAAGAGTTTATCAGGACCAATTCGATACAGAGCCATGAGTTCTTGCTCACTTTATGTTTTAGAAATACAAGAAGACCATTGTGAATCTCTCCTGTAAAAAATGACAGCTTTCTGAGAAATCATTTTCTTCCCTATAACCCGAGATTCCTGAGACATTAAGCCTTGCCGGACTTCTTTTCAATAAGGGCCAGTTTTACTGTCCCTCCCCAGTTTACGAAACCAGGACCTCCCCTTCCCAACCGAATGCCTCAATCTAGGTTACACAACCTTCAGTACTTGCCAGACAATTATAATCATATAAACTTTTACAATAATAAAACAACGGGGGAATTAAACTAAACGACAAAAATCGGTTCAGATGGACTAAAGTGGTACACGTGTTCAATCTGTCAATATTAGCCTAAAACTTGACTCTAGATCATGCTTAACTTTCACTAAGTGTTTGCTGGTAGATGTGTGATTGGATAAATACATCACGGTGTCCTAGTTCTTGCTTAGAATTGCACTGGTAAAGGATCTGGATGCAAACAAACATGACTTAAATTTGATCAATATGAAGCATGGATCTTGCAGAATTAAAAATTTTGATACTTGAAAAGAAAGAAAGAAAGAAAGTGAGAATAAACTTTACTAGTACCATTTTTCAGCAAGCCTTGCATCCACTTCCATGTTATTGAAAGTTTTAATGATGCTTCTTAGTCACCAGTAATCTCTGCAAGAACAATATCCCTCTCTGAAACAATGAAAACGGCTTCGATCCCTCACCACAATCTCCCTTCCATAGACCTTTGATATCATTTTCATCACGTTATGACAATCTTGACATACCCTCAAATTCTTAACTATTCTTATGGCCCTTCCCTCATCGATCCTCGCCAAACCGAATGCCACAGCAAGCTTCTCACTATGCCTCGTGATGGCACTCTCCTTCTCCTCCTCTTCTATGTCATGCAAAACTGTCCCAACTTGAGGTACATAACCTTCTGCTCGTAGCCTCGCCATGACCTCCATTAGCTTCTCAATTGCCTCCTGTCCAGCAATACTCAACTTATCATTTACTACAAATCTGTACATTACCTTACCAACCTCTATTGAGCTCCACCCAGGATCCTTCTTAATACTCCTCTCACTCATTGACTGCCTCACCGCCGCAACATCCTTCCACTTACCAGCCACAGCATATATATTAGACAGTAGGACATGATCTCCAGAGTCGTTTGGGTCAAGCTCTGTGAGCCGCTGCTTCACTAGTTCTGCAAGGGCAATATTGCCATGGATGCTACAAGCACCAAGCAGAGTCCGCCAAATGACGGCACTGGGCTTTATGGGCATCCCGCTGACCAACTCATATGCCTTGACCAGTAACCCAGCTCGACCATAGAGATCGACCATGCAACCATAGTGTTCAATGGAAGGATGAATGCCATAGGCATCCTTCATTACGTGGAAGAGTCTGCGGCCTTCCTGTACAAACCCAGCATGGCTACATGCATAGAGGATAGAAATAAAGGTTATTCCGTCAGGTTTAGTTCCGCATGCTTCCATTTCATGAAAGAGCCGTATTGCTTCCCCTCCGAAGCCGTGCATTGCCAATGAAGCAATCATTGACGTCCATGATACAACGTTCTTCTTCCCCATCTCTCGATCAAACACCAGACGTGCCATTCCGACACTACCACACCTAGAATACATGTCCAGGAGAGCATTCAGCACTGCAACAATGCTAGTGAGCCCGGCCTTTGCAATATAGCAGTGTAGGATCCTTCCGGCCTCGAATGCCCCAACTTGGGCACAGGCGGAGAGGATACCAGTCAAGCTGACCTCATTGGGCCCGAGTCCCTCCCTCAACGAATCTACAAACAAAGCAAAGGCAGCGCCAAAATTGCCATTGCTCGCAAAACCGACGATGATGGTGCTCCAAGAGACAGGGTCCCGGAGGGGCATCTCGAGGAACAGTTTCCTTGCCGACTCCAGCTCCCCAGCTCTCGCGTAGCCTGCAAGCATGACATTCCACGAAGTTAAATTCCGCCACGGCATCGTCGAGAAGAGAGCCTCGGCGCCCTTGACGTCGTCGGACCGAAAGCACGCGGTGACAACGGCATTCCACGTGACGACATTTCGGTCGGGCACTTCGTCGAACACCTTCCGAGCCGAGCCGGCGCGCTCGCACTCGGCGTACATGCTCACGAGCGTCGTGCCGACGTAGAGATGGGCGTCGAGGCCGTGGCGCACGACGAGGGAGTGGAGCTGGGTCCCTGCACGAAGCGACTTGGAATTCGCTGCCGCCTTGAGAAGGAAGGCGAAGGAGAAGCTGTCCGGAGGCACGCAGTCGTTCCTCATCTGGTTGAAGGTGGCAATGGAGTGGTGGGCTTGGGCGGACTCTGAGAAGCCGCGGATGATGGCGTTGTACATGAAGGCGTCGGGAGAGGGGAAGTCGAGGAGGAGGGAGCGAGCATAGTCCAACGCGTCGGCGAAGGTGACGGCGGAGAGGAGGATGAGCTGTCCAGCGACGTGCGGGTCGGCGTCGAGCCCGGTCTTGGAGGCGAAGGCGTGGGCTTGCTTTAGGTGGCTGAGGCTCTTGCATCCTCTCAGCAAGTCGATGCACTGCAGTAGGTGGCGGTTGCTCATTTACTAGATCAAACCAAAAGATTTATAAGATCAATATAAGTAGATATATGGTGCAAAGAAATTATATGGGGGTGCTTATTGCATTTTTTTTTTTTTTAATTTTTTAGGTGTCATTTTCTTCGGACCGACGAGTAACGTGTAGGGGGATTCGAACCGTGTCCATTTCCATGGAAACCCCTGGTGTACCCAACGGCTACACCCACGGACACTTATTGCAGTTGATGAGACATTATAGGCTATGATGAAATGAAGTTAGTCAATATTGTAAAAAGCGCTAGACGCTAGTCGGACGGACACCCGTCGTCTAGCGCCTAATCCGTAAGGCAGCTACCTAGACGGCCGTCTAGATTTAGGCGGTTCAAAAAAAAACTACCGAAAATTGTAAAAAAAAAAAGGTATATAAAACCCAAAAACATGCATAGCGAACATCTGGAGGACTAGGTGGGAGCTAGGCAGACACTAAGCGCCTAGGTGGCCGCCTTATAGAACAGTGAAGTTGGTAATCAAAAACTGTAAAAAATTTATACTTTACTGCAAGATATACTAATTGGACAAAATATTACTTCGGACACATAATTTTGAGCCTTTCAGAAAACAAAATATCTCTGACACATCTATAATCACTCTGTTAATTACCAATTCGGACAGTAGATCTCTCCTAGCCTAGTGGTTAGGAGAGATGCATGCGGCCCGAGTGGTCGGAGTTCGAGTCCCAATGGAGGCGAGTTCGCTACAATTACCCATTGCTTCAAATATATATATATATATATATATATATATATATATATATATATATATATATATATATATATATATATATATATATATATAGCAACATATGTTATACATGTTGGATTAGAATTGAATAATTGAGATTAGATGACTTAAAAATGTGGTGAGGTCTATACCTTTTCATTTCTGTTGAGAATCAATAAGGGACTTTTAGTCCCACATCGGAATTTGTAGTATGTAGAGGAGCTAGACTCCCTATAAGTAGTGAAGTAGTCCATCAATAAAATTATACCAACTATTATTTTCTACATGGTATCAGAGCCATAACTCTCTCTCTCTCCACAAAAAAAAAATTAACTCTCTCCCCCCCCCCCCCCCCGGAGCAGCAGCCCCCCCCCCCCACCCCCCCCTCCCGACCCCCCCCCCCGGAGCAGCAGCCCCCCCCCCAACCCCCCTCCCGACCCCCCCCCCCGACCCCCCCCGGAGCAACCCCCCCCCCCCCCCCCCGCCCGACCCCCCCTCCCGGAGCAGTACCCCCCTACCTCCCTCTCCCACTCTCGACATGGAAACCCTAACCCTAGCCCTAGCAGCCCCATCAAAACCCTAACCCTAACCCTAGCCGCCAAGAAAAAAAAAATAAAAATAAAAATCAGTACCTTCTTTTTAGAAGATCTACTGCAGTTGCCTTCGAGAATCAGTACCTTCTTTTTAGAAGCTCTACTGTTGTTGCCTTCGAGACTCAGTATCTTCTCTTTAGAAGACCTACTGCTACGCATACGAAATCTCTTTAGATTTTCGTCTTGCTTCTGTTACGAAATCTCTTTAGATTTTCGTACACTCAGAATCCTTCTAGGATTTCTGTTGCGGCGTGCTGCATACTTCGCCATGCAAGGAGGCACAACTAAGTTTGGGCTGTCCGAACACGTCATAATGACGCGGTTCTAGTTGGTCGCATACACTCCAACATATCAGTGAGGAAGCTAGTTTGTTGTTTCCCCCCTGATCTCTATCTCAACTGTCAGAATATACAGTTGACGAAGACGCTACCTGAGATCAGGATTCACAGCAGATTGCTGACTAAGACGAAGACGAAGCACACGACGACGACTCAGGAAACAACAAAACCTCACTGATTACAGTTGCAGAAACCATGGATTCCATCTATGGGAAGTTGACAGCAGAAGAGATGAAGGCCCTGGTCGAGGATCTCCTGACCAAGAGATTACCGGAGGCAACCTCACGCGTGATCCATACTGATGTGGATCCGTCACCGTATAGAATGGGGAAGTTGGACAAACTGGAGACGAAGCTGGAAGGCACGACCAACTACTTAAAATGGTCGCGGCAGGCGATGCGGACGCTGAAGGGACGTGGCTTGGTTGGCTATGTAGATGGCCACACCAAGGCCCCGGTCGATCACTCCTCGAAGGAGTTTGCTGTATGGGAGATTGTCAACAATGTCGTGGCTGGTTGGTTGACAGCCTCTTTAACCGATCAAGTGTCGGGTAATGTTGAAGCAATGGAGAAAGCTGCTGATATCTGAAGAAAATTGAAAGATATGTACTCCGGTTCAGGTAACCCAATGCGAGTCTTCCAACTGCAGGATGAACTCGAGCGGGTAGTCCAAGATGATCGTACCATATCTGAGTACGCCGCCTTGTTGAAGAAGTACTGGTCTGATCTTGACCATTATGATCCTCTTGGAATGGAGGATGTTCAGGTTGAACCGTCCTTCGCAAAATATTTCCAGAAATTTCTGGATTATATCTCGCGGCAACGGATGATGAAGTTTTTGAAGGGGCTCAACCCTGCATTTGAGCAACGGAGGAATGTACTTCTTGCGCAACCGAAGCTGTCGACCTTAGAGGATGCCATAGCTGCCATGGCACAGGAAGAAGCACGGTTGAAGCTGATGCCCACCAGGGGCATCTCCCAGGGGGAGCAAGTCGGAGTTGCCACATCTGCTCTTGCTGCTTTCAACCAGCCTCCTTCTGCGGGAGGCGTTTGCCACAACTGTGGTGACACAGGGCATTACATCCGCTTTTACCCAAAACCAGCACGGAGTTCCTCGCGTGGTCGGGGTCGTGGTCGAGGTGGACGACGAGGTGGTCGAGACAGCTACACTGGTGGAAGGGGCACTTACTCTGGAGGCAACACGACGAATCTGGCGGATGAAGGCCGGGACAATCAGCTGGCGGACATAACTCCATTTGAGAGAGAAGTTCTTGAGAAACTGCGGGGCTCAAAGATTGGTTCTATTACTGCACTTACTTTTCCCAAACCAGTGACGGTATACCTCCGCGTGCTCTTGCATCTGTCTTTCAGCCAGTCTGGATTATGGACTCTGGGGCATCCCGCCATATCACGGGGTCCCGAGGTGAGTTCCGGGAATACTCTAACCTAACGCCGCCAGAAAGCATTCAGACTGCTGATGGTACCTCCAGGCCTGTTATGGGTAAAGGCACTGTTGATTGCACTCCTTCCATCACTCTATATAATGTCTTATATGCTCTTTCCTTTCCTGTCAATCTTATATCCATTAGCGCCATTATCCTTGATCTAAACTGTACTGTTTTCTTTGATATTCCTAAGGTAATCTTTCAGGAGAAGGGAACGGGGAGACGACTGGGCACTGGCACATGGCATAAGGGTCTATGGTACTTGGACAGGAACGGTCTGGACAGAGCACTGGCATCATTGATTGCAGAGACACAACCAGAAGTCCGAAGTCGAAGTGTCGAAGCCGAGCTACTCCTACACCATCAGCGTGTAGGACATTCTTCCTTTTCTGTTATTAGTCGCATGTTTCCATCCTTATATCAAAAAGCGAATAAAGAGTTGTTAGTTTGTGATGCTTGTGAGTTGGAAAAACATACCAGAAGCTCCTATGTGAGTTCTGGGCATCGATGTACTGCTGCTTTTGATATGATTCATTCAGATGTGTGGGGTCCTTGTCCTACAACCGGTGTTAACGGTTATAGATGGTTTGTCACTTTTATTGACTGCTCTACCCGCGTAACGTGGGTCTACCTACTGAAGAATAAAAGTGACGTTTTTGAAGCATTTCAGAGCTTCCATCAACGCGTAAAGACACAATATAATGCTCGTGTTAAGTGTTTCCGGTCGGATAATGGGACGGAATATACCCATACGAGGTTTGCTGCATATTTATCCTCTCATGGCATACTGCATCAAACCTCTTGTGCATATACACCGGCTCAAAATGGTGTTGCAGAACGAAAGAACAGGCACCTGCTGGAAGTAGCTCGATCGGACGATGATGCTAGCTATGAATGTGCCTAAATACTTGTGGGGGCAGGCTGTCTTGACAGCCTCTTATCTCATCAACAGGATGCCCTCTCAATTGCTGGACTGGAAGACACCGTTGGAAATGCTCACGGGGACAACTGCATACACCGTTCCTCCGAAAGTATTTGGATGTGTATGCTTTGTCCATGATAACAGACCTGGAGTTGGTAAGCTGGATCCTAGAGCAGTTAAGTGTGTCTTTGTTGGGTACACCGGGACACAGAAGGGGTACGTATGCTGGAGCCCGGTGGAACGGAAGCTGTTTGTAAGCATGGACGTTACATTCAGAGAGGTGGAACCATATTATGGTTCAGATGAGGGCTCCGCGTTTGGAAACACACCTAACACAGCGGGGGAGATAATACGTCCAAGCGTGGTCGTCGGATCGGTACCTTGTCCTGTTGTTGCAAATTGGAAAGAAAGAGAAGAAAGCATCAGTAATACCGATACGGAGGATGAAGAAGACGATACATATATTACGCAGGAGGAGAAGCAGACAAGGGAAAAAGAGCTCCAAGTGTACAGAAGACGACAGCAGAGGTCCAGTACTGTGTCGTGTCCTGTGCCAAATGTGCCAAGTTCCTCGTCTACTCCTGCCCCAACTCCTGAAGATGTTACTCCCGTACCGGATCACTCGGATTCGGAAGCGGGTCTCTCCGACTCGGATGGTATGCTTTCCCCACCTCTCATTGCTCCCTTAAGGAGGTCTTCTCGCATTAATGCGGGAAAGGCTCCTATTCGTTATCGAGATTATGAACATGATATCGCCAACTACTTGTCTTATTCTAATATCTCTCCGACTTATCAAGCCTTCCTCACTTCGTTAGACTCCACTTCTTTATCTAAGAATTGGCAGGAAGCAAAGAAGGACCCAAGATGGAAAGCTGTAATGATGGAAGAACTTGGGACACTAGAGAAAAATAAGACATGGGAGCTGGTGCCATTACCTGAAGGGAAGAAAGCTGTGGGATGCAAATGGATTTACACAGTGAAGGAGACACCAGAAGGAAAAGTTGAACGATACAAGGCGAGACTGGTTGCAAAAGGCTATACCCAGACATATGGTATCGACTATGATGAGACTTTTGCCCCAGTAGCGAAGATGAGTACCGTAAGAACGCTGGTCTCCATTGCAGCAAACTACGGGTGGAAGCTACACCAGTTAGACATAAAGAACGCATTTCTTCATGGAGACCTACAAGAAGAAGTATACATGGAGACTCCTCCGGGGTGCTACTCTGTGTCAGATTCAGGTGAAGGAACGTCACATGGAAAAGTGTACAAACTGAAGAAGTCGCTGTACGGGCTGAAGCAATCTCCTCGAGCCTGGTTTGACAGATTCAGAAAGGTTGTCACTGGCATGGGGTACCATCAGACAAATGCAGATCACACGATCTTCCTCCAGCATGCAAGAGGCCACATAACTATACTTGCTGTATATGTGGATGATATAGTGATCACAGGTGATGATACTGATGAGATCACTAAGCTGAAGTCGAAACTCGCTAAGGAGTTTGAGGTGAAGGACTTAGGACAGATGAGATACTTTTTAGGTATCGAGGTGTGTGATGGTGAACAAGGAATTGTTCTCTCACAAAAGAAATATGTACTAGATCTACTGAAGGAGATAGGGATGCTGGGATGCCGAGCAGCAGTCACTCCAATTGACCAGAAGTGCAAGATAGGAGCAGAAGCAGGAGAGCCTGTTGATCGCGAAAGGTATCAAAGGCTAGTAGGCAGACTGATTTATCTAGGGCATACTCGCCCTGATATCTCATTTGCAGTAAGCGTTGTAAGCCGCTATATGCATGATCAAAGAACGGGTCATATGGATGCAGTATTTCAGATCCTAAGATATCTGAAAGGGACGCCGGAAAAAGGACTGCGGTTCAAGAAGAATGGATGCACAGATATTGAGGGATACTGTGATGCAGACTGGGCAAGCTGCATAGACGACAGAAGGTCTACCACGGGGTATTGTGTTTTTGTAGGAGGAAACCTAGTTTCATGGAGAAGCAAGAAACAGTCAGTGGTAGCACGGTCGACAGCTGAAGCAGAATACAGAGCAATGGCTCTAGGGGTGCCAGAACTACTATGGGTGAAAGCACTGCTGACAGAGTTGAAGTTGGATAAGGGGACACCGTTGCATCTTCTGAGCGATAGTCAAGCCGCAATAAGTATAGCGAATAATCCGGTTCAGCACGACAGAACGAAGCACATCGAAATCGATCGATTCTTTATCAAGGAGAAGTTGGAGCAAGGGATACTGAAGATTGGCCATGTCCGCTCAGAAGAACAAGTGGCAGACTGTCTGACTAAGGGTCTTAGTTCATTAAGTCTGTCGAAGCTATGTAACAAGATGGGGATGATCAATATCTATCGTCCATCTTGAGGGGGAGTGTTGAGAATCAATAAGGGACTTTTAGTCCCACATCGGAATTTGTAGTATGTAGAGGAGCTAGACTCCCTATAAGTAGTGAAGTAGTCCATCAATAAAATTATACCAACTATTATTTTCTACAATTTCAACCACTAAATATCAATCCAACCCATAAAACATAGGGTGGTTCCATAGTACAAAACCAGCCGACTGATTTTAGAGCATTTCCCAGCCAGCTATATATATATATATATATATATATATATATATATATATATATATATATATATATATATATATACTGCTAAGAATGAGCAATATTATAAAATGAGATGTGATTTAAATCTAACATAGACGCCCAAAGTCTTAGTAGCAGCACTCAGCATGTCACCTGCACTCTCCCGGCCAAGTGCAGCGGTGGCGCAGTGGTTGGGCAGGGGATGAAGGAGAGGGGGCAGGGGTATAACATGCTGGTTGCAGTGGGGCTTCTTGGTGAGCTGAACATGCTGTATTTGGAGCCTAACGCTATCAAGATTAGTTTTTCTATGAATGTCGGATGGACCATGACACAGTTGAGACACCGCCACACCGACGTCGAACTTTTGTAGATTATTGTCTTAGTGTATTTAGCCACGATATGGTTGGGACGTGGCCAAACGGACATAAACCTGTTTTGGTTATGTCCTAGTGTATTTAGAGTGTCGGGTAGTGTCGAATATGTGTCCAAGATGACATGGTTATATTTTTGGAGTGTTTGTGGTTCGTAATAGCCAATGGTGTCTGAACTAATTCTTAAAATTCATAAACTAATGACATTATTTATGTGATAGAAAATATGAAAAGAAAGCGAACTCCAGGAATAAAAACCACCTGTAGTTTCTTTTATGTAGCATAGTTAATAGCTACATTTTTTTTTTTTTTGCATAGTAATAGCTACATCATTTTTTATCAGTTTCGTGCTTGATTAATTATTGATTTAGTATAGTAAATATTGTATAAGCAGTTTTGGTCGAGAGTGTAAATTAGCTAGGAGTACTTTGTTTGCATCTGACTTTTTGTTACAGGTTTAGGTCTTGTTTGAAAGGATGAAGATGGAGAAGGAAGAAGGCAGGGGCAGAAATATGGCTGACGTCATCGTGGAACCGGTCATGATCGTATTGACGGCAACAACCACCCCTGCGACAACCCACACGAAGACTACTACTTACGACATAAGGACTGCGACGAACAAGGGACATGCGGTGAAGCTGGACAAGAGACTAAAGGAGCTCAACACCTACTCGTCGGTCATCATCCTCAGCCTTATGGGACCTACTTGGCACCTGGTGCACTTGGCCGAGAGAATGCAAGCGACTTTGGACGTTTGTTGGTTTTAGAACACAGCTCATTTTAATACATTGCTCATTCTTAGCAGTAAGTGTTTGTAATTGTGTAGTGAAGGAGAAGATGTCGACTTCGCGAGAAAGGGAAACATAGAGACCGCTAATGTTTAGTTACCCTTTTTAATTTGTCAAATTCTGAATTAATTAGTTTTTTTTTTTTTTGTCAATAAATTATGAACATTCCTTAAAACGATATTAATAGTTTCAACCATTATATTTAATTAAGCTAAGAACCTAGGGATAAAAATTATTGTGCTTATTTGCTCATTTTGAATGTGTGCTCATTGGATAGGCACATGTGGATAGGCACATTGGATGGGCACATGAAACTTGACTATATATATATATATATATATATATATATATATATATATATATATATATATATATATATATATATACTAGTCTACATGTACGTACTTTGCACTTATTTTAATTAGAATATCATAAGGTCAACTGTCTTTTCCAGGTGACAACATGTGTGTACTTTCTTTTTACAATGCCAAAAGATTCGAAGTACGAATTTTGTTTTTTTTTTAATTTTCTATTGAGAATAATAACCCTTGGAAAAAGGTATGAACATAAATTTTTTTACCATTGGAACATGAAGATTTGTATGGAAAAAGCTTCATAGCATGCAAACTTTATTGTTTTTACTCTTTAACATAAATGAGATGCAAGTCTTTATAAAATACTCGAGGGTAATTTAGGAATTCAAAATTTTCACCGCCAAGTTTTCATATTATATAGTAGAATAGATATAGCAAATGACCTCTAGCCTAGTGGTTAAGAGAGATGCATGTGGCCCAAGTGGTCGGGAGTTCGAGCCTCAGTGTAGGCGAGTTCACCACAATTACCCAGCTCAGAAGTTATGATGCATCAATTTGTAAGGCATAAATAAACTAAAACAAAATTAATAGTTAATTCATTTCGTATTTTGTTACTTGTCGCTTGAAAGTAGGGAAAATTTTCTTTCTCAACCATCCAGATATACTATTTTCATTTTTTATTTTTCCTTTTTTTTAGACAGTATGTTGAGAAAAATATATAAATTTGGATGGCGCCTTCACATTTCCTGTCCGCCACATAATTTCTATTTTTTGGGATATCTCACATTTGCACTTTTTAACACAGATGTGAACAGAAGTGGGCACGGACACAGATGGTGCAATGGCGATGGAGGCGACGACATATGTTGCAACGGGAACGAAGGCGATGGAAGATGTTGCAGCGACAACGGAGGTGACGACAGATGCTGCAGCAGCGACGAGGGCATCGTGATTCATGGATCCAAAGTTTGAGGTCATCATGGAGCATTGGTGTTGTTGCGTCAAATATGGGTGGTTGGTGTTATAACTCTCTATAAAAATATAAAATATGGATAATCCGTGTAATTAGTTTCAAAATAGGGATAGTTAATATAATAAGTGTCAAATATATGAATAGTTAACGTAAATTGTCCATAACTAACTTAAATATTAATAAATTTATAATTAATTATTAATATTATGTATTTAAGTATATGTTATTTATATTAATGAATATCCTAACAACTTATACTTTTTTTGTATAAACGTTTACTAAAAAATATTAAGTAGATATTTAATACTTATTAAGTACTAATTAAATATGTTAAATATTTAATTACTTTTGTAAACTTTAATTAAATATCTTAATTAAAATGATACTTTATTATCTTAATTAATGAATAATAATTATGTAAGTTAATCATCTTAATTATCTTAATCAACCAATAATAATTAAAAATACATACAATTATTATTAAAACAAACTAGTTATCAAATTACTATCAACGTACACTACTTAATTAGTTATGTAGATTACAACTAGCCAACCAACTAACTATTTAGTATCAATTAGTATTAAATAAATAGCTAAATAATTAAGTAATTAATTACTGTTAATTTGTAATTATTATCAAATTTTAATTATCTTAATTACCTATCGATTACTTAGTTTTAATTAAATATTATACTAACTAAGTTATATATTTGACATTAATTAATTAGGTATGAAGTCTTGATATGACCGACCTAATTGTCCATTTTAATTTTTATTGTTAAAACAATAGAGGATTCCCATGATAGAACCCCTCCCTGTTCTAATTGCTACAAAAGTAAATTTCTTTGTGGATTCTTACATTCCTAAAACTGACCCACCCAAATTAAGCATTCGATGCTCCAATATAAAGGTCTACTACATCCCAATCATATGATAGGAAATCCCACAATAAATGCTTAAATCTTCCTTAATCAAGGAATCCCTAAAAAAATCACGTTCAATGCATGGAATGATGGAAAGAACCACACCAAATATATGGTCACCAAATATAGAGACTTTAAGTTAGTCAAGTTCGCCAATGGCGATGGACTCCCCAACAGAAAAAAAAGATCCCTTGATTAGTTACCAAAACAGTAAGGTTGGGATTTCACCATCTTCATATATCTTCACAATTCAACTTGAATCATGATTGCTTAGTCTCCTCCTTTATTGCAGGTAGCACGTCTACTTCTTCGACAGAGGTCTTTAGTTGCACCCCCGTCATGTTTGCTTCAAACTGAGACGAGGGGCCGGCGACGGAGTTGACGGTCGCGATGAAGAAGGAGCGGCTCGATCGAGTTGTTCGCAAGGAGATGGCCATGTTGATCAATATTCTCTTCTTTCTGATCACATTCATTGCGCAACTTGTGTTCAGGTTTGGACAAACCAAGATTACTTCTTTCTTGTACTGATGGATTCTGAACTTAATTTCTTTCTTTTGCTCTGTGTTTTAGAACTAAGGCGAAGGATGGAGCTTCGAAAGCGAAGAAATTATGCGTGTTAGAGACGATACCGGAGGTCGATGATTCGGAGGAGGAAGGCTTTTTCGACTTGAGCGAGGAGGAGGAGGAAGAAGAGTACACGTCGAGTTTCAGTTTCAAGTTCGAGCATCAAATCCCTGGGCTTGAAAGTATAAGCAAAGAGTATACTCCGATCCTTGCGACCGAGGAAGATTTTTCGGACAGGAGGGACAGTATTAGCAATCATCAGTCCCTCTCCGAGTTTGCAGAGCCGGAAGCCATGGCCGATAGCGAAGAGAACGCAGAACCCGAATCGTTGTCGGGGGAAGAATTCAGGAACTCGTTTATCGACTCCATAGACCTTATATTTTCGAACGACGAGCACTTCGTTAGCCGGAGCGACGAGTTCTTGTCGTCGAACGGTTCCGAGAAGTCGTTCGAGGAGTTGAAAGAGGTTGCACTATCAAAGAAGGATGAACCTTTCATCGGTAGAAGGGAATCGAAATTCTTGTCAGAAAAATGGTACGCTAAGTACTTCGCGAAGCACCAAGGGACAATATTTCCGAAAGATCGGGATTTTGGAGAAGAAGAAGAAGAGCCTGCTGCTGTAACAGAGGGATTCTCAGGTTTCGGTACGGACTCCGATTCGACAAGCTCAAGCGACGGTTACTCTGTGAAGAACCTTGTGGTAGACTGTGACAGTTGCGGGTTTTCATCGGAGCGGGATTTTGGCGGGGATGAAATTTTAATGGACTCTAACAGAACTGGAGAACATTTCGAGGGAGGACAATTTACCAATGTCGGAAAAATTCATGACTCTGACACAGATCTAGAGCTCCAACTGAAAATGCCAATAGAGTTCCCGGACTCCAGTGACGATGAGCTTCCTTCGTTCACAAATAACGCGACTTGTTCGAGTACTTCAGAACCACCGGGGCTGGATTGTACTACTAATGCCAGGCATTCGGGTCGTGTCGATAGGAAGTCTGAAGAATCCGATACGAAGGATTTGGATGGCGAGGACACGGGTGAACTGGAGTCCCTATGGGAGCACCAAGACCTGTTAGAGCAGCTGAGGATGGAGCTGAAGAAAGCGAGGGCAACGGGGCTTCCGACCATCTTAGAAGAATCCAAGAGCCCGGACGCGATCGAAGATCTGAAGCAGTGGAGGATCGACGACGAGTTCTTGCGCGAGGACCCTGTGGACGAGCTGCACAAGTTCTACAAGAGCTACAGGGAGAGGATGAGGAAGTTTGATATCTTGAACTACCAAAAGTTGTACGCAATAGGTGAGTTTTTCCAACTTCTTCTTATTGTGACATTAAGTAAACATGTAGATGCTTTTAATCCGTATATATATGTGCAGAATAGCATGCATCAAGGTTGTGAAAAAACGCTATGCTAGTCAGACGGACACCTTCCGTCTAGCGTCAAGATCGTCTAGATCTAAGCAGTTCAAAAAAATAAAAAATTCAAAAGAATCTACTAAAAATTGCAGAAGGACATCCATAAATTTCCAAAACATGCATAGTCGGACGTCTGGAGGAGTAGACGGACACCTAAGCGGATATCGGACGGACACCCGACACCTAGCGCCTAGGCATGCATAGCATCAATAGTATTGTTTCTCGAAGTTTTCTAGAATATGATTTGGTAACATTAGAGAAACAATTATTCTCATGAACTACAAGTTATCTTTTTAGTTATAGTAACTAGTGAGTGATTTAATTATTAAGACTATATTTTCTTGGCCGAAGGAAATTTTACAGAAATAGGCAGAGAAAGGAAGAGTTTGAGAAGTATGGTAGTGCCAATACATTCCGCCAATCGGTCTGGCGGAATCCACTCAAATTCATTCAAGGAGTCCATAACCCCTGTATAAAGCCGCCCGCCGTTGTCATACAACTCGACGTGATCCAAAATTAAATGCCGCTTGAATTCTGTCCGTCCGACTAGCTGAATATATTGATATTTCCAAAAAAAATTTAAACTCCTTCTTTCTCTGTCTATTTCTGTTAAGTTTCTTTCGGCCAAAAAATCTATTGAAGGTTTTTTTTTTGGGTTACTAGTCATCTCTGGACACCCTTCTTGTTCAGAATTTCTTGTAGACAGGACTAATGATTGGAGAATTTCAGACCCATAATTATGAAAACCTGACACAATGATAACCTACTCTAAGTCTCTGTGTTATTAAGCACATCCATGACAGGAAAGTGCAGATAGTGAAATACTTAGGACCACCAAACACTTGAGTAGCTCTATCAGAACAAGGTAGACTCATAGGTCTGAACATGTTAGTATTGTTCTTCGTATCCTCAGTGAATTAACCGACAAACAATGTAAAATTAACCAATTTTTTTTATACGAGTAAACCTATTCTATGTGTTATTGAGGCCATACATGACAAGCAAATGACGATAGTTACATAAGAACAAAATAAGAATTAAGTCTGAATATGTTATTGGTTATTGGTTCTTGTTTTTTTTTTTTTTTTTCCTTGAATGTCCGTCGTTACGTACGGAATTTTATGCATGCTGTATTGTATGTCTGTTGGACCCACTGCCTCCAACTCTCACTCCTCTGTAGTTCGATCCACTGATCTTCCGCCATCAAGTCAGGATCTTATACCTCTTCTCGTCAACCAAAAGAGCCACTCGAGTTCGATCTTTATTGGTTCTTGGTGTCCTCACTGAATTACACTAATAACTGAAATAACTGACGCGATATAACAAAATTTTGATCTCTGACACAAACTAAACCCCTTCAAAAATCGAAAATAAAATTGCTGCTATTTTTCCAATCACCGCAGGCTTTCTCCAGCTGAATAAGCCTGTCCAGTCGATTGGGTCTCAGAAGCCCCTGATTCCGACGATACTGTCTCATCTCTCCCAGAGATTCTGCGCTCTCCACTGCCAGAAGTCCAGCCCCGACGCATCGGAAGCGTTCGTCAGGGAGCTCCGAGTCGATTTGGAGACGGTCTACGTCGGCCAGACGTGCCTCTCGTGGGAGTTCCTCCGCTGGCAATACGAGAGAGCTCGGGAGCTGCCGGAGTCCGACCCGTGCGGAAGCCGCCGGTACAGTCGGGCGGCCGGAGAGTTCCAGAAGTTCCAAGTGATCTTGCGGAGGTTCGTGGAGAACGAGCCGTTCGAAGGGCCCAGGCTGCCGACTTACGTTCAGAACCGATGCATCCTCCGAAACCTTCTCCAGGTGCCCGTCATGAAAGGTGAGGCACGCACGACGTTTCCTAACTGCCATAAAATTACATGTTCTTGTCAAAAGTATGATGTTGCGTGCAGGATCTATCGACCAATTTGTTACGGAAATTCCTTTTAGGTGTGAGAGTTAGGCCTCGTTTGGTTCGCAAAATTTTCGGGTTGGAAAAGAAAAGTGATTATTTTGGGTTATTTACACTAACTATCCCTATGTTTTTGATTTATAACACGGGGTACCCCTGATTTAAACTATTTACACTAACTACCCCTCCCTTTAGAAAACGTAGGGGTAGTTAGTGTTATAATTTTTTTATTTTTCCTTAAAGTAGGGGTAC
This sequence comes from Iris pallida, assembly GCA_029216955.1. Taxonomy (NCBI): domain Eukaryota; kingdom Viridiplantae; phylum Streptophyta; class Magnoliopsida; order Asparagales; family Iridaceae; genus Iris; species Iris pallida. Next base: position 956,654 of record JANAVB010017194.1, read on the forward strand.
CCCGTGTAATAAACCAAAAACATAGGGGTAGTTAGTGTAAATAGTTTAAAAGTAGGGGTACCCCGTGTTATAAATCAAAAACATAGGGGTAGTTAGTGTAAATAACCCGATTATTTTTCTATGTTGGGTGCCAAAGAAATTGAGAAAAAAAGAAAAGTGATCCCCAATGGAAGAAAAATTAGGAAGGAAAGTGATTCCATCCATCCATTTTTTCACATTAAAATAAACTTTTCTTTCCACATTCCTTGGCATTTCCAAACATCGAAAAGCAAAATCAATGGAAAATAAAATTTTCCAAAGGAAAGGAAATGACAAGGAATTGATTTCCTTTCCCTTCCATTCCACGAACCAAACGAGACCTTAGGGTAATGCTTGGTAATAGTATTTTCATCGGGAGTCAGTACCGGCCTAGGGCACACGGCGAGGCGGGCGACCGTCCTGAGCCCCCTATTTTGGAAGATCTCATAATTTGAGAATAGAATAGGTGCATCATAAAAATAAAATAAAAAAATTAAAATAAAGATCCAATCTGGAAACAACAAAAAAGACAACACGCTATACTCTGAAAAAAAATATGATAGCTTGATTGATGATTTTGATAGCTTAAGTGTTAATTTTGCTTGTAAAATGCTATAAAAAAATTATTTATGTGAGAAAAAGGGTCTAACTTATACATTTTGTCCTAGGTCCCATAAATCATAAGATCGATCATGTCGGAAGTGTTTTTGAACCGACCGTTTATGAAAACCTATGTTTGTTGATTTTTTTGAGGCACTGTTTTTGTCGGCTAAAAATGACAAAAAAATCGGTGTAATATAATTTTGGATGACTTTATAAACACCCAAATCCATGAGTTTTAAGGGATTTTATTATTTTGTTCCGTTTATATCCTCATCAAAAATATATAATTATAATTACTAATATAATATTCTATTTTTCTTTCTTATCTGCTTATACTTCTTTCCAAACTATTGCTACTTTTTTCGGATAAGTTTTTAAAATGTTTCTCTCTTACTTTCAACCAAAAGATTATATTATTTCATGTGTTTCTATTATTTTGATCAAATATTAATTTCTACCTCCTGACCGAGGCATGGACTGAGTGACAGTTTCTGCGCTCGGAAACGTTTTTTTGTTTATATATAGATATATAGGTAATTTTATTCGCGTAAAAAAAATCTTTTATAACTGATCGTTAATGAATTAACAAGCAAGGATTAGACTCTTTTAAAAGCCACTACTTAAAACCACCCAGAACCGAATCCCTCGTAACTGCACATAGCACTTTAAAAAATAACTCATAATCATTACCCCTACAAACAAGCAGACCCTTAAGTTCTCTAGTTGTTCCTTCACGTTGATGCATACGTAAAACTTGTCATAGAAACATAGGTAGATCTTACTGAAGCTGGTTATGTTTGTACAGAGGACTGCTTGAAGGAAAAAATGGAGGGATGGGAAAAAGGGAGCGACGCGATCACGAGTGAAGTGTTGGAAGACATCATGGAGGAGTCGATTAGGACCTTTTGGGATTTTATCAAGGCAGATAATAAGTATGAAAGCTCGGCTATACTGAAAAGCTTGATAGGAGGAGATCAGGTTGAACTCCAGGACCCATCAGACTACCACCTCATGGCAGATGTGCAAGCTACTCTGCAGAAGGTATGTTTCTTGCAATCTCAGGTATTCTTGAACTTGCACAATTCAAGATCAAAATGAACACTGAGGCCTCGTCTGGTTCGCGGAAATGAATGGAAAGAAAATCATTTTTTTTATATTTCTTTTCATTTAAAAAAAATTACAATTCTTATTAATTTTTCTTTCCGATGTTTCGAAATGTCAATGAAATTTATTCTGAAACTTTTTGAATCCCTAAAATACCGTTGAGTATTTTATAAACATGATGTTATTATGTCGACTTGCATGTCATTTATGTTTAAGAGTCAAAACAATAAAGTTGCATGCTATAAACTTTTCTTTTTCCATAAAACTCTTAATGTTCCAATGGAAATAATTTTTTTTTCTTGTCTTTACCCTTTTCCAAAAATTATTATTCTTAATAGAAAATTAAAAAATTAAAATAAAATTCGTATTTTGAATCTCTTGACATTGTAAAAAGAAAACACACACACATGACTGGAAAAGACGACAAACCTTATGATATTCTAATTAAAATTCGGGTAAAACACGTACATATAGACTAGTTGTAAATAAAAGTAAATACTTCAAGGTAAGAACTCATACGGATGAAATCATTTTTCTTCCTAATTTTTCTTCTCTCGTAAATCATTTTTATTTTCTCTTCAATTCCTTTGGCATTCAAACATAGAAAAGTAATAATTTTCCTCTTACAACTTCATGATTCCACAGGCCAAACTAGGCCTGAATGTGCATAAATCTGGAAGAAGAAAAAAAATGCAACACTCAGAACACACACACACAACTCTGTTTGCTTCTCTAAACCAAGAATTTTACTTGTGCAGATGGATAAGAAGCTGAAAGACATTCTAAAGACCGGCAACTGTCTTGCCAAGAGGTTGAAGAAGCGTCGAGAAGACGGGTCGTCCAACCAAGACCTGTTCTTCTCACAGGTGGACGTGAAGCTGGTAGCAAGGGTGCTAAGGATGTCGAGAATAACGACCGATCAACTGGCGTGGTGCCGTGCGAAACTGAGCAAGATCACCATTGCAGGAAGGAAGATCCACAGAGACCCGTCCTTCTTGTTGTTCCCTTGTTGAGATCGATATGCTTCTACATTTTGATTGTAAATGTGATGTCTAGAGTAGTGAACTAGGGAACAAGAACAATTAGAAATTTTCATATTAGTAGCTCAATTTAGTTTAATTGCTCACTTTTGTTCTTTAGTAATCCAAACATAAAGAATATCGAGTTTAATTTATGTATCCCTGTTACCTGTAAAAAACTTATGTTGGATGATTATATAGGTAAATGTACAGCTTTAATAACATATAACATGTCATCGCTTGTGATTAGATGTTTCTTCTATGGCTGTTTAAATTTACAGGAAGATGCAAAAATCCGTGCTGTCAATCCAATGATGTTTGGAGCTAAAGACATGGCTTTGACATAATTTGCTTAAATCTCTCTAATTATGATCAAAATTGCTTATAGCATCCACAGTGGGAGAGATTTCAAGTGCTACACTTTAACTTTAGTTAAATTTTGTAGCACTTGAAGGTTGCAATGAACACTTGTTCATACTTGTCCCTGTGGCCGTAGACCGTTGGGAACGGTGGAGCACCCCGGCGCAGTGGCCCGGGTTCGAGCCCCCTTGGAGGCATGCCTCCAGGCACCATTAAAAAGTAGACACCCTAAAAAAAAAACTTGTTCATACTTGAAAATTGCTAGAAAGCTAAGAGACACTCCAAATTTAGAGCGTGTCAGAGCATCCACAGTATGAGAGCTTTCAAGTGCTACATTTTTTTTATTTAGTCAAATTTTGTAGTACTTGAAGGCTACAGTGGACACTTGTCCATACTTGAAAAATTGTTAGAAAGCTAAAAGACATTCCATATTTGTAGCGTGTTGTAACGCGTAAGCTTTGGCTCACGAAATCATTGAGTATATTGACAACAAAGTTATAGGGAGGAATGTGGCGATTAAATTGGACATGTCGAAAGCTTACGATCGGGTTCATTGGCGGTTTCTTCTTGCTGTGATGCGTAAGCTTGGCTTCAGCCCGATTTGGATTGACCTGATTTTCCGCAATATCTTTAACTGTTGGTACTCCATATCTCTCAATCGAAGAACGGGAGGATATTTTCGATCATCTCGGGGGCTTCGTCAGGGGGAACCTGTCCCCGGCTCTCTTTATTTTGGCTCACGACACTCTTAGTAGAAGACTCTCTGACTTGATTCTCGATAGAAGTATCGATAAATTCAGCGGAAGGCAGAATGCTCTCTACATCTCTCATTTGTTCTACGCAGATGATAGTTTGTTATTTCTCAATGGGGGGCAGGAAAGCACTGATTGTCTCATGAACACGCTCAAGCAGCCGGAAAATATTGCGGCTAGAACGGGGCTTCATATTACTTACCTTCCAATTCAGTATCTGGGCACTCCTCTTTTCAAAGGTAAGGCGAAGGAGTATTTCTCGGAGCTGGAGGGGTCGCCTATTGTCTTTTGGAGGTAAAATCACTCTCATAAAAAGTGTTTTTATCGTCTATCCCTATTCATTCACTCTCTGTTATCAAAGTTCCTAATAAATTTCGCAATTCTTTGGAGCGAATTATGTCGGATTTCCTTTGGAACTCCAATGAAAGGCATCGACGCAAGTGGGTCTCTTGGGATTAGGAATGGCAATGTCCCCCTGAATCCGACAGGGATCCGATTTTTTTTACCCGATGGGGACGGATTTGAGGATTTAAAAACGGAGATGGGGGCGGAGATGGGGATTAAAATAATTCTCCGGTCGGGTTCGGAGATGTGTATGGGTATAGTACTTCCCGTCCCGGTAAATCTACGACCCCGATTACTTATACCCATATTTCATATGTGCAACCCATTGGAAATGGTATGATTCATGATCTATCTAGTATATATTTATGAAAATCATGTTTTATTAACGTACCTTGTACTTTTTTTTGGAACGAAAATAATTTTTTCAGCTTATAATGTACATAAAAAATTGTTAACGGACGAGAGACGAAGACGAAAAAAATTTGGCCCTGAAAGTGTTAATGGGGCTAGGTCGGGGACGGGGACGAGGAATGCATTGTTTAGCGGGGGACGAGGGTAAAAAATTAAATCCGACTGGAAACGGAGATGGGGATGGGGATTCAAATACTACTTGAAAATGAGGATGGGGATGGGGGATATGGTCTCCGGCCCCAACCCGACCCGTTGCCATCCCTACTTGGGATGCGGGATGAAGGCGGGCTGGATTTTCGTTCTCTCCTTCACATGATGCAGCTGTTCCATGCTAATCGTTGCTGGGTTCTCATCAAGGGGGAGTCTGTGTGGGCACAATACATGAGTTACTAAGTATGGGGATCCGACAAGCCATGATTACTCGCCCCCGAAGCGTCCCTCCCCGCCGGCTGTGGCGCTCCATGATGGCTAATTTCAACAAAGTCTTTGGCCAGTGTCAATGGCTGATCGGTAGGGGGCCACATTCCGATCTGGGGGAACAACTGGAGTGACAGAGTACTCCTCAAACCGAACAACATCAGGTACAATCCGAACATTCGCCAAATCTTGGCCTGCCTTTATATAGGCGCTTTTCTCTGGCGCCTAGGTCGTAACTCTATTCCTGTGGAGACTCGGCTGTGCACGATGGGCTTCTTCGGAGGAAACTATCGACCATCTGTCTATTCGCGAGCAGTGAGATGGCGTCCAAAGTTTGGCAACACTTCGCTTGTGTTTTCCAAATCCGGGACAATCAGAATAATCTGAACAACCTTGCCGAGGTATGGCTTAATAACACTACTCTCTCGAATTCTAATGGTGTTGACAGGAACATCACTTTTGGTTCTTGTTTGTGGGGGAAATTCGGGTGGTGGTATGATCTTGGCATTTCATCAGTTCTCGGATCGGGACAATTCTAATATGCAGGACGTCCATGTCTTGACCCGGCAAAACCCAAGTCCTGCATATTAGAATTGTCCTAATCCGAGAATTGATGAAATGCCAAGATCATACCACCACCCGAGTCCCTAATGACGCCCCCGAGCAGCCAGATATGTTGATATTAAAACCAGCAATCGGTGGGACCCACCCCCTCGCCCTCGTCCCCTCCGTCGCCCGCAAAACGTGGCTCTCTCCATCTGTCGTACCCGCCTGGAGGTTGAAGGCTCTGGCCGAGAATTGCAGGGAATATGTGACCCGCCTGGAGGTTTTGGTCTTCATCTGTGTCAGGATAAGGGTATAGACATCAGCTCTATAGAAACCTCTTCTGGTCACTTATTCCACGCCATCAAAGGCAAATTTCCTAATCCTTGGAATGACGTATACAGCTTCAAGAAAAATAAGGCGTCTTTTTCCTCCTAACTGTAGCTTTTTTTTTTCTTTTCTTCTTTTGGTTCTTAAAGAGGACAACGGCGTGGCAAAAGCTAGGTTTGACTTTGTCGGTGGATCAGTTTGGTTTTGTCGGTAGATCTTTGGCAAGCCCCTTCTTGATTTTCGTGAACTTGGAGGTTTCTTTTTGTGATGTTGTTTTGGGTTCTGTTCTTTCATACTTTTGTTTCCAAGGTTTTTTCTTATGTTTTTGGTTTTGGGTCTTGTTGACCTTTTCTTTCTATTGTAGGCTGTTTTGGGCTATCTCCGACGCCCCTGAGCTGTGGCTCCTTTTCTGCATTTTATCCATAGTCTTTTCATTAAAAAAAGAAAAAAAAGAAAAAAAAGAGAGGGTAGAGTGAATATATTAAACCGATTTCATAAACTTCCAAAGTGAGTTTTGGATAATATTGTTTCTTTACATTTTTCCCCCTTCAAAGTCACTTCTATAGTTCTATTACTTTGAAAGTGTCATTAAGAACCCTTTTTCAACAAATAAAAAGTTAATAGTGAATATAAAATTTATTTAATTATACTTCCATCCCGTCTCTGTCTTCATAAATACATAAGATAAAATATGCAAGAAATAAAATTAAAAATCAGTCTCTAATTAACCAAACAATATAGTGACAATTTATTCTACTGTATAATAAGAAAAATTAGTTTTATGGTAAAAAATTTCTTTCAAATACGTCTCTACCTAATCTTACTAATTAAAAAAATTCATTAAATTTAATGAGAGTTATATATAGATTTTTTTTAAAGAGAAATATAGTTTGCTCCTTTTGTGTCTTTTGTTTTTAGGTTATTTAGTAATATGGTCTTACATAATAGTTAATTCGAGGTTTTGGTCTCCAAATTGTCCAAAGTTAGTATTTAGGTCTCCAAATCATTGTTCATGTAAGCTAGTGAATAGTGATTTGGAGACCAATGTCGAACAATTTGGAGATCCAAATCCTAATATCACATATTATATGAGACAATATTATTAAATAACCCTTTGTTTTTTTTCAAGTACAAAAAAAATCATTTTTTTAATATTTTTTTATATAGTAATGTCCCTGTAATTTATTGAACTAAATCAGAAAGGAGTGGGTTTCCTGCAAACTTTGGGGATTCCTGGAGGGTTTGTAGATAAGAGAGCTCAAGCGGGATCTCGAGTGCAAATGCTGCAAGTTTGTGAGGAACTTGGTTCCCTGCTCTTCTAGTGAACTTGAGCTTAATATTTACTGCAGATGAAAAGCTCGTCTTTGGTGATGTCAAACAGATCATTGAGGCGCCATGGGGTGATATTATAATCTCCTCGAAGAATATCCTAACAGATGTGAGGGAATCACTTTCAATTATAAAGGATCGGTTGGTAGTCGTTGTGGTGAGCTTCTTTGCCAAAGAAATTTCTTGAAGCATAGCATGGGCTTCCGCTTCTAAGCTGACATCCAAGTAGTTCGTCGATGTAGAGTGCCACGTTCTTGCACTAGTGAAATCTCCAATATGGTCTCTGGCTACCGCCCCCAGCGGCACAGTCTGTTGATGACGTAGCGCCGTCTACATTGATTTTTATGGTCCCCTCCGACGGAGGCTCCCAACTGGAGATGTCTTTCATATCTTCTCTCATTCTTTGGGTTTCTGCCAATCTGTGTCTCGGCCATTTGAGAAGTTTTGATAATTCTCATTAGCTAGTCTCACGAGCTTGGGACCGTGTGGTTAAATATGCATGAACATCTTATTTTCCAAAGAAGAAAAGAAGAAGAAGAACAACAAGAAGAAAAAAAAAACAAGAACATCAATTTTTGCAAACCTAATTTATTTTGATTTTTTGCTCTATTCTAATTTCTCAGATCTCTTTCTCCAAACCCTATTTTATTTTATTTTTTTCTTGTTTGGACATTATGGATGAAACCCTAGTTGTAGAAGAAATTGGGTTATCAAATCTATCAAATCTATTAATCTATTAGTCTATTAACCAATTTTTCTTTATTAATAGAAGAATTATGCATGAAATTCTAGTTTTAGAATAAAACTATGGAAGAAATCCTAGTTGTAGAATAATTGGATTCATATCAGTACTGCCACAATTTCTGACAGTCCTAAAAGTATTGAGGACTGCCAGAAAATGTGGCAGTCTTGAAATAGACTCGATGTACAACAGGACTGCCACAATTTCTGGCAGTCCTAGAAGTAATGAGGACTGCCAGAAATTGTGGCAGTCTTGAAATAGACTCGATGTATAACAGGACTGCCACAATTTCTGGCAGTCCTAGAAGTAATAAGAACTGCCATGAATTATGGCCGTCCTGAAAGGGACATGCTCTACAACAGGACTGCCACAATTTCTGGCAGCCCTAGACATATTGAGGACTGCCAGAAATTGTGGCAGTCCTGAAAGATACTTGCTGTACAGCAAGTTCCTTTCAGGACTGTCACAATTTCTGGCAGTCCTAAAGTCGACATTCCCGAATGAAAAAAACATGTTAGAGTTTATTTTAATCTTGATAATAGAGTGAAATATGCATTTTAGAATTTATTTCCATGCATTCTTTGTGAGGAAAGAAGTATTTAACCTTTATTTTCATACATTTTAGGGTTTATTTAATTTTTTGGGTGCCATCGAAATTGGGAAAGAGAAGAAACTAGGTTTTAATGGAGATGGTGATGATGGAAATGGTGGAGAAGAAGATGATGATGATGATGAGAAAAAATTAGGGTTTTGATGAAGATGTTAGAATGGAAATGGTGGAGAAGAAGAAGATGGATAGAAGAAGAAGAAGAAAACTAGGGTTTGTGAAGAGAGAGAGTGAAATTTAGAAATGAGAGTGGTTTTTTGGGTTTGGGGGGCTGTGGGCTTTGGACAGCCCTCTGAGTGGAATATTTGGATAGCCCTAGTAAAAGTTCCTCCCAACCTGGCTAGTCCTAATCCTGGCTAGCCCCGAGTAAAAAAGGCTGTGCCCTTATAATTAGCCTTTCCAAATGGCCCAAAGCAGACATGACCCCATTTTGAAAGCCTCAATTGAAAATAGATCAATCAACCATGAATAGAGCAGGTTATCTACCTTGATGTGGTTCTCAACACGCAGGCCTAGATTGCTTATGAACCGCGCCTCGCGTACCACTTGGCAATGAAGGAAGATACGAGAAAAATGGATATTTTATATTGTTACTTCTAGCACGACATTTATCAATATATATTTTACATTTATCAATGCATATTTTAAATAAAAAAATGTATTAATAGATATGCTGGTGCAGTATCAATATAAAATATAAAATATACATTTATCAGTGTGTTAATAAAACTAGTTGTTAATTAGACTCCGCTAAGGAAAATAACAGAAGTGATGAAATTCCTTAGAGCATCATTAGTAGTTGGGACTCTCCAATGCAATTTGGAGCCCAAAATTTCAAAAAAAAGTTAAATGTAGAATGGGTTGGGTTTGTATGAGAATAGTAAGAAATGATAAAGTGAGCTCCGGTCCCAAAATGTGGTCAAAATTTAATGTAGGAAAAAAATAATATAAAGTTTAGAATCTAGAAAGTTGGACTCCAAATTGGAACTTACTATTCTACAAAACGAGTTTCTACAATATATAATCTAGAAATTGGGAGGCCCAACCCTTAGCACCCATGGATGGGTTGGGACCGAAATTGTAGAAATTGGGATAGGGATGTGACTTATTATTCTACAAAATGAGCTCCTACATTCTAAATCTAGAATCTAGAAAATGGGATGGGCCTTACTAATGATGCTCTTACAACCAATTATGGCAATTTATTGCTAAAGCTTTTAAAATGGGCTGGACAAAGATTGTTGAGTTTCACCCCAGCCCAAGTCCAAGCCCATTGATATAGAAATAATACATCAATAATCTCGATACAATCACAACCGTTGGATCTAGGTTTTCCTGCTGGCTAGGGGTGTATATATAACACCAATCCCCCTCCATCATCGTTCTTCTGCCGCACTTTTCTTCGAAGAAGAAGAAGAAGAAACGAGAAAATGGTTCAGCGTCTGACCTACAGGAAGCGGCACAGCTACGCCACCAAGTCCAACCAGACCCGGGTCGTCAAAACCCCAGGTGAGTAAATCTCGACTCGACTCCTTTGATCTAAGGGTCTCCAAAACTCTAAGTTGATTCCTCCGTTCTTGTTTTTACTTCGATTTCTATCGTGCCATTACTCCAAAGTTGCAGTTTTTTTGCTTAGCTTTTGAGTTAAGATATTAGAAATGTAAGATGAAACCTAGATCGATCGATTTTAATTTGTTGCTTTACTTCAAAATTAGATGTGGGTTGTGCTTATATTTCGCGTTGGGGTTTTGGAAACCGTAGATCGATCGCGTTCCATTATTTGGTCGGAATTTTTGTTGGGTTTTCGTGTGTTTTTGCTTCTAATTGATTGTTTTGATGTGGGTTTTGTTTATTTTTCACGTTAGGGTTTTGGAAACCCCATATCGATCGCTTTCAATTAGTTGTATTTTTGTGTGTGTTTGTGTTTTGGCTTCAAATTTGCTCGCTTTGATGTAGGTTCTGTTTATTGTGATAGGGGTTTAAAAAACTGCCCTTTATTTGGTTGGTATTCTCCATGGTTTGCTGCAAATTGCTTTCATTCGAAAGTGTTTCAAAACTGCAATTTTTGTTGTTGGTTCTTTTAATTTATGCTCGGGTTTTATAAACCTATTGTGTTTTAACCCATTATTTTGTTGGAATTATTCAAAATTGCATTATGTTGATGTCAACCCATTATGTTTACGTCGTGGCGTTGATAGTTTTTATGAAGATTTGATGAGTCATCCATTTATTTGTGAAAATAGGTGGGAAGCTCACTTACCAGACTGCCAAGAAGAGGGCGAAGGGACCAAGATGCCCCGTGACTGGAAAGAGGATCCAAGGAGTAAGTTTATCTAACTTGTTAACATCCATTTGTTAATATTCATTAATTCGTAAGAGTGTTATTATAACTTTAGATTTAGTACTTTCATAATGCTTCAAGTTGTAGTTGATGATGCAATCTATTTGTGTAGCCTACAACATTACGCCGCATAGTGTTTGTTAATGTATACATGCTCGTATGCTGTAACTTTTGAGTATGTTTGGAATTTTAATTTCTTTCTTGATAGTTCATTGAATTACATGGATTGAGGTTACTTGCACTGATTACTACTTGCAATGTGAATTTGTTAAATGTGCTGCTAGAACTGGGTAGTCCTATGCTTTAAAGGGCATGGCCATTAACAGGACCTAATGGAAGAAGAAACTGATTCAAATAGCAGAAACAAGTGATTTGTGATAGTTGGTTTCATTTTATTGCATGGACATAATTTTAGTTCAAATTTCTTACTATGTTCTGAATGTTATTATGGCCGTTTTGATCTTAGTGTTTCATTGCATTTGAGTTGAGGGAGTTGGTACTTGGTACTCATAAATTAGAGTCCAGAGTGCATGTACTTCTTGCACTCGAAACCCAAGTATGGGTTTTCAGTGCAATACGCAAGTAGGATTTTTTTTGTTCATATTATAAATGCAATTTCCTTTAATATGGTTAGTATCTGCACATTATAGTCTTATGTTGGGATCATCTTTATTATTTTTCTTTGAGCTATTTTCTGTCTATTTGATATCTTTCCTGTTCTTCCATCTTTTCTTACCTATTTAGTTTTTTCAACTGATTTAATGCTTACCCTTTCATAAATTGACAATGGCCATTGACAGCAGATGTTGTGTAGACCCTACAAATTTGTGTTTTTTTCCAGAGAGTTGAACCTTTTTTTTTTTAATAGAAAATATTACATATTACTCCAAACCGGTCACTATACAAAATACAAAGTAAGGCATGTTGTAGAAGATCATTCAGTTATCAAAGGAGCAAGGAGCACGAGACTCCAGCCGAGGCGCCTCAGAACATGTGAGACGCCTGCGGCTTTCGTGAGGTGCATGCCTCAGTGAGGCTGACTGTGAGGTTGTCTCAAGCATATGTTGCTTTATGTTTCCTTTTATATTTTTGACTAGCCAATATTTTTCCTCTTGTGAGTAGGGACCACCTTTGGATCTGAAAATAATCTCTCTTGGAAACTAAAAGTATTTTAAGATCAAAATGAAAAAAGTCCTGAAAGCTTCCGTGCGCTATATATCAAAAGCAAAAGTAAAATAAAATCCATATGATATATAGCTTCAATGCGAAGGTATTCAATCTTTTCTTCTACGGCAGCTAATGCCCATCTTGATGGCTAAAGCTTCGTTGTAGAGAGAACTCTTGCCATTTGTAGAAATGCCTCCAACTTTGCAACAAATTCCGTTTTGGCCCCTGATGATGTAGTCACTGCCTCTGCTTTCGTCCGAAATGTTGTAAGCACTATCTTTATTCAGTTTATACAAGGATTAACGGTTTTCTCCACAAATATTGTAGTTTTTCCCTATTCCCTCAGATATCAAGGATTTACAATCAGCTGAAGTGTAGGCCACGACATGCGCTGGGCTAATGTTACTACCTCAAAATACCCATTCATTTCTAGCATTCCATATAAGCCAACTATTTTTCCTTTGAAAGTTGTCACAATAGATCCTATATTCTATTTGATAACTTGTGCTCTAACAATCATTCCATCTATTACAACCTTACAATCAAGTTCATGCAGTAGATTGGAAAACTTTAGTGTTCAGTTGGTAACACAAAAACTACCTCATATCTCTTAGACAATAGTTATATTTTTGACACATTCCTTCATATTGGCTCTAGCTGTTTCTTTAAGCAATTGAAGTCTACTATAAGAACTAAATGAAGTTTAATTTCCAAATCGGGAAAAACACATGGCAATTATTTTAATATTTAATATTGTAAATTATTTATCCTTATTTATATAGCTATAGATTATGCTATCGAATTTTATCTTTGAATTGCTGAAACTAATGGTTTATGGAGCTACTTTGTTTTTTTTATTGTTACTAGATTTTCTTCACATTTTCCTCACGACCTTTTTTTAAACTGTTTTGTATATTACGAAACCAACATTTTTTGATTTTACAACACACCCTTGTTAATTTTTAATTCCTTAGCTTAGTTGATGTTAAAGTTCTGGTTAACTGTAAACAAAGATTAAAGCTCCTTTGTCATAACATACTAAGAAATGTTTCTCCTTCATCCTCTTCCCTATCTGGCTTGTTTCATGTAAGTTCCCCAATGCCTGGTCCATCAATGAGACTGCTTTTACATATAACTCTGACAAGTACTCAAACCTATTAACTCGAATAGGACATTTACTTTACTCAACTTTTATATATTTATTTTTTATAGGGAACCAGCCATCTTAATGCAAAAACCACAAACAACATCTGGTTCAAAAAAGTCTAAATCTTTAAGTTTTTTCATGTTCAAGCTTGCATCGAGTTTGCATGGTGCTCTTTTCAATTGAAGTGCTAAATACAACGAAAAAATTTCTTATTACTTTTTACTTGTGAACAGAGCATTCTCATGATAATCATTATGGGGTAAAACTTTTTCCCAAACCAGGTCAATATTAATTGCTTTACAAATTTCTAGTGCTGCAAACTATGTTAATTGTCCATGGTATCCACTCTAGCTTGGCACAGTGTCATTATTTTCCTTGTTATACAAATTTAAGACAGTTCAATAAAGTCAGACTGGATACATTTAGAAATGAATTGCTCCCTAAACTTCTAATGATGCAAAATCACTTTGAATCCGTGTCTGTTTGACTGCAAATCCTTGGCGTACCTGTTTGTTGTGATCTTCAGGAAGATGAGTACCTGTTTGTTGTGAAGTGGTTCTGTCTTGAACACCTGCAAGATAAACATTTCTTTTGATATGTGTTATTGCAGTACTTTGTGACCATATACTGTATTTGGTTTGGCAATACTGAATAACATCCGACTTAATTAAATGTTTTTTTTATTAATTTAACCATGTGTTTCTGTACAGATTCCTCATCTACGACCTACTGAGTACAAGAGGTCTAGGTTGGCAAGAAACCGAAGGACTGTGAACCGTGCTTATGGAGGTGTTCTCTCTGGTAGTGCTGTTAAGGAAAGGTAATATACATTCTCTGATATTTAAGAAATTATTCCAATCATTTGTTTAATTGTCTAATTATTTAATTTTTGTCTTTGTAGGATCATTCGGGCTTTCTTGGTAGAAGAGCAAAAGATTGTCAAGAAAGTTTTGAAGTTCCAGAAGACGAAGGATAAGCAAGCTGCTAAGAGCTAGGAACTGACACGATCTTTTTTGTGATAGTGCCGTCTTATTGGGTAGTTTGCGAGTGTTTTGTCATTTGAGTAAATTTTCCTACAATTTGCTTGGACCTTATAATTTGGAACTCTGTAGGCTATTGCATTTTGCCAGCCCTATATTATGTTCTGTTCTACTTTGAGCTGGATTCTAGTTTGTCAAATGGAGTTAATTTGGTGGAACTTCTCAATTTTAGATATGTCGTGATTTGGGAGTCTTAACATTGCAGGAAATTAGTTTTTCTCTGCTGCTATTCTCAATTTTTCTTTCTGTACACTTCATAAGGTTTCTGTTAAATGTTATTGAGATCTCCATGATATGTGTTGTCTGTGGCTTAGCATTTGCTATGGTATCTTATAGATTAGACGTGCTCCAATTATGGTTTGTTGTGGAAGAAAGTACATTCTGTCAAGTGGTGTTTTATGTTCCATTAAAGTAGATGACCGGCATGGACCTCAGGTGTATGGGATGCTGAAAGTATTTGAGTGTTCAAACTCAATTTTGTCGATTTCAATGTAAGGTAAATATTACCTTATTTTTAAGGTAGCTTTGTTACGCCAATTCGGCTAAGTGGGGGTGAAATATCGATCTCTCGTCGCTCGGATTGAGATCCGACTGTTTTCCTCATAGGCCTCGTTTGGTTCGCGGAATGGAAGGGAAAGGAAATCAATTCCTTGTCATTTCCTTTCCTTTGGGAAACTTTAATTCCTATTGATTTTCCTTTCCGATGTTTGGCAATGCCAAGGAATTTGGAAAGGAAAGTGAATACTTCAATGTGGGAAAGTGATTCCTTCCTTGGATGGATGGAATCACTTTTCCTCCTAATTTTCCTTCCATTGGGAATCACTTTCCTTTCCTCCTCAATTCCTTGGACACCCAAACATAGGAAAGTAATCACTTTCCTTTCCCAACCGAGATTCCGCGAACCAAACTGAGGCCTAGGTAATAATTTTTAGTTTGCATGCTTCACATCGGTCTTTCGGTTTGTTGATGTATGCTGCTGTTAAGTGAAATAGTTATCAACATTTGATCTGAGATCCGGCTGAAAATTTGGTTACTGTTACGTGTTTGAGAGAGGGGCCAACTTTGGATGACTAAAACAAGGAAAATAAGTAGGAAACGTTTTGAAGTTTGAAGTGAAGGGTTTGGGATAGTTATTGTTCGATTCTGCAAAAATAAAATGCTAGCATACTCTCCCTAAATAGCACAATTCTTGTAAGCAGCAGCCTAAACGTTTTGTGAGCTACATATGCTGCAAGGTGTTAAAAGTTGCAGATCGTTGAACATTACTTGGAGAAATTTTGAATTGTCTCCCACTTGTTTTACCATAAATCAAGGTGTATTCCACTGAATTATCATATTGCATGAAGCCTTTCACCTTTATCCAAAATCGTTAATGACCAACCCTCAACTCCTTTGATCCCCATTTAAGTGGGGTGCACATTGAATTATGATCAAAATATACTCAAATAAGCATGATGCACCTTGAATCATGGTAAAATAAGTGAGTTATAACTCAATTTTTTTTTATTTTTGTTTATGTTAGTCAAAGGGGTTGACTGTTAGTAATTGACGATTTTCGTTAAAAGTGGAGAGTTTCTTGCATTATGATAATTTGGTGGGATGCACACTGAATTATGGTAAAATAAGTGGAGGACAATTCAAAATTTCTCTTAGTCTCGTTTGGTTCGCGGAAAGGAAGGGAAAGGAAATCAATTCCTTGGCACTTCCTTTCTTTGGAAAATTACAATTCACATTGAATTTTCTTTCCGATGTTTGGAAATGCCAAAAAATTTGGGATGGAAAGTGAATATTTCAAGATGGAAAAATAATTTCTTGCTTGGATGGATAAAATCATTCTCTCATAATTTTTCTTCCATTGGAAAATATTTTTCTTTCCTCCACAATTTCTTTGATACCAAAACATAGAAAAGTAATCACTTTTCTTTTTCAATCTCATGATTTTGCGAGCCTTACGTCTATTTACAATCAAGAGGCCACACATCTGTTGTCCTCAAAATAAGTATCCCAACCATATTTTCTTTCCTATTTATTTAGAAAATTAAATAATTATGGATAATAAAAAGATAAATTTTGAGTCGCATTCCACTTTTGTTACCCATATTCAAGGTGTACCCCACACAATTATCAAAATGTAAGACACCCCCCACTTTTGAATGTAAACCATCCATAGCTGACGGTTAACCCCTTTGACCGACATTTTTTGACGAAAATACCCTCGTCTTCTCCATTCCCAAACCCAAATCATAATCTCTCTTCCTCCTCCCGCTTTGCCCTCCTCCCCCTCTCCCGCTCCGCCCCCGCCCTGCGCTGCCTCGACCCCGCCCTCGCTCCCCCCCCCCCCCCCCCCCGCCCTGCGCTGCCTCGACCCCCCCCCCCCCCCCCAACCCCCTTTCCACTCCACTATTGAGTTGATGAAGAAGAACGAGAGTACTATTGAGTTGAGACACACAAACTCAATAGTTTAGTCAATGTCTCAGCTCATGGGCTTCTCCAGCAGAGCCGAGAGGTACCACTCGTTCACTTTTCTTTTTCAACCTCATGATTTTGCGAGCCAAACGAACTTTACGTCTATTTACAATCAAGAGGCCACACATCTGTTGTCCTCAAAATAAGTATCCCAACCATATTTTCTTTCCTATTTATTTAGAAAATTAAATAATTATGGATAATAAAAAGATAAATTTTGAGTCGCATTCCACTTTTGTTACCCATATTCAAGGTGTACCCCACACAATTATCAAAATGTAAGACACCCCCCACTTTTGAATGTAAACCATCCATAGCTGACGGTTAATCCCTTTGACCGACATTTTTTGACGAAAATACCCTCGTCTTCTCCATTCCCAAACCCAAATCATAATCTCTCTTCCTCCTCCCGCTTTGCCCTCCTCCCCCTCTCCCGCTCCGCCCCCGCCCAGCGCTGCCTCGACCCCGCCCTCGCTCCCCCCCCCCGCCCTGCGCTGCCTCGACCCCCTCCCCCCCCCCCCCCCCCGCCCTGCGCTGCCTCGACCCCCCCCCCCCCCAACCCCCTTTCCACTCCACTATTGAGTTGATGAAGAAGAACGAGAGTACTATTGAGTTGAGACACACAAACTCAATAGTTTAGTCAATGTCTCAGCTCATGGGCTTCTCCAGCAGAGCCGAGAGGTACCACTCGTTCACTTTTCTTTTTCAACCTCATGATTTTGCGAGCCAAACGAACCTTACGTCTATTTACAATCAAGAGGCCACACATCTGTTGTCCTCAAAATAAGTATCCCAACCATATTTTCTTTCCTATTTATTTAGAAAATTAAATAATTATGGATAATAAAAAGATAAATTTTGAGTCGCATTCCACTTTTGTTACCCATATTCAAGGTGTACCCTACACAATTATCAAAATGTAAGACACCCCCCACTTTTGAATGTAAACCATCCATAGCTGACGGTTAATCCCTTTGACCGACATTTTTTGACGAAAATACCATCGTCTTCTCCATTCCCAAACCCAAATCATAATCTCTCTTCCTCCTCCCGCTTTGCCCTCCTCCCCCTCTCCCGCTCCGCCCCCGCCCTGCGCTGCCTCGACCCCGCCCTCGCTCCCCCCCCCCCCGCCCTGCGCTGCCTCGACCCCCTCCCCCCCCCCCCGCCCTGCGCTGCCTCGACCCCCCCCCCCCCAACCCCCTTTCCACTCCACTATTGAGTTGATGAAGAAGAACGAGAGTACTATTGAGTTGAGACACACAAACTCAATAGTTTAGTCAATGTCTCAGCTCATGGGCTTCTCCAGCAGAGCCGAGAGGTACCACTCGTTCATCTCGACACCCCCCCCCCCCCCTCGAGCTTCCTCCCGGCGTTCCACCTAAGCTTCCTGAACCCGATCCCGTCGAACATAGGCATGTACGTCGCGTTGAGCTGCGTCGGGCTTGTCCATGTACCGCTCCAGCTGGTCCTGGTGGCGGCGGCAGGCGGCGTCGATGGGGAGGAGGATCTCGTCAGAGTCGAGGTTGGGGTTAAAATCGAGGGGGAGCTTGTGGGGCCCCGCCGCGAGCTTGAGCTCCCCCGAGAGGTGGCTCTGCCAGACTGCCACCCGTCCTCGGTGGCGAGGGAGGAGGAGGAGTGCTTGGCCTCGCCGAGGTCGGCGAGGAGGGTCTCGAGGAGGGAGTGGGGGGTGGTGAGGTGACGCTGGATGGTGGTGAGCTGGGTCTCGGTGTGGGCGAGCTTGGCCTGCAGGGTGGTGTTGAGCTCACGAAGGATCGACTAGGAGTCCCAGAGGCTGAAGCGGCTCGCCAGGGAGGAGAAGTCGATAACGCTGGCGGCCGACGCCGACGAATAGGGAATGGAAATGGAAATGAGGTTCGTAAGGAGGAGTATGAGAATGAACTTGAACTCGATGGAGCTCGAATTGGTCTGTTGTTGTTGTTCTTGCAGTGGTTTGTCGGAGTCGTCCACGCTGCCGGTCTTCTTCCTGTGAGTGCTCGGGAACAAGCTGAGATATGGATTTGTTACGGAGCTCATGGTTGTGTGTGCTTCTTTCTTCTTCACTCGTGAGTGTTACGGAAACATATATAGTTCCATTTTTCTTCTTCCCCATATAGAAAGGGACAATGTTAGGAAAGCACGACACATGCAAGTGAATGAATTTCAAAGCTAACAGCTAGTTGTTTGTTTGGGTGTGAGTTCCTCGTCCACTGCAATGCGCCGGCTATGGCGATGGGCGTTCGAAGGGAGGTCGGACTGAGCATATGGGGGACATGTGGCAGCGGCGGGACGGGGACGTCGCAGCAGAGCGGAAGTGGGGGAAGGGGCAGAGCGGGAGCAGGAGGAGGAGGAGGAGGATGATGAGAGATTAGGATTTGGGTTTGGGAATGGAGAAGACGATATTTTCGTCAAAAATTGTCGGTCAAAGGGGTTGACCCCGTCAGTTATGGACAATTTTTGTTAAAAGTGGACGGTGTCTTACATTTTGGTAATTGTGTGGGGTGTACCTTGAATATGAGTAACAAAAATGGGGTGCGACTCAAAATTTCTCTAATAAAAATTGTATGCATAGAAAATAAGACATAGTTGGAACACTCATTTTGGGGGTACAACCTTTATTATCACAAGCTTTTTATTATCACGAACTTCTCAATCTAATGTTCCTATTAGTAGACTAGACGCCGTCCAAAACCTTCTTCCGAAGATCCAGAGCATAGGTGGTCAACCTATCGTGCGGCGGTTGGCTCTCCTTGACCACCGGAAGTCCTTGGAATGCTTCAATCCGGCGGCACAGAAGCGGAGTCGTTTCTTCGCTCACCAGCTCCGCGCCGGTGAGCTCCCCCAGCAGCCTGATCCAGCACCAGGTCGAACCCACGACGATGTCCAGCAGTCCGGGAGCAGCTCCGTGGAAGAAGGGCGTTTCCGAAGGGAAATCCTTCCCGACACCTTCCTCGAACGCCCTCAGGCTCTCTCTCGAGTCTCTGATGGCCTCCTGCTGCTGCTCTCCTTTCGTCACCACAATCGACCTACATGGTGGAACAAACTGCGGAAACACCAAATCCGCATAACTCTCTATAAGACTTTAGAAATAAGGGTCTGCTTGGTTGCGCTATTTTCACCGGAATATTTTGAACCAACCATTTATAAAAATTCTGCTTGTTAATTATAACTACTAATATCTTTTCCTATTTAATTTTAGAGCTTTGCTATGCCTACAACCAATGTTTACAAACTTTCTACAACCGTGTCGAAATTTGATTGGAGGAGGAAATAAGTTATAGGATCGGGTGGAGCCCATGTAGCAGGGGGGTGTGAGGGGTGGTGGGACCGATGGAACCCATATGTAAGAGATGGGTGAGTGAGGTTGTAATAATTTTGTAGTAAACTTAGCATTTTTCTTCATTTTATGGAAATTTTTTGACTTTCATTCCACTTGTTAATAAATTTGTACTTACATTCCACTTTTTAATTTTATTGGACTTACATTCCACTTTTTGTCACGAAAAATATTTGTTTTGTCACGAAAAATGCTTTTAGTGACGAAAAGTGGAATGTAAGTCTAAAAAAATTAAGAAGTGAGATGTAAGTACAAATTCATATTAATAAGTGGGATGAAAGTCAAAAAATCTTTAATTTTATTAGTGTAAAAAAACTTTCAGAATCCTAGTGAGTTATCAAATATGAATTGGACTAGTTTAAAAACCGCTACTTATAATCTCTATTCCTACAATTGCCAAACAAACCGTAAGTAAATAATGGTTCCCCTTGCTCGTACCTTATCATAGAAGAACTTGAGCCAGAATCGGACTCTCGACCTCTTGTAAGGATCATTGGCGGGGAGCAGCGCAGGACATTCCTTCCACGTGTCCTCGACGTACTCGAGTATGACGAGCGATTCGGCGACGGGCCTCCCGTCGTGGACGAGGACGGGGACCGTCTGATAGATTGGATTGTGTCGCAGGAGCGACTCGCTCTTCTGTTGGAGGTTCTCTTGCACGTACTCGAAGGCTATGCCTTTGAGCTTCAGGGCGACTTCAACCTCCAAGCAGAAGGGGCTCGCCCACATCCCATACAATCTCAATTGCTTCTCCATATCTCTCTCTCTCTCTCCCTCTCTCTCCTCACTCTTTTTTCTCTCTCTCTCCACTGACTAATTAATAGAGAAATTAATTGTTTGGGCCGGATGCAGTGCACCCGACCTCTCCTAAATCGTTGGATTATCTAGGGATAAGGCCTCGTTTGGTTACCGGAATTTGAGCTTGGAAAAGGAAAGTGATTTCTTTCCTATATTTGGAAGCCAAAAAAAAGTTGTTGGAAAAGAAAAATGATTTCCGAGGTAGGAAAATAGGGGGGAAAGTGGTTCCTCTCATTTATCTAAGGAATCACTTTCCCTCCAACTTTCCCGCATTTATTACAAAAAGTTTTGACCAAAATATCCATGTTCATAATATTATTTACCATTTTTATCCATAATATCTTTTAGACAAAAATATTTCTAAGTAATAATTATTTTTACTAGCACGAGGATATTTTTGGAAAATTGACTTGATTTTATTTCCTTTCCTTACAAACACCAAACACTATAATAAAAATTAAAGATATATTCCGGCTATAATCCCGATCTTTCCAAACATCGGAAAAAAAAGTTTATAGGAATTATAATTTCCTAAAGGAAAGGAAATACCAAGGAATCAGTTTCCTTTCCTTTCCATTCCGCGAACCAAACGAGGCCTAAGCACATGCACACATTTTCATGATAATTCAATGGTTGGTATAAAAAATGTGCCCTGCATCCGACATGTCTAATAATTTTTTCTAATTATATCGTCTCGACGATTTAGATACCTTAGTTTCTTTTTATTACTCAATTTTGACATCCAAATTTTATAAATTGCTTATTTGAAGTACTTTTGGTCTTAATTTAGTTCCAAATAAGAGTTCATAATGAACAAACACTAGTAATGTTATTCATTTCATTACAAAACCAACATAACACCACCAACAAAACAATTATTAAGGACCAAAAAATTAGCAAAAGATGCTTCAAATTTATTTGCAAATAAATTTTCATCATGATAAATAAACGATATTGATATTTATTTCATTATAAAAACCAACGCAACACTAGCAAAAAATTATAACAATTAAGGATCCAAAATTAACGAAATGTACTTAAAATAAATACTTTATAAAATTGGGAGAACACTAAAAAATTCATATGCAAAAAACGTTCAAATGTTTTAGTTAGAATGCTATAGAATAATTTAGCTTAGAAAAGATGGTTATTAAAAAGTAATTATCTTTTTGTCACTTGGGCTTGGGCCCTAAGCAATGTCAGTCAAGGTCTATAAAATGCAGGTGCATGCACTAGGGATGTATAATTGATGGGAAGTCATACTTTGACTACTTAAAATTCAGATTAGATCTAAAGACTTGGGGTAGTCATAGCATGATGTCAGTGTGGGGACTACTTTGTATTTTGTATTCAACTATTATATATCAGTTTTCTCTGAAAAATAATGGACCGGTTTCAGATTATCATTTAACAGAGATATCTGCGTAAAAGAATACGTTGAATTTTTTTCTTACAAACAATAAGATCTCATTTAGTCCGCAGAATTATCAGATCGGGAAAGAAAAGTAATTATTTTTTTACGTTTGGGTACCTTAGAGGAGAAAGTGATTCCATATAGCCAAACAAGAAATTACTTTTCCACATTAAAATATTTACTTTCTTTTTCAAATTTTTTACCATTTCTAAACATTAGAAAAAAAAAATCAATAAAAATTTATTTTTCAAAGGAAAGAAAATATCAAAGAATTAATTTTCTTTTTCTTCTATTCCGCAAACCAAACGATAATGATAATAAATATCGATTTATTGATGCTTCGATTTTTTTCCGTCTTTTTTGTTCGTCGGATAATAGCTATCTATAATTGAACATGAGAGATACAAATATATAGTAATCTCTCCTTCGTACATTAGATTAGTTAGTTGACTGTCTGAAAAGCACACATGTTGAGCATGGGAAATAATGCAAAGCCTGGTCAAATATTGTAAATGTAATTGTTTAAGAGTTTGGAAAGGAAGAAGTGTGATCATGTAAAAGCTTGGGAATTCTCTTGACGGAAAGAGATTAGATAAAAATGATCAACTACGTAAGTGGTTACGTATAGAGATCCAAAACAAGCCTGTTATGCAAGTAATAAGAAAATTTCAATGACGAATTTTTCATATTTTTTTAGAAGAGGGTATGAGTTTCGTGGTGACTTTGGATGATAGTCCAAAAGGAAAACATAAATATAATTTTGAATATTATATCAAACAAAGATGTTCAAGGCGACAGTGCTGGACATTTAGCAATCATAGCCTGCACGCCAGGACGAAGAAGCATAAAGAATTTTTTTTTTTTTTTTTTTTGCGATGTCCGACGTCAGTGGCGGATCCAGGATGAGATTCTAGTGGAGGCACAATCATAAGAGAATTCAGAGATAACGTCCCAAAAAAATTCTAGGTTGAAAAAAAAATGAAGAACACAGTCGACCGAATCTTAAATAAAAGAAGAAGATGTAGAAAAAGAGAGAGGAAGCAAAGATGAATTTTGTGTTAGTCCCTTGGCGAACAATCGATGGAAAAACACGATTTCAAAAACTATTGTAAAGACAATGTTTCCAGCAACAACACCCTAAAGAAGGTGATGTTGTATTACGAGAATCTAAAAAGATTTCGTAATATTTCTCGAAGGCAACTGAACCGTATAACTTCTAAAGAGAAGCCACAGTATTCTCCAAGGCAACGGAGGAAGAAGAAAGCCTGCTGGGGTGAAAGATCACCGGCGCTCAAAGCTATATCCGCCTTACGGACAAGCCTCCAGGAACCAGCAAGTTCGAAGAGAACTTTAGAACGCTGGCCAAAAATGTCGACGACTCCTCGGAATAGCAGCAGCACTTCTCTCTCTCTCTGGAAATTTTCTGAGTATTTTCTGTAACCTTGGAGAGAGGAGATGCTTCTGATATTATAGGCACGAGATGGACTTTTCAAATTCTGAACGCACGCCCTGGTTTAATGCCAGATCCGGATTTTCTGGATCTGAGCCATTTCCGAATCTGAGCCCACAAGACAGTGCCATCAAAAAGCCACATTAAGCCTCAAAAGCCCATTAGCCCAAGCCCAAGCCCGAGCCCGAGTCCGAGTCCGAGTCCGAGTCGCTAAGCCCCTTCGGGGCTTAGCTCCAATAGATTTAAATCTATTTTTATTTGGCCAAAAGTTGGTTTCTTATTCTCACCTCTATGTAAAATCCCCCCACATGGCACCCTCCATTGGGCTTCAACCCATGTGCATCTCTCTATTCCTTCATAAGTAATATATAGAGATACATATTGGTGTGATTTTCCGTTGTGGGACTATCTTTTAACAATAGAATGTTGTGAACACACACAACACATAGAATAAAACACCAACAATCCTCCACATATCTCTATATATGAGTTAAGCGTTCCACATAATAACTGTCCATTATGCATTAGGATAGATGTCGCTGACGACTTGAATCTTCCCGTATGGGTTGAACAACAGTATGATACAAGAATGGACTACGCCTTGAATTCTGTACCACAGCTGTAATTTTTTCCACTCACATAACGTAGTTATCTGTGCTTCTGGCTGCACATTAAAGGCCTTGTGCCAGCCTGGATTTCAATGTATGTATTTTGAGCGTCTACATATTTACCCTCAAGAGACGGTCTGATATCTCTTTGTCCATACACTATAGGTGAGTTATTTATTAAAGAGACATGGTATGAAGCGTCCAACGCTTCCTTTGCGGTGCTATGCCGCTATGACATGGCCTTAAGCCGAGGACCTTATCCCGAATCACCGGAAACCTCATCGTAGTGTCATACTACCCGTAGCATGAGGTCTAGCCCCTTTGTAGTGCCAAACTACCCAGCATGAAGTCTTACGCTTCTGTGCGGTGTTACGCCACTACGACATAGCTTACAAGGCCGAGGCTTTATCCCTAGCCGGGTTTACCTCATTGTGGTGTCGTGC
Organism: Iris pallida; assembly: GCA_029216955.1. NCBI lineage: Eukaryota > Viridiplantae > Streptophyta > Magnoliopsida > Asparagales > Iridaceae > Iris > Iris pallida. The sequence goes on from JANAVB010017194.1 coordinate 981,442, forward strand.
CACTCGTAACATGAGGAACACCTCCTCTTTGTAGTGCAGACTACATCCCTCTTTAATTCAATATACAGCATTAGGCCAACTGCCTATTTGCGGTGCTACGCCGCTGTGACTTGGCTAACATAGCCGAGGATTTACCTCTTTCGATAACCTCATGGTGGAGTCACCGCCACACATAGCATGGAGTCACACTCCTTGTAGTGCTGTGCTACCATGCTTCCTGTAAAGCATAACAGGCCTTCACTCAGTCTGAGAACTCATTAAGGCATTATGCCATCCTTCCCACAGGATCAATTTTTCGTAGAAAATTTATAGTAGACAACAGTGGTTCTGGGTCCGAAATCCTTCCATGTTCCGCAGAACAAGTACCCACTGTTAACTAATATTTTTCCAGTCAATAGTCCTCCCTTGAATCAAAAAATTAGATATCTGGTAGATTTCTCTTTGAACCAATAACATAAAATTTATTGATAGGATTATAATGACACAATATTAGAATGCCTTCAAACCCATCTTCCTTGCTGTGTCCTCGACCAGCTGTCGTTTGAGGCCTTTCGTGAACGGATCCGCCAGGTTCTCCTAACTCCGAACATCGATCACTGCAATGACGCCTCGTTTGATGAGATCGTTCACTGCTCTGTGCTTTAACCGCATAGTCCTCTTCTTCCCGTTAAAGAGTTCATTTGATGCTACTGCTGCTGCCGCCTGGTTGTCACAGTATATCGGGATTGCCGGTATCTGAGCTCCAACCACTGGAAGATCATACATGAGCTCCCGAAGCCACTCTGCTTCATCTGCAGCAGCATCCAATGCAAAGAATTCAGATTCCATGGAGGAGCGAGATAACATTGTTTGCTTCTTCGATTTCCACGATATAGCAGTTCCGTCCAAAGCGAATATGAATCCACCTGTAGAATACTCGCTCTCCACCTCTGAACACCAGCTAGCATCACTGAAGCCTTCCACTACTGACGGATCTCCGCTGTAGTATAGTGCAAATGTCTGAGTCTTTTTTAGATATCTCATAACACGCTTCACAGCGTTCCAGTGTTCAACGCCTGGGTTGCTAGTGAACCGACTCAGCATTCCCACCGCAAAAGCTATGTCAGGCCTTGTGGCAGTAGTAGCGTACATCAAGCTTCCGATGACGCTGGCGTACTCCAACTGCTTGACGCTTTCTCTCGAATTTGGCTCCAGCTTCTGATCACTCCGGTACGGTGTATCAATTATAGGAAGATCTTGATACCCGTATCGAGTGAGCATTTTCTCAATGTAATGAGATTGTGACAGTGCTATTCCCGTGCCTGTCCGAATGATCTTGAGCCCCAAGATAACATCGACATCCCCCAAGTCCTTCATACTGAACTTGGTCGAGAGAAATTTCTTTGTCTCTGTGACACAGCTTAAATCCGTACCTAAGATTAGCATGTCGTCAACGTATAAACAAACGATAACTCCTCTTCCGTCAGCAAACTTAGTATAGACACACTTATCTGTTTCACTGACCTTGTAGCCATTTGACCTTATCACTTTGTCAAACTTCTCATGCCACATTTTGGGAGCTTGCTTCAAACCATATAGAGACTTCATCAACTTGCAGACTTTGTCTTCCAGACCTCTGACGACAAATCCTTCTGGTTGTTACATGTAGATCTCTTCGGTTAGTTCGCCATTAAGGAATGCCGTTTTCACATCCATCTGATGTATCACTAGTTTGTGTATTGTTGCTAGAGCAATTAACAATCTGATGGTTGTCATCCGAGCTACTGGAGCATAAGTATCAAAATAGTCGATCCCCTGTTTCTGAGCAAACCCTTTGGCCACTAGCCTGGCCTTGAATTTATCGATGGTTCCATCTGCTTTCATCTTCTTCTTGAAGATCCATTTGCATCCGATGGGTCTTGCTCCTTCTGGCAGGTCAACTAACACCCATGTATTATTGGAGGTGAATGAGTCAATCTCATTGTCTATCGCCTCCTTCCAGAATACAACATCTCTGGTCTTCATCGCTTTATCATAGGTAAGCGGATCTGCTTCCACATGATAGGTGACGAAGTCATCTCCGAAGTCTTTCGGCCTCCTTACTCGCTTAGTTGACGGCTCAGCGAGTTCTGGTTCAACTGGTGTCTCTTCGACAATAGCTTCTTCTTGGACTACTGGTTCTTTAAGGACTTCTGTCTGCTTTGCACTCTCATCATTCTCCGGAAGATCCGCGAGAACAATATTTTTGTGCCTTGCAAACTTGTCTTCAAAATATTCAGCATCGCGAGATTCAATGATATGATTTGATTCTATATCAAAGAATCTCCGAGCATCACTCTTCTCGGCATAACCCAAGAAGATAGCCTTAGTGGTCCTAGTCCCCAGCTTCTGAATCTTCAGATCTGGGAGCTTCACATAAGCCAGACACCCCCACACTCGAATGACATTCAAGTTAGGTCTGACTTTGAACCAGAGTTCATGAGGTGTTATGTCCGAAGTTGCATACGGTACTCTATTTAGAATGAAAGTAGCCGTTAATGCAGCTTCTCCCCAGAAGCTCTTTGGAAGACCCGCAGTCAACAACATAGAGTTCATCATCTCTGTCAACGTTCTGTTCTTCCTTTCTGCTACTCCGTTGGATTGAGGAGAGTACGGAGCCGTCGTCTCATTTGTGATTCCATGTTCTTTACAGAATGATGAGAAATCATGAGACCGATACTCCCCGTCTCGATCACTCCTTAGCCTTTTGAGTTGTTGTCCAGATTGACGTTCAGCCTCGGCCCTGAACTCCTTGAACTTCTCGAATGCTTCGTCTTTAGACTTGAGCAGGTAGACAAAAGCATACTTTGAGAAGTCGTCGATGAAAGTAATAAAATACTTCATATCGGCTTTTGTAGAGAATTGTTTGAAATCACAGATATCTGAGTGAACCAACTCCAGAAGATCTGTGCTTCGATGGACCCTGTGAAAGGGTTTCCTAGTGATCTTCGTCTGAGCACACACTTCACATTTCTCTACCTTACTTCCACACTTGGAGATAAGTCCTAGGCTAGACATTTTGTTAATTCTTTTACAATGAACATGTCCTAGCCTATTATGCCACAACTCAAAAGAATAGTTCAAAGTAGAAATAGCATTAATATCATTTTGTTGGGTTACAACAAGCTGAATTTTGTACATTCCTTCAGTCTGGAAAGCTTTTCCAAAGAATGTACCCTTCTTGGACATCACCATCTGGCCAGCATTGATGTCCATCCTCAAGCCTGCGTTACAAAGCAGGCTCCCAGAGATCAGGTTCTTAGCAATTGCAGGAACATGCTTCACTCCTTGAAGCGTCAGAGTGTTCCCCGATGTAAGTTTCAGCTCCACCGTCCCGATCCCCAGTACTTCAGCTTGTGCCTGATTTGCCATTATGACTTTCTCGGAAGTTGGCTCATATGAGTCGAACCATTCCTTGTCTGAGCAGACATGGCATGTCGCACCAGTGTCTATCCACCAGTCTGAGTCAACCCCCACATTTGCAACCTGTGCTATCATTGCAACCAGATTAGTAATCATAGAAACCTTACTAGGCTCACCTTTTTCTGGTTCCTTGCAGTCACTTTTGTAGTGGCCCTTCTTGCCACATTTGTAACAAGTCACATAGGACTTGGACTTCTGATTCTTGAATGAAGGACTCTTCACTTTCAGATTAGTGAAGTCCTTCTTCTTCTTATGAGGAGAAGCCGTCTGCTTCCCCTTGTACTCTCTGGTTTGGACCAGATTTGCTTTCGCCAGTTGTTTGGATAGAGAATCCATCTTCTGTTGAGAGCGCATCTCGTCCTCAACATGGATCTCTTGCAGGAGATCTTCCATACATATGTCCAGCTTCTTGCGGTGCATCCTTGCATAGAAGTTGCTCCAACCCGCAGGAAGTTTAGAGACGATTCCTCCAACGACAAACTTGTCGACAAGAGGCATCTTCTCGTCATCCAACTTTTGGCGCAGCTTCAGAAACTCCTTTACTTGGGGCAGCATAGCCTTCTCATCTTCGAAGGTCCACTTGTGGTATCTTTCAACCAAGAAGATCTTGGACCGATTCTCGTCATCTTCGTACAATTTTCCCAAGGAGTCCCAAATCTCTTTGGCAGAATTCTTCTTGGAATAGGACTCTACCAGAGAGTCTTCCATGCTATTGAGAATCAACAGTTTACAGATACTGTTTTCTCTAATCCATTTTGCCTGCTTGGACTTAGCAGCGGCAATAACTTCTGCGGTTCCGGTTGTTGGAACGATAGGTTCTTCCTCATTCAGCACGTGGTCAACTTCCACGAGTTGAATGTTTAAGGTTACTTTTCGTTTCCAAATTTGGAAATATTCGCCGTCGAATTTCTCCAACTTGTTAAAGTCGGTATTGACGAGCGATGCACGTGAGTCATCCATCTTTTCGATATAGCTTTGAGATTGTTAGTCCCTTGGCGAACAATCGATAGAAAAACACGATTTCAGAAACTATTGTAAAGACAATATTTCCAGCAATAACACCCTAAAGAAGGTGATGTTGTATTACGAGAATCTAAAAAGATTTCGTAATATTTCTCGAATGCAACTGAACCGTATAACTTCTAAAGAGAAGCCACAGTATTCTCGAAGGCAACGGAGGAAGAAGAAAGCCTGCTGGGGTGAAAGATTACCGGCGCTCAAAGCTATATCCGCCTTACGGACAAGCCTCCAGGAACCAGCAAGTTCGAAGAGAACTTTAGAACGCTGGCCAAAAATGTCGACGACTCCTCGGAATAGCAGCAGCACTTCTCTCTCTCTCTGGAAATTTTCTGAGTATTTTCTGTAACCTTGGAGAGAGGAGATGCTTCTGATATTATAGGCACGAGATGGGCTTTTCAAATTCTGAACGCACGCCCTGGTTTAATGCCAGATCCAGATTTTCTGGATCTGAGCCATTTCTGGATCTGAGCCCACAAGACCCGCGGACGTTACATAATTTGAACAGCCTACTCGACCCGCTCGACCCGTACGACCCGTACGCTCAGTACGCTCCGTACGCCCCGCTCGCCACGCAGGGCCATCAAACCAGTACGCTCAGTACGCCCCGTACGACCCGCTCGACCCGTACGACTCGTGCTAAGTGCCATCAAAAAGCCACATTAAGCCTCAAAAGCCCATGCCCAAGCCCAAGCCCGAACCCGAGCCCGAGTGTAAGCCCCTGATTTTCAAATTCTTTTTAATTAGTGCTAATTAATTTTTAATGTCATTTATAGTCTTAAATAATTATTAGGAATTTTTAGGAATTTTTTTATAATTTTTAAATAGCTTTTAAATACCAGAAATACCATTTTACAATTTTATAAATTGTTTTAAATTAGGTTTGCAATATTTAGAATTGTTTTAAATACTTTTTGCAATAACCCAATTGTCTTTTGCAATTATATTTTGCAAATAATACTTGCGGGAGTCAATTTGCAAATTAGAATTTACATTTGACATTGGGGAGGACTTATTTGTGAAATCCTAAAATCTAGGGACTTTTGTGCAAAACCTAAACCTACCCACCCCCGACGACCGACGACCGGCCAGCTGCCCCCCCGCCATTTCCGGCCGACCTAGCCACTTCGACCGACCTCTCACCCCTATAAAAGGACCCCCTCACTTCCCCCAGTCGACCACCATCACTTCAACCCAACCCCGACCACCGACAACCCCCCTTCTTCCCCAATCTACTTCACCGGAACCCTAACTCCGACGAGGCCTCGTTCTCACCATCCCGACACCCTCATCGACCACCACCACCATCAACGAGTTCGCCCCGACGAGGCGAGGCGATCGCCACCCGAGCGCCACCATCCCGACGCCGTACAGCTCCGTTCGCCGTTCGAAACCAAGCCCAGTCGATCGGACACGTAAGTAGCGGACTCGAATCGTGTCGTGCGTGTCTCGTTTTCACGCACGAGACTCGCCAGGACACGACGAACCTCATGCTGTGCTCGGACACGCGAGCCCGAGCTCGTACGTGTCGTGCATAGCACGGACACGTAGTTTTCTGTGTCCCAAACTGTCCGGACACAGGCTCGCATTTATTTATTTTTTTTATTATTATATCACCTAATCAGAAATAAAACTAACCCTAATCCTATCTCTAACAAAGCGGGCCGCTGGCCCACTGGCCAGCGCGTAAACAATAAACCCCCCCCCCCCCCCCCCCCCCGCGCTGGGCTGAGTTCGAGCCCCCCCCCCTTTACAGTTTCTTTTTTTCTTTTCTTTTCTTTTTCTTTTTCTTTTTCAGTTTTATATATATATTTATATATATGTGTATATATATATATTAGTATATATATATGTATATATACTGTATTTTAGCAGTATTTTATATATGTATATATTTTTATGCTTAATAAAATCTTATATATTTATTTGTATTTATATACATATATGTATATATGTATATATCTTCATATGTATATATATATTTATACTATGTATATATATATATACAATATTAGTATATGTATATATATGTACTTTATAATTAAGTATTTTCCTTATATATATATATATGTACTTTTAGAACATATATATGTATATTTTCACTATGCATAATTTTACCATATTAAAATAATAATATTTATTTTGCACTATTACCAACTTGTATTTTTATTGTATTTAAATTACTGCAACCATTTGATGTCCAAACCTAGCATGGGTATTTGGGCTCAAATGTGTTTTTACACATTCAAGACCTGTACAAGTCATATTGGACTTGATTCATGGCCTTGGGTCCTGTATTTGAACTTTGGTTCAAATTATATACATGGACAAAATACGCAGATAATTAATTATTGTGTGCATTTCTGTTTTTGATTTTCTAAAAATACTTAAAGTATTGATAAAATTATGGAAAAATAGTTTTTAGATACTTTGTTAAGTTGGCTAATTTAGTATAATTTTTGTAGTATTTAATTTACTGTTTTGCCACTAGTTTGGCATATGAAACCAAAACTCACTTTCTGTATACTTAGAAAAACTGATTTTTATAAAATATTTGTACTGGTTAATAAATTCCAGAAAAATTATAATAAATTTCTATGATTAACAAGGATCACTTTGATACTTTACTTTAAGAAAAACTAGACTTTTTGCCTATCTTTAATATTGTTAAAACACAATAGTCTTTTGATTTATTTATTGATTAATTACGACTTGTAGCTTTTTGTGTTATTTGGAGTTTTAGTCGTGTTGAACCCCATCCCTCACTAGTGTAAAGACCCTAGAAAGTTAGTTAACATAGTGTGTCACCCCCACATTGGTCTCCTAGGCCAAGTCATTATTTTGGCTAGGTGCCCAGTCACAAGTCGTGTCACACCAGTTTAGTGATCTAGTATTTTAGCTTAGTGTAAAAGCTAAGTTTATTGTATTTATTGCTACAGTGACGAGTTACTGGACATCTATAGCTCTTTTATCGCAGCTTGCTTTGCTAGAGGCAAGTACATCTACATACTCAATTACTGTCTTTTAATGCTAGAACATGTATTAACCCTGTTAAAAGACTGATCCTTGAGGTAGCAAGTTATGTCTTCACAAGTATCACTTTCAGTACCGGCCATGTTTAGTACAGCTCTTATACCTTCACATGCTTCTTACGGGTTCTCAGTACAAGTTTTACTATGCTTTAGACTGCTCTGAGTATTCACATGTTTTTACCATTCTCGAATCTCTCACATGTTTAAATAACGGGTTAAGGGGGAACTGTTAGTATTGTACGTGAACATGACCCTTATCGTATGTATTTACCGCGCTCGGTGACATTCTATATGTACCCTTGCCGTATGTTCTGATCTCGCGTTTGTGTATGGATATACACCGATGCCGTTCGTGCACGTATGTGCATGCCAGATATGTGCCGCAGTACATCCTGCTACCTATTGACCGATTCACGTACATGCTACGGTTTTAAACTTTTAAACTATATGTTGTCATTTCCAAAAAGAACCAATTAAACCATGATATGCCATGTTCCCTATGTTACTTGATACTTGATCCCAGTTGTACCATGAGGCCATGTTTTCAGTATTTCTTGTTTTATAGACTCATCACACCATATTTCTCGTTGTACATCTCTTTCATTATATGTTAAGTACTTTAGTTGTAGAGGTTGTACTTGCTCCCGTCCTGACAGGATAACGTTGTAGGTATTTTGACTGAGGAGGAGATACTTTGTGACCCGTACTATGGAGCTCCAGTTGAGGATATTCCTGCAGGGAATCCTGCTTAGCTGCTTAGTTTGACTTAGTGTTAGGTTATTATCACAGACGCTGTTTTGCACCTTTAAACTGGACCTTGTCTCCAGTTTTATATTTTGGTTTGTATTATTATCAACTTAGTGATTTTTCATCTATCTATATAGAAGCTGTGTTGTGATCATTCTTAAACTATCTTAATTATTAGCACATTTATCATTATTACCTGACTGTCTAGAACAGCTTACTACGCTCTAATCAAGCGTAGGCTGGACATGGCTCGGCCCGGCCCAACAATTTGGGAATCGGGTCGTGACATGTTTTTTTGGCGGCCCATGCAGGTCCTGACTAAATTGTTTGGTTACGTTATTGTACCAAACATGCCTGCAATTAGGAACTTAAGGTAATTAGACAACATTAGGAAAGACGCTTAGAACACCTAGAGGAATGCTAGGATTGCAACATAGGAAACACATCACATGATTGCTATTATAATTAGATTTTCTTGCATATGATTACTTGCTTTAAACAAGTCCTTATAAGTCTTTTTATATGTAATTTAGATGGTGCTTACTCGTTCGTCCCAGCATATTACCCCCGAGAATGGGGCCCTCCATATCCAGTCAGCTGACCAGTTGACTGATACACCTCCACCTACCACATTCCCCCACTCCACAGATCCACATACCCAGATACCACCTTCCACATCCCAGTCCCAGCAGGACCCGATACTTCCACCACCCCCTATCACCATACCCACCCAGGCTTCCGTCACACTCGACGGGACCCAGCTGCTCACACTGATCCAGGGGTTCCTAACAACCCATCAGGAGCAGACTACCCTACTCTGTAGTGACCCGCTCCGCCCTAGCGGAACGCCGATTCCAAACGGCAAGTGCAACGACTCAAACGAGCCGTCGACCCGAAGAGTTGCTTCGACCCGATGAAGTGTCGATGCGAATCGATGCAAGGCTTGCCTTGGCCCGACAAGATGAATCCAGACTTAGACTATCGAAGGCGCGCTCGGAGGATCGCTCGGCCGATGTGAACATCGCTAAGGTGGGTGGCTCCGATGAACCCGTCTGTGCTTAGCCTAGACACATAACAATGCGGACACTATCACGAGAATCGCTAGGCGACAACACCATGCATGTTAATAAATGATTCAACGCACCTAGCTAAGGGAATAATCCCATCTTGCATGCTTGTTTAGAACATGGAAAAGAACTCGGCAATTATAGAAACGCTCGCACCACGCTCTACGCTCGTGCTACGGCACAAGCTCACGTTCATGTCCCTTATACGTTCAAACAATGAAACAATGAATGGTTTACAACAATGAAACGGAAAGACTATCAACATAGTCGCTCCGAGTAGAGTTTAGCAACATTGAAAGGCTATGGGACCGATGGGTCGCCAGGGCGACTCCCACACTGGGAGTTGCGTAATGCATGAATGAATGAATCAACGAATGAATGAACAAACACATGAATGACTCTATGAACATACGAACAAGTGAAAGAATAACATGAAAAGAAAGAATACATGAAAGATAAGACGCTAGCGACAGGTATGACGGGCACGTGCAACGGGGCTCGCTACCCGCGCTGTACGGACGCCAACTTGGTCGTTAACGCATTATGGCATGAAAGATAAGACATGGAAGACGCTAGCGACAGGTATGACGGGCACGTGCAACGGGGCTTGCTACCCGCGCTGTACGGACGCCAACCTGGTCGTTAACGCATTATGGCTAAGGGTTAGCCTACGGCTCGGAGATAGCCGCTAAGTTAAAATGACAAGATAATACGAAATGGTCGTGGACAAACGGCACGGGCGATGGGGGGGAATACCGTGGCCGTCGTGTGGAAGGATTCTGCGGCACGGGCGTTGGGGGGGTAAACCGTGGCCGGCCTAGGCGGAATCAACGGCGCTTACGGGCTGCTTGGGTGCGGGCTTGGGCACCAAGAGACGTAAGTAGGAGGGTATATTCAAGAGACTTAACGGGGTGTACCAGCCATCACCCTACGCTAAGTTGAGAATTGCCACAGGGGAATGTCCTAAATGGCTTGCAAAGCCAGCGACCCGTGCATGTAGATTAAGTGGACTATGCTGGTGGCAATCCACGTGCAAGTTCTTGCATTGAAATCAAAGTAGTCTAAGTAAACTAAATGAACAAGTGTCTCCTGAACATGCCCAAAATATAACACTCTTGAACATGCTTGCAAAGTAACATCCTGAACATGAACATGCTTGAACGAAATACCCGAAACATGCTTGAATTGTAACACTCTAAAAAAACGTGCCTACGACGTGCTAGAACATGCCTCCGACGTGCTAGAATCCCGAGACATGGACACACACTTGATATTGAATGCGTGCATGAATCGTGTTATGTTATTATACATGAATTGTGGTTTAACTTGGTTTACCTTGAACAGGGAAGGCCGGACGGTAAGTATGGGTAAGTCGTGCATGTATTTCTCATGCGACACTTGAATTCGGTAACACGAGATAGGCTATGCAATATGCCATGAAGTTGATCCTAAGGCAAGATTAGAAAGACAATGAATGATAGAGATGCACAAAAGATTATAGAACGTGTTTGGTAATGATGGCATTGTGGGCGAGCCAGCCTCCCCACCAGTGCATAACAATGTACTGATAACCCCACAGTATGCTTGCAGGATAGCAGGAGACGCCGGCGGGTGCGGAGCTTCCGTCGAACGTGTCAAGGCGCGGAGCCAACTCTGGGGCCTTGGAACGTTGCAAGAAGCTGAAGCACCCTATACAGGACATAATGTATCGGAACATCGCCATGTATCCTTCCATGTTGTAAGCCATTTGGCACGCCTTTTATGTTTCAGAGAGAGAGAGAGTTTGAGCGACTTGTAATATCGGCCTAGCGCCGCTTGTAAACTTGTTGAATATCAATAAAGAATTTGGTTTCGCTTCAATTGTGTTCATTTATATTCCGCTACAAATGGGGACACTCTGTGCGACTCTGTGGCCTAGAACTCAAATCGGCCGTTTCTGGACTTGGCCTTGCACGGGCGCAACCTAGGCCCGTGCGGCATCACGCCTTAGCGAGGACGATCGCTCCTACGGGAGCGGGGCGTGACATTTTGGTATCAGAGCACGGCTTTACGTCCTTGGACTTCATGTCGATTTCTCAGTTTTGAAAGCTCGGTTAGAAGAAAAGATGTATACGCTCTCTCTCATTGTGCCTTGGGATGTTCCATACAATAAGTCTAATACTTTCAAAAGCTCGTACAAGTACTCGGTTGCACGGGATCGATAGGCGAAGGCCTTTGTGCCGAACGACGTTAAACATGACTCGATTGAGAACACATGCAAAGTTAACATGTCTCGTACGTACCTAACTAGTCTTGCGTTGACCCTAGCAACTGAGCGTGCAAAACATGAATATAGTCCATGCGGGATGGTTAAGCGGTACAACTTAGTCTGCGTGTCGCGCACCTCGACTCTTGGGTGCAATCGGGTTGCGAGCGATATCAGGTATCGCTCGATCGAGAACGGAGATACACTTTGAGTGTATATCGATAGGAACGCTATCGAGTTAACGCTTAGGCGTACGCGAATGATTGACTTGGATTTTGAGGACTCGTGTGAACGACTTAGTACGTCGAGACGACGTAAGCGAGTACGCTAGAGATTCGTCGAACGAATCTGAAGGATATCTTAGTGCATGGCACGAACGTGATTGAGGATTAGACCGTATGGCTTGAACCCGAGTGGTGTATGTGATAGGTTCGAAGAAGAATAAGAATGAGTGTCAACGACTAGTCGAGTGGCTCGAAACCTGAGTGGTGTATGGACGTTATAGAAATTGTTCGAGCGAGACTAAAGGAATTACGGATAGAACAAGTATGTCGGCGAAGCGATGCGGTCGCACAAAGCTTTAGAACGTGTCACGCTTAGTTGATCGTGACTTCGTGTGTCCCGAACGAGATATCGTTCGGACAACTTGTGAATGGGTAACGCGTGTTAGAAATGATTCGGAACGATGGATGAAAATAAATGGTCTTGATCGAGGAAACTTAGAGGAACGTGCGTGCGATGTCGAATTGATGCAAATAAAATGTGACTTGAGTTTTGAATAACGATCTTGAAACGAGCTTTGAGGAAAAGCGACTGAACTTGATCTTGAGTATCGGGAGAAATGGTGGAATATCCAACTCGGACAACGGCATCGTCGCATGACTCGAAATTGGTTGCAAAGGAAGATCGTCAGGTTACGCATATCGTCGATGGTATTGAGGCGTATCAAAGATCGATATGCGATAACTCGGGGGTACTCTGACTCGGCGAATGACGATCGTGCAAATGTCATTGTTCCGTTGGATGCTATACCCGGGGTATTAAAACGTGTCAAGGAAAATATAGACGTGACTCGAGGATTTCTGGTTGAATGAATGACGGTCGGACTGTCGAATTGAAATCTTGACTTGGATGAAATAAAATGCTTGGATTTACTTCGACGATAACCCCAACGTCGACATTCTTGTCTTATGCGAGCGCAACTCCAGCCTCGCACATGCGTCACGCCGATTAGGGCGATCACTCCGCGTGAGCGCTGGTATGGTGATTCATCCAGCGGGGGTGATCAAACTTGCACGGCGTGGCAATACGATTGCTTCGACTTGTGGTTTGACGCGAAGATGACTTGAGAATGATTCGGTGTGCTTGAATGATGAAGTTTGAGGATTGAGTAGGTCCAATCCGCGTATCGAGAATGAATCAGTCTAGACGTAAGCAAGAGTTACGCCCCGATGAGAATGATTATTCCGCGAGAGCGTTGCATGGTGATTCATGAACCACCGTGGATAATCGGACTCGCGTGAGATTGGGGCGCAACGTATTGTCAAGCTAGATGAACTCGTGATCGAATACATGAATTGGAAAGAATGGATATGTGAAGTATGTGATCAGAATGAATTCGGATATACGCGGCGAATGCCTTGACGAGAATAGGTGATCGTGCTCGATGTTTAGAAATCTGAGTGACGCGAGCTTGGGTAGAAAATCCCGTACTACCGACTTTGGTTTGACCCTAGGATTGGGGTCAGTGTTGGCATTATTGTTGGGGAACTATGATTCCAATCCTGACATTGACTTAGCCTCGAAAAGATGGCCTAGCGGTTAGGCGAGACGCCCCTGTTTCATGTGTTAGCAATCAAAAGATTGATCTTGAGAATTGGCATGGATGGATAGCATGAACCACAAATGTAGGAAACCCCACTCACGAGACTCGGCTGACATGCATATATTTCAGAGACGCCTGGGTATGTGCACGATGCGACTCGAGTGAGAATGACAAATTCTCTATCATGCGGCTAGGCTGAATGCAGGTATTTTGGGGACGCCTGAAATGCGTGCACGATCCGGCCAAGTGATACGATGAGTTCTAGCACGACTTGGGGAGTAAACAAGTGTCGTGAGCGTGAAATCGTGCTAGTAAAAGTTGGTATAACGAAGTGAAGCATTGATAGGAAGATATGCTCGACGATAGTGCAATATGTGGTCTTAAGTTCGATGAAAATTTCCTAGACTTGGTCGACCCCGTTAAGAAGAAATCATACTGATTTCATGAACGAGAACGCTTGAGAAGCGAGTCGGGTTATCTCGATGACCGAGATGAACGAAAAGTGAATTTGCCTCAGCCTTCGACCCGCGCATTTGACGAATTACAATGTGTCTCGTGTAACCATTCCAGTTCCATGACACGTCGAAATAGCAACCAAGACGAAGAAATACTCGAATTGAATAAGTACAATCAACTCTAAAATGAATGAAAGGCTATTCGATAAAATCGACCCAACGCGTGTGACACGGAACTTAGAAAGATATCAAATATGGTTCGATGCCGTCGAACGATAGGGCCGCTCGATGAAATTGTCTAAGAAACACGAAAACACGAGTTAAGAAATGGTAGGATGACCTGCACTCAGAAAGTCTCGAGGACGAGACTTATTTTGAGTGGTGTATTATGTAGTGACCCGCTCCGCCCTAGCGGAACGCCGATTCCAAACGGCAAGTGCAACGACTCAAACGAGCCGTCGACCCGAAGAGTTGCTTCGACCCGATGAAGTGTCGATGCGAATCGATGCAAGGCTTGCCTTGGCCCGACAAGATGAATCCAGACTTAGACTATCGAAGGCGCGCTCGGAGGATCGCTCGGCCGATGTGAACATCGCTAAGGTGGGTGGCTCCGATGAACCCGTCTGTGCTTAGCCTAGACACATAACAATGCGGACACTATCACGAGAATCGCTAGGCGACAACACCATGCATGTTAATAAATGATTCAACGCACCTAGCTAAGGGAATAATCCCATCTTGCATGCTTGTTTAGAACATGGAAAAGAACTCGGCAATTATAGAAACGCTCGCACCACGCTCTACGCTCGTGCTACGGCACAAGCTCACGTTCATGTCCCTTATACGTTCAAACAATGAAACAATGAATGGTTTACAACAATGAAACGGAAAGACTATCAACATAGTCGCTCCGAGTAGAGTTTAGCAACATTGAAAGGCTATGGGACCGATGGGTCGCCAGGGCGACTCCCACACTGGGAGTTGCGTAATGCATGAATGAATGAATCAACGAATGAATGAACAAACACATGAATGACTCTATGAACATACGAACAAGTGAAAGAATAACATGAAAAGAAAGAATACATGAAAGATAAGACGCTAGCGACAGGTATGACGGGCACGTGCAACGGGGCTCGCTACCCGCGCTGTACGGACGCCAACTTGGTCGTTAACGCATTATGGCATGAAAGATAAGACATGGAAGACGCTAGCGACAGGTATGACGGGCACGTGCAACGGGGCTTGCTACCCGCGCTGTACGGACGCCAACCTGGTCGTTAACGCATTATGGCTAAGGGTTAGCCTACGGCTCGGAGATAGCCGCTAAGTTAAAATGACAAGATAATACGAAATGGTCGTGGACAAACGGCACGGGCGATGGGGGGGAATACCGTGGCCGTCGTGTGGAAGGATTCTGCGGCACGGGCGTTGGGGGGGTAAACCGTGGCCGGCCTAGGCGGAATCAACGGCGCTTACGGGCTGCTTGGGTGCGGGCTTGGGCACCAAGAGACGTAAGTAGGAGGGTATATTCAAGAGACTTAACGGGGTGTACCAGCCATCACCCTACGCTAAGTTGAGAATTGCCACAGGGGAATGTCCTAAATGGCTTGCAAAGCCAGCGACCCGTGCATGTAGATTAAGTGGACTATGCTGGTGGCAATCCACGTGCAAGTTCTTGCATTGAAATCAAAGTAGTCTAAGTAAACTAAATGAACAAGTGTCTCCTGAACATGCCCAAAATATAACACTCTTGAACATGCTTGCAAAGTAACATCCTGAACATGAACATGCTTGAACGAAATACCCGAAACATGCTTGAATTGTAACACTCTAAAAAAACGTGCCTACGACGTGCTAGAACATGCCTCCGACGTGCTAGAATCCCGAGACATGGACACACACTTGATATTGAATGCGTGCATGAATCGTGTTATGTTATTATACATGAATTGTGGTTTAACTTGGTTTACCTTGAACAGGGAAGGCCGGACGGTAAGTATGGGTAAGTCGTGCATGTATTTCTCATGCGACACTTGAATTCGGTAACACGAGATAGGCTATGCAATATGCCATGAAGTTGATCCTAAGGCAAGATTAGAAAGACAATGAATGATAGAGATGCACAAAAGATTATAGAACGTGTTTGGTAATGATGGCATTGTGGGCGAGCCAGCCTCCCCACCAGTGCATAACAATGTACTGATAACCCCACAGTATGCTTGCAGGATAGCAGGAGACGCCGGCGGGTGCGGAGCTTCCGTCGAACGTGTCAAGGCGCGGAGCCAACTCTGGGGCCTTGGAACGTTGCAAGAAGCTGAAGCACCCTATACAGGACATAATGTATCGGAACATCGCCATGTATCCTTCCATGTTGTAAGCCATTTGGCACGCCTTTTATGTTTCAGAGAGAGAGAGAGTTTGAGCGACTTGTAATATCGGCCTAGCGCCGCTTGTAAACTTGTTGAATATCAATAAAGAATTTGGTTTCGCTTCAATTGTGTTCATTTATATTCCGCTACAAATGGGGACACTCTGTGCGACTCTGTGGCCTAGAACTCAAATCGGCCGTTTCTGGACTTGGCCTTGCACGGGCGCAACCTAGGCCCGTGCGGCATCACGCCTTAGCGAGGACGATCGCTCCTACGGGAGCGGGGCGTGACATACTCCGCCAGAGCATGGAGCGTTCTGAGGGACGTCCCGTGGTCCCACCACCTGTAGAGCCACGGCAGAAAGTGGGGACGGTCAAGGACTTCATGGGTCTGAATCCCAAGGAGTTCTCAGGGACTGAGGGCATAGTAGTAGCTGATGATTGGCTAGATTCAGTAGAGAGGAAGCTTCTGGGAGTTAGGATGCCGGATGACCTTCAGGTCGAGGCAGCAGGATTTTTGCTGATAGACTTAGCCGGAGTCTGGTTCAGGAATGAGCCGTTGTTCGCGAGAGGTAGAGCCACCTGGGACCAGTTCAAGACCCAGTTCAAGAAGAAATTCTTCTCGACCACTGCTAGAGTAGCCATGGGGCTACGATTCCAGAACATCCAGCAGGGGAACCGTTCTGTTGATGACTATGCGGGAGAGCTTAGTCGCTTGAGCCGTTTTGCTCCTAGTCTGGTTGCTGATCCAGAGGAGATGACCCGTAGGTTTTGCCATGGTCTAGTTCCAGACATTGGCATCCTTATAGTGGCGAACGGTACGACTGACTATTACTAGAGCCTAGAGTTAGCCCGGAGCATTGAGGAGCGTCTTCTGTCTAGCAAGAGGCCGGCTTCTGTACATCATGAGGGACCGTCCAAGCGTCAGGCTTTCCAGTAGAGAGCGCCGACGCCACCCCAGCAGACTTACCATCCCCCTCCACCACATCATCAGACCCAGCCAGTTAGAGCCCCGGGACCCCGACAGCAGCAGCAGAAGGGAGCTTTTTGTGCCTTCTGCAAGAAGGTAGGCCACGACGCTTTCGTTTGTAGGAAGAGGTTGGGTCAGTGTTTAGCTTGTGGGTCTGTCATCCATCAGATTCGAGACTGCCCAGTAGCCAAGGGACCCCAGGGGAAGACTTATAGCCTAGTCCTTGAGCCGGAGCCGGAACAGGTTTCAGGAGGTTAGTTTTGATCGTAGCCTTAGTCATTTGTTGCATTGCTTGCTATGTTAGAATGTTGTAGGATCTTCAATCCTTGTGAATTTCGAGGACGAAATTTTTCAAAGAGGGAAGACTTGTAAGCCCCTGATTTTCAAATTCTTTTTAATTAGTGCTAATTAATTTTTAATGTCATTTATAGTCTTAAATAATTATTAGGAATTTTTAGGAATTTTTTTATAATTTTTAAATAGCTTTTAAATACCAGAAATACCATTTTGCAATTTTATAAATTGTTTTAAATTAGGTTTGCAATATTTAGAATTGTTTTAAATACTTTTTGCAATAACCCAATTGTCTTTTGCAATTATATTTTGCAAATAATACTTGCGGGAGTCAATTTGCAAATTAGAATTTACATTTGACATTGGGGAGGACTTATTTGTGAAATCCTAAAACCTAGGGACTTTTGTGCAAAACCTAAACCTACCCACCCCCGACGACCGACGACCGGCCAGCTGCCCCCCCGCCATTTCCGGCCGACCTAGCCACTTCGACCGACCTCTCACCCCTATAAAAGGACCCCCTCACTTCCCCCAGTCGACCACCATCACTTCAACCCAACCCCGACCACCGACAACCCCCCTTCTTCCCCAATCTACTTCACCGGAACCCTAACTCCGACGAGGCCTCGTTCTCACCATCCCGACACCCTCATCGACCACCACCACCATCAACGAGTTCGCCCCGACGAGGCGAGGCGATCGCCACCCGAGCGCCACCATCCCGACGCCGTACAGCTCCGTTCGCCGTTCGAAACCAAGTCCAGTCGATCGGACACGTAAGTAGCGGACTCGAATCGTGTCGTGCGTGTCTCGTTTTCACGCACGAGACTCGCCAGGACACGACGAACCTCATGCTGTGCTCGGACACGCGAGCCCGAGCTCGTACGTGTCGTGCATAGCACGGACACGTAGTTTCCTGTGTCCCAAACTGTCCGGACACAGGCTCGCATTTTTTTTTTTTTTTATTATTATATCACCTAATCAGAAATAAAACTAACCCTAATCCTATCTCTAACAAAGCGGGCCGCTGGCCCACTGGCCAGCGCGTAAACAATAAACCCCCCCCCCCCCCCCCCCCCCCGCGCTGGGCTGAGTTCGAGCCCCCCCTTTACAGTTTCTTTTTTTTCTTTTCTTTTCTTTTTCTTTTTCTTTTTCAGTTTTATATATATATTTATATATATGTGTATATATATATATTAGTATATATATATATATGTATATATACTGTATTTTAGCAGTATTTTATATATGTATATATTTTTATGCTTAATAAAATCTTATATATTTATTTGTATTTATATACATATATGTATATATGTATATATCTTCATATGTATATATATATTTATACTATGTATATATATATATACAATATTAGTATATGTATATATATGTACTTTATAATTAAGTATTTTCCTTATATATATATATATGTACTTTTAGAACATATATATGTATATTTTCACTATGCATAATTTTACCATATTAAAATAATAATATTTATTTTGCACTATTACCAACTTGTATTTTTATTGTATTTAAATTACTGCAACCATTTGATGTCCAAACCTAGCATGGGTATTTGGGCTCAAATGTGTTTTCACACATTCAAGACCTGTACAAGTCATATTGGACTTGATTCATGGCCTTGGGTCCTGTATTTGAACTTTGGTTCAAATTATATACATGGACAAAATACGCAGATAATTAATTATTGTGTGCATTTCTGTTTTTGATTTTCTAAAAATACTTAAAGTATTGATAAAATTATGGAAAAATAGTTTTTAGATACTTTGTTAAGTTGGCTAATTTAGTATAATTTTTGTAGTATTTAATTTACTGTTTTGCCACTAGTTTGGCATATGAAACCAAAACTCACTTTCTGTATACTTAGGAAAACTGATTTTTATAAAATATTTGTACTGGTTAATAAATTCCAGAAAAATTATAATAAATTTCTATGATTAACAAGGATCACTTTGATACTTTACTTTAAGAAAAACTAGACTTTTTGCCTATCTTTAATATTGTTAAAACACAATAGTCTTTTGATTTATTTATTGATTAATTACGACTTGTAGCTTTTTGTGTTATTTGGAGTTTTAGTCGTGTTGAACCCCATCCCTCACTAGTGTAAAGACCCTAGAAAGTTAGTTAACATAGTGTGTCACCCCCACATTGGTCTCCTAGGCCAAGTCATTATTTTGGCTAGGTGCCCAGTCACAAGTCGTGTCACACCAGTTTAGTGATCTAGTATTTTAGCTTAGTGTAAAAGCTAAGTTTATTGTATTTATTGCTACAGTGACGAGTTACTGGACATCTATAGCTCTTTTATCGCAGCTTGCTTTGCTAGAGGCAAGTACATCTACATACTCAATTACTGTCTTTTAATGCTAGAACATGTATTAACCCTGTTAAAAGACTGATCCTTGAGGTAGCAAGTTATGTCTTCACAAGTATCACTTTCAGTACCGGCCATGTTTAGTACAGCTCTTATACCTTCACATGCTTCTTACGGGTTCTCAGTACAAGTTTTACTATGCTTTAGACTGCTCTGAGTATTCACATGTTTTTACCATTCTCGAATCTCTCACATGTTTAAATAACGGGTTAAGGGGGAACTGTTAGTATTGTACGTGAACATGACCCTTATCGTATGTATTTACCGCGCTCGGTGACATTCTATATGTACCCTTGCCGTATGTTCTGATCTCGCATTTGTGTATGGATATACACCGATGCCGCTCGTGCACGTATGTGCATGCCAGATATGTGCCGCAGTACATCCTGCTACCTATTGACCGATTCACGTACATGCTACGGTTTTAAACTTTTAAACTATATGTTGTCATTTCCAAAAAGAACCAATTAAACCATGATATGCCATGTTCCCTATGTTACTTGATACTTGATCCCAGTTGTACCATGAGGCCATGTTTTCAGTATTTCTTGTTTTATAGACTCATCACACCATATTTCTCGTTGTACATCTCTTTCATTATATGTTCAGTACTTTAGTTGTAGAGGTTGTACTTGCTCCCGTCCTGACAGGATAACGTTGTAGGTATTTTGACTGAGGAGGAGATGCTTTGTGACCCGTACTATGGAGCTCCAGTTGAGGATATTCCTGCAGGGAATCCTGCTTAGCTGCTTAGTTTGACTTAGTGTTAGGTTATTATCACAGACGCTGTTTTGCACCTTTAAACTGGACCTTGTCTCCAGTTTTACATTTTGGTTTGTATTATTATCAACTTAGTGGTTTTTCATCTATCTATATAGAAGCTGTGTTGTGATCATTCTTAAACTATCTTAATTATTAGCACATTTATCATTATTACCTGACTGTCTAGAACAGCTTACTACGCTCTAATCAAGCGTAGGCTGGACATGGCTCGGCCCGGCCCAACAATTTGGGAATCGGGTCGTGACACCGAGTCCGAGTCCGAGTCCGAGTCCGAGTCGCTAAGCCCCTTCGGGGCTTAGCTCCAATAGATTTAAATCTATTTTCATTTGGCCAAAAGTTGGTTTCTTATTCTCACCTCTATGTAAAATCCCCCCACATGGCACCCTCCATTGGGCCTCAACCCATGTGTATCTCTCTATTCCTTCATAAGTAATATATAGAGATACATATTGGTGTGATTTTTCGATGTGGGACTATCTTTTAACAATAGAATGTTGTGAACACACACAACACATAGAATAAAACACCAACATTTTGCTAGTGTGCAGCTTTGTTTGTTGGAGCCTTGAAAGACTCACATAGTCACATTTTGAGGGCTTATATCAACAGAGTTGCCAACACAAGTGCTCATACTCTAGCTGCACATGCTTTCCTATATAATGTTTCTAATCTCATTTGCTTTTACAAAGAGATTCCATCTTGTATTTCAACTCATGTCTTACAGGACATGAAGAATGTTTCCTCTTGATTTATATAACATATGGTTTTTCTAAAAAAAAAAAAAAACATGTTCAGGGTCTTTGGTTACTGGGCCCCACACCCACAATCAGTATTCCACACGTTGTGGACCTTGTGGTGAGTACTATGGACCATGAGGAGAGATGTTTAGCTCAATTTTTTTTTTTAAATTTCTTGCCAGTTGCCATTCGCTGGGGGCAGAGCAACAAAATTGAGGGAGAGCTGCTTAGTAATTTTTTATATATAATTTTTTTGGCAATTCCACTAGGGCTACCGCCCCCCCGTGCGATACAATTCGGTCCGCCCCTGTTCGGCGTAATTTATGAAACTTTGTACACACTCAATTGTATGTCTGCAATTTTTGCACACATCTATATCTTTTTTCGCGATTCGAATCCGAAGATTATACCTCTTCATGCTGACCATCAGAATTTGGTAAGAAAATACATGTTTATTATTCGAAAACTGATAGTTTTACTAAACATTCACGAGGAAAGAACTTATTAATTTGGTTATATAACATCCTAAGTCCAAGTAGCGCGCACACTGTTCCATTAACACAATCCGTGCTTAAATATGCTCATCCCCCGACCGAGCCTTCTCTCTCATGTCCCAATGGAGCTGTACCAGCTTGTCGAACGGTATCGCGGTGGCTATCTCCAGGCCTCCGAAGTTGGCCATCGACGAAGACAGGATCGGCATCCGATCCTTCTGCAGCAGCTCCGTGCCGGCAACCTCCTCCAGCGCTCTCATCCCGTTGGAGCACGAGCCCATGATCAAGTCGATGATGCCCGGCCGGTCGCCGTTGATGAATGCTCCTCTGTCCGGAACGTCCCTAGCAATGCCGTCCTCCAGTGTGGTCATGTGGGCTATGAATTTGTTGTTCGCCCTCTGCAGTGCTTCTCCTTCTGATTGTACTATAGCATAGTTTGTCGGCATCAACTGCAGAAACAATGGTTATATATAGGAAAATGATAGTTTGCCCGCATGCGGTCTGGCCCGTCCGCCGCGTGGCCGTAGTCCATTGACCCGTCTATATGCATGGGCTCTATGCCGATTGACCTGTCAATAGAATGGTGCCACGTGACGGACAACTGGCCCGCAGATGGGCAAGCTAGTAGCGCCCCGCAGGCGGGCAAGCTAGTAGTGCCCTTATATATACAAGAAGCGAACTAGAAATTCGAATTTGGATAGAGTGGATTAGGGTGGACTAAATATATATAGTCTCACATGAAAAAACCAAAATTAAAAATTTTAAAAATGCATACGTGAAATATCAAAAGCAAAAACTTTTTGTGTGTGTGCTGGAGTCCACCCCAGCACCTTATGTGGGTACACTCTTGTATATATGTCTACATATGTAGCAGGGATACATTTCTGGTAAGGACAGAGCAACAAGGACACGATATCTATTTTGGTGTGTCAATGTTCTATTTTAATTTAGAATGTCCAAATTGTATCCCATACCGCCATATATGACACGATCCATATTGTAATAGTGGCGGTGGTTCCTAGGTATCAATCCTTCAATATGCAATAGCGGATTTGACTATATACATCTGTGAACTTTGTAGGACTTGTCGGAGCTCTCTAGCCTAGTGGTATTAGAGCGGACATCCGGAGGGACCGGCAAGGTTCGAGTCCCCCAACTGTGTGTGTGCGTGGGATTTCAAAAAAAAAAAAATTTTGTAGGACTTTGATATCGTTGAGGTATTGTTGAAGATAATCAATAGTTGTTGCCATAAACTGTACCAACGGGATCGGCCCTGCGGGTTGGATTGTCTTAGTCGAAACTAATTTTGGTTGTCCTTTGTCCATGTTGAAGGATAAGTTTAATTTGGATTTGGATTGGATCGGTCATAAGAAAACCAACTTTTGTGGGAGGTTGTCCTATGGAGGAATTTGTCCAAGTCCAAAATCTTATCAGGCTTATTCCAGAGCCGACCTTGTGTATCAGGGCCGGCCCTGAGCAATTGGGGGCCCGAGGCAAAACTTCGAAAATAGGCCCCAACATAATGTAAAAAATATATAAATAAAATAAAATTTTGTTGTAGTCAAGATTTGAACTAAGCACCTCTTAAATATAAGTCAAGCATTGTATCCACTACACAATAATATTTTTCGTTAAAAAAAGGACATGATACATACTAGTTCTCTTATAGACAGTTTCATGTTGGTGCCACTTTCGTCAGGGGGCCCTGGACCGTCGCCCGACCTGCCCTGGGCTAGGACCGCCCCTGTTGTGTACCAACAAAAGTTAAAGGTATTAGCTATATGACAAATTTTGTTGGTACACAAGGTCGGCCCTGGAATAAGCCTGACAAAAGTTACACAAGTTCGACCTTGTGTACCAACAGATTTTGACAGTTAAAGATATTAGTTATATGACAAATTTTGACACGGCCGACCTTGTGTACCTTGTAAGACAAAAGTTAAAGGTATTAGCTATATGACAAATTTTGGCAATTGATAAAGGCACTGCCTTTTTTGATCGGGGCTAGCCCGGATTGGGGCTAGCCCAATTTTTTTTGTGTTTTACTCAGGACAGCCCATTTTTTTGATTTTGGGCTGTCCCAAAGTAAAATTTCCCTAAACCCAAAATTTTTCTCTCATTTGCAAAATTTTTTCTCTCTCTTCCTAAACCCTAATTCCTCTCTTCTTCTTCTTCCTCTTCTCCTCCACCATTTCTCCATCCCCAAGCAAGAAGATAATTTGAAATTCCTAGAAATTTCTTCCACCTAGAAATGTTCTCTTCTTCTTCCTCTTCTCTTCAAAATTTCCTTCTCAAGAAGATCGATGGCACCCAAATTCTTTCTCTATTTGTTTCCAAAATCCTAGAAATTAAATTGAAAAATTCAAGCATCCATTATATTGTTTATTTCAATTGTCTGTAGCCCATTTGAATTAAACTACATTCGGAGTGGAAAATTACCCATTTAAATTAAACACAAGTATGCAGGAATGAGAAAACTGTGCGTCGACCAGGACTGCCTAATTTTCTGGCAGTCCTACAAACTGAATGGACTGCCAGAAAACTGGGCAGTCCTAAGTCACAAAATGTGAAACAAATGACTGTCCATTTTTCTGGCAGTCCTTACTGTATTCAGGACTGCCAGAAAATTGGACAGTCCTACATACAGTAAGGACTGCCAGAAAAATGGACAGTCCTTTGTTTCACATGTTGTGACTTAGGACTGCCCAGTTTTCTGGCAGTCCATTCAGTTTGTTGGACTGCCAGAAAATTGGACAGTCCTTGTTTGTATGTGGACTGTCCAGTTCCTGGACAGTCCATGCTCACAGCAAGTTCTGTGATGGACTGTCCAGTTTCCTGGTAGTCCACATATGTATGTGGACTGCCAGGAAACTGGGCAGTCCACATACAATCAGGACTTCCAATCTTTCTTCGCGCGCGCGCGTGTGTGACAGCATGCGGGATGAATCTCAATCTAGGGTTACAAAACAGGAAGATTTTTGTAGGGACAAGAGGAATCTCAATCTAGGGTTTAGAAGAAAATTTGAGATTAGAAGAAAATTTGAGAGGAAGAAGAGAAAGAGAAGAGAAATAAAACAATTGACTTTTATACTGCCTAATGGGCTAGTCCTAATAAATTTTTTCAATGGCAAACTTGTAAATAACACAAACTTACAAATGGGCTAGCCCCGATCAAATTATGCAGTGCCTTTATCAATTGCCCAAATTTTGACAGTTCCATGTGTATATATTTCGGTCTGTCAAAATTTTAACAAATTTTAATAATCCTAAAATATCAAATACTGTAAAAATATTTGACAGGATACTGAATATCATAATTTTTGTAGTGCCCTTAACATTTGCGGAGAGTAATTAATTACCTTTTGGTAGAAGAACTCTGCCCAGAAGCGGACTCTAGCTCTCAAATGTGGTTCCTCCGGTAGCAGAGGAGGGTCCTTCCATAGCTTGTCTATGAACTCCAAGATGGCTAATGGTTCGACCACCGACTCCCCGTCCACCACAAGAACAGGCGCCTTCTTGTTGGAGTGGGTAGGGTTCCCAACCTATGTGGAGAAGATCCCGGAGTGCGACGAGCGCCGTCCGATGTCGGAGAAGCTCGGGAGTAGTTGTTGCTGCTGCCCCAAAGGGGGTTCTGGACCAAGTCCGAACTCGGTCCCAGGCCGAGTTCGGGCCGAACTCGGTCCCAGGCCGAGTTCTGGCCGAACTCGGTCTGGCCGTTCCAGGGTTTGGCCATCCAGTGCTGGTTGTCCCACACAGAGTTCTGGCCGAACTCTGTGTGTCGGGGGGCTGAAGCGGATTTCAGGATGAGTTTTCATCATTGGATCTAATCCAACGGTCCAGGTTGGTTGCGGGATTAGGGAGATATATTGAGTTTTCTCAACCCTAATTCATTATCGTATTATCGCATTAGACAACACAAGTTTGAGAGAGAAGGAGGCAAGAGTGCCATTACAACTTCGGAGAAGAAGACGGAGAATCGAAGGTCGTTTTCGAAGGAGATCGTGTTTCGGGTAATCTCTACTCGTCGTTCTCGTTCTTCGTAGCCTTGTGATCATTGTTCTTGTCTCTGAGTATTGTGGGGATCCGATTTGGATCGGGAGGAGTTTGTAGAGGGTGTAATTCTTCTATTCCATTAGTGGAGGCTTCTCAGGGTTGGACTCCGATCGTCCCGTAGTTTTTTCCCGCAAGGGTTTCCACGTCAAAAATTCTCTGTGTCTGCGTGGTTGTTTTTGTGTGCTTGTTTTTGGGTTCGTGCGTTGTTTGCTCGGTCCTCTCGCAGGTACTCTCCGGTTTGGGGAAAGGTTTCCGCGCTTCTTTTCCAACAGAGTGGTATCAGAGCTTTGGGTTCAAAGGGTGTCAGGAGTTGACAGAGGAACCAGAGAGGAGAGATGGACGCGAAGCCGGTGCGCATGGTGAACCTTAATGGCACAAACTATCATTATTGGCGGAGCAAGATGAAAGATTTGCTATTTGTCAAGAAGCTGCATCTACCTGTGTTTGCAACCGAGAGGCCCAGTGATAAATCCGAGGAGGACTGGAAGTTC
This sequence comes from Iris pallida, assembly GCA_029216955.1. NCBI lineage: Eukaryota > Viridiplantae > Streptophyta > Magnoliopsida > Asparagales > Iridaceae > Iris > Iris pallida. The sequence continues at coordinate 1,007,865 of JANAVB010017194.1, forward strand.
GAGCACATACAGGTGTGTGGGTACATACGGCAGTTTGTTGATGAGAACGTGTACAACCACGTTGCCAATATTGAGCACGCGAAGACGTTGTGGGATAAGCTGGAATCCTTGTATGCGAAGAAGACCGGGATAAACAAGTTGTTCCTGATCCGAACGATGATAGGTCTGCGGTACAAGGATGGGGCGTCTATTTCGGATCACTTGAGTGAGTTCCAGGGCGTGGTTGACCAGCTATCTTCTATGGGAGTCAAGTTCGACGACGAAGTTCAGGGACTGTGGCTGCTGTGTACCTTGCCAGACTCGTGGGAGACCGTACGAGTATCTATGATCGCTTCTGCTCCAGAGGGCGTGGTCAGCCTGGAGTTTGCCAAGAGCGGGGTGTTGAATGAAGAGATGCGGAGACGTTCTCAGGGCACTTCATCCACATCCCACCACTCAGAGGCACTTGTTTCAGAGAGCCGCGGAAGGGGCAAAAGCAGGGGTCCAGGTGGTGGCAGAGACAAGAGCAGGGGGAAGTCCAAGGGTCGTTACGAGGACTCAGAGTGTTACCATTGCGGTAAGAAGGGCCATATCAAGCGGAATTGTTTCGCTTGGAAGAAGGAGAAGAAGGGCGACAAGGGAAAGCAAGAAGAGAACACTACAGCGGCGGCCTCGGTACATGGAGGCGATGTGATCGTCGTAGGTGATGAGGTCATTACTAACCTCGCCTGCGATGACAATTCTTGGTTGGTGGACTCAGGGGCTTCAGCACATGTATCTCACAATAGGGCACTGTTTGCCACTTACACGACAGGCGACTGTGGCGTGTTGAAGATGGGCAACGGAGATGTGTCGAAGGCGGTTGCCATTGGAGATGTGCATTTGAGAACGAAGACGGGTGCGGTTCTTGTTCTCAAGGATGTTCGTCATGTCCCTGATATCCGTTTCAACCTGGTGTCGGTTGGAAGGTTGGATGACGAGGGATTCTTCAGTCTCTTCGGGAATAGTCAGTGGAAGCTTTCCAGAGGTTCGATGGTGATTGCCAGAGGAAGCAAGAAGTCCGGTCTCTACTATATGGAGGGGAGCGCAGAGGGGGCACAGGAGGTGAACGCAGTCAGTGACGCGTCTACCGAGCTGTGGCACAGGCGGCTCGGCCATATCAGCGAGAAGGGGATGAGCTACTTGGTGAACAGAAAAGTGATTCCGGGGCTCAAGTCTACAAAGTTGGAGAAGTGCACGCACTGTTTGGCTGGGAAGCAAAATAGGGTGTCTTTTCAGAGTCACCCAAGTTCGAGGAAGCCGGCGTTGCTCGAGTTGATTCACTCGGATGTCTGCGGTCCTATGAAGGAAAAATCTCTTGGTGGTGCTTCTTACTTTGTGACTTTTATTGATGACTGTTCCAGGAAGGTTTGGGTCTATGCCTTAAAGACCAAGGATCAGGTGCTGCCTACTTTCAAGGAGTTTCAGGCCTCCGTTGAAAGGGAGACAGGCAAGAAGTTGTTGTGTGTTCGGTCCGACAATGGCAGCGAATACATCGGTCCCTTTGATGCGTATTGCAGAGAGCAAGGGATACGACACCAGAAGACTCCGCCAAAGACACCTCAGCTCAATGGTGTAGCGGAGCGCATGAACAGGACACTGATGGAGAGGGTGCGGTGTTTGCTGTCAGAAGCAAACTTGCCGGGCAGTTATTGGGGTGAGGCTCTTCTCACAGCTGCTTATATTATTAATTTGTCTCCTAGTGCTCCTTTGCAGGGTGATGTGCCTGACAAAGTATGGTACGGCAAGGAGCCGTCATACAGTCACCTGCGGGCGTTTGGTTGTAAAGCTTTCGTGCATGTACCGAAGGACGAGAGGACCAAACTTGAGCCGAAGACGAGGCGATGCGTCTTTGTCGGCTACGGTCGGGATGAGTTTGGCTATAGACTCTACGACCCAGTGGAAGGAAAGCTCTACAGAAGCAGGGACGTGGTGTTCGTCGAGGATCAGACCATGACCAACACTCAGGATTCCGAGACGCCTTCTGAGGCTGAGGAATTGCCTGAGTTAGAGTCATTTCGCTTCGAGCAGTTTCCAGAGGACATCGCGGAGGATCCAGTTATGGGGGAGCCGGTACATGGAGTTGCTCCCAACCTTGATCATCAGCCTGCTGATGGTGGTCAGGGTGTCCCTCAGGAAGATGAGCATGCCGGAGAGGTAGTTCCTGAAGGGGAGGAGGCTGTCGGTATACAGCCAGCACCAGTGGCTCCACTGAGAAGGAGCAACAGGGATCGTCGACCATCTACGAGATACTCGCCGGATGAGTATGTGCTATTGACTGACGGGGGAGAGCCCGTGTCACGCCCCGCTCCCGGAATACGGACGAACGAGAACGTGAACAGCCAGCTACGTATATTGGGACGGCAACCATCCCGCTATACGATCACGGCTGTCTAGCATGTGAGGGTATTCTACAAACCAACAGTCTCTTACGGTCCAAATGGCCTATTGTCTCAATCTCAACAAGTAAAATAAGTTACAAGATAACAGATCACCAAACATACAATTGTAAGGCGTCCCAAACATTACATATAAGATGATCATGAAAACTAGTCGTAACAAAATATAGAGACTAGCTCAGAGTTAAGTCATACATGATCAACCCCCGGGGCTTGTCAATCATGTTACAGCCCGTAGGCAGACAATAAATACAAGTTGCAATCGAGCTAACACGTGCTCGTCGGCTAAACGCCTCAAAAGAATATTAGTTTACAATAAAGTGGGCGAACAAAAGAAACCCACTAGAAGCCTTGGTCACGCCTGGCGGTCACCATCTGGCTGGAAGACAGGTAGATCCCTTGCTGCTGCTCCGGTATCTGGCCATATAAAACCAGCTGGGTCAGACCCCAGAAAGAGCAAGTGCCACAAAGGAGGCTCCACTTAAGGACTAAAACTAGCAAATCATTAGTAAACAAAAGCAGCAAAAGAAATAAGTAAAAGCATATTGAGATTTGTGCGGTACCAATGCACGTATCCCGATCACAGAAAAGGAAACAAGTAACTTGATTAGAAAATAATAATAATAATACCGGAGAACATGGCAGATAAGATGCATGAAAAATAAGAAATAAATGCTATCCGGGCAATAAACAAGGAAGGACAAATGTACCGTACCAGGAAACCTGAACAGTACATAGTCACTAACCAGTCTATTGCTTGAAGATAACAATCATATACAGGAAGCTATAACATAGATAAGTGCCATCTACACAATAAACACGGTAAGGACAAATGTACCGTACCAAGTAGCCAGGTTACCACTGTAACCCTTCACCTAAACAGTACATAGTCACTGACCAGTTATTGCCTAGAGGACAGTCATACAAGAGAGTTACACTATAGTGACAGAGAAGAAATCTTGCAATCACATCCAGTGCAAGTCAAGCATTCAAGTTCTAGAGACTGGAACAATCAAGAGCTGGTCTCATCAGGGCTGGTCCTAGACCAGACCAGACAAGGCTGGACACCATCCAATAATACACGGCCAATCATAGCCTACTGCTTGCTACATTAACTAACTAGGGTTATCACAAGCCTAGTTACTAACAAGATGCAAGTGAGATGTATCTCCGCCACAAGCCCTGCAGCTATCCAGGTTACCCAGGCGATTATTAGTATAGTGACAATTAGAGAGAGAGGGACTACATTCTTGTTATCATTACAAGTAGCTTGAGGATGCACCACTTGGCAGTGAGCTGGAAATGCGCCCTACTCGTCGGCAGGCTACAAGTCCAAACGATTGTGGCCGGGGTAACGGGATCGCCTGTAGCTGAGGAACATCTCGTCATGACTAGTGAATTAAGCTAGTTGTTAATCTTAGTTCATTTCCAATATGAATTCCTGACCGTGGGAAATCAAGAATTCATGTCCTAGACATGATGCAAGACAAGACAAGTGATTTGCACAGAGCAACAGGTAGTACACCCACGGTGTCAAGACAAGTCAAGTCGAGTCAAGAGTGCGCCGCCACGGGCCACTATCAAGTGAAGCCAAGTCATACCAAGTCAAGTCAAGTTGAGTTATCAAGTCATGCCAAGTCGGGAGTGCGCCACCACGGGCCACTATCAAGTGATCTAGTTGTTAAGGTTACAAGTTACAAGTTATTAGCCAGGATTTATTTATCGTGTCAGGGCCATAAGGCATATCACAATGCAACTATTCTACAAGTAAAAGAAACATAATCCTGAGTGCACCCAAACGGCCACCGATGTAAAAGGCATGAAAAGTACAATAAGGCTGAAAACATGACTTTATAAATAAGACCATAAGAAAACACTTTTCTGATGTAACAAGAGACAACAAAACCAGGGACAACGCCGTACTAGCATTAAATCAAATCGTGCCCACATCGTGTTCGGGTCGAGCTCGGGTCAAAAGGCGTAAGGATATAAACCAGGGGTAAGGTGTTCCCAAATTAGTGTCAAGATTCAAGAAAGCAGTACACAAATACAGGAAATCGTGTCAAGACGTGTCGAGTCTAGTCAAGTCGTGTTGTGAGCACCAAAATCTCAGGAAGCTCCAAATTATGAAAAGAAAACCAAATCCCAGAGAAAGCAATACAGGCACTAGGGGTGCAGGGGTACAGGGGCACTAGGGCAGGCCAGGCATACTGGAGTGCGCCTAGAGGCAGCACACTAGAGTGTGCCAGGGAGGCAGCACACTAAAATGCGCCTGGTCTGGACAGGTCAATCCGCGCCTAGAGCCAATGGGGCAAACCGCGCCTAGATCCATTGGATCAAATGGCGCCTAAGTCAAGGGAACAGTGAACTGCGCCTAAAATGATAAATATAGGCGCAGTCGGGCAAGCCAAGGGAAAGTAGGCGCTATCAGCCTAACAGGAGGAAATGGGCGCTATCTGCCAATCTGGGAAAGTAGGCGCAGTCTGCCAACCGCGCCTGAAATGACGCCAAGGAGGCGCCATCGAGGGGCGGCGGCGAACAACACCCAAGGAGGCACGATCGAGACGAACCGCGCCTAAGGAGGCGCGTTCGAGCGAGCCGCGCCTAAAGAGGCGCGCTCGAAAAGGAGGCGCAGTCTGCGAACCGCGCCTAAGAAGGCGCAGTTGAACGAACAGCGCCTAAAGAGGCGTGTTCGAGGAAGTAGGCGCCATCGGCCAGAACAGCAAGTCATCTTCTCCAAAAATCCGAGAAGAGAACCCATGGAACTCAAAACTTTGGAACATCATAAATCCATCAATACAAACCCAAATCCGGATTTTCAAAGCTCTAACTTGTGTAAAATTGAAAGCTCTACAACATGGAAACATTGAATCCAACAAAAGAACAAGTTTGGGAGATCAAATCTCCAAAAATCCGAAAACACTCCAAACCTAGATCTACAAGATTCCAAGCTCCAAATCAAGAAAACCCAAGATCTAATGTTGCTCATAGGGTGCTAAACTAGCTAATGGGCACATAAAATCCGGCCCTCAAGTGTGAGCAAGGTGCACTTGCCTAATGAGGGTGATTCTCTCTTAGGGAAGAAGAAGAAGGAAGGGAGAGGGGGTGGCCGGCTGTGAAGTGGGAAAATGAGAGGGGAGAGAGAGAGAGAGGGGATTAAATGATGGTGGGGTGTGATGGAGGTGAGGGAGAGTATAGGTTAAAGGGTTCCAATGCAATCTCAAACCAAATAAAACCGAACCAAGTCTCCAAATCAAACCAAGTTAAACCAAGCCAAGCTCTTCCACATAAATTCGAGCCAAAATATGAAAGCCGAGAATACTGCAAGTTGAGCAAAATACAATGCAGGCCAAAGTCCAATCAAAATCCAGAAGTCATTAACCAGATTAACCCATAATGATAATTGACAATTAAACTACCACAAGATTACGAAATAAACTACAATTAACTAGACAAGAAAAAAATAAAAATACGGGTCAGAAATACGAATACGCAATAAAATACGTATCACGAATTTCGAGATATTACAGCCCGAAAGTTTCGCAGAGGCTATGGAAGACGAACACAGGCAGAAGTGGATGGTGGCTATGCAGGAGGAGATGAGTTCCTTGCACACCAATTCTACTTATGATCTGGTGCGGTTGCCAAAGGGCAAGAAGGCTTTGAAAAATCGATGGGTGTTCAGAGTGAAGCAGACGGATGATGCTACTCGCCCTCGATACAAAGCGAGGCTGGTAGTCAAGGACTACGGTCAGCGGAAAGGCGTGGATTATTATGAGATCTTTTCGGCTGTCGTCAAGCATTCGTCTATTCGGGTGGTGCTAGCATTAGCAGCCAGTTTTGACTTGGAGGTCGAGCAGATGGACGTGAAGACGGCGTTCCTCCACGGTGATCTTGAGGAGGAGTTGTACATGGAGCAGCCGGAGGGATTCTGTGAGAAGGGCAAGTCACATTTGGTCTGCCGGTTGAGGAAGAGCTTGTATGGTCTGAAGCAGGCTCCGAGGCAGTGGTACAGAAAGTTCGAGTCGTTTATGGGGGAGCATGGTTATGCACGGACGACGTCGGACCATTGTGCATTTGTGAGGTATTTTGCCGATGATGATTTTATCATCTTATTGCTCTATGTTGATGATATGCTATTAGTGGGTCGGAATGCCACTAGGATAGCGGAGTTGAAGCGCCAACTGGGCGCGGCCTTCTCTATGAAGGATTTGGGCGCAGCGAAGACTATTCTTGGGATGGAGATCAGCCGAGAGAGAGAGTCCAAGCTGCTACACTTGTCCCAAAAGAAGTACATTCATCGGGTACTTCAGCGTTTCGGGATGGACGGGTCGAAGAAAGTGAGTTCCCCCCTCGCGGCTCACTTTAAGTTCACTGAGGAGCAGTGTCCATCTACCGAGGACGAAAAAGAAGATATGGAGCGGGTTCCATATGCTTCAGCTGTGGGAAGCCTTATGTATGCTATGGTGTGTACGAGGCCAGATATTGCTCATACAGTTGGTACGGTAAGCAGGTATCTTTCGAATCCTGGAAGGGTACATTGGAGTGCGGTCAAGTGGATTCTACGATATCTTCAGGGCACTGCTGGTTGGAGACTTTCCTTTGGTGGTGACGAGCCGAAGCTGGTTGGGTATACCGACGCTGATATGGCTGGAGATGTAGACACGAGGCGATCGACTTTAGGCTACGTGATGATGTTTGCGGAAGGAGCAGTGTCGTGGCAGTCGTGGTTGCAGAAGTGTGTTGCCTTGTCGACGACGGAGGTGGAATACATTGCGGCGACGGAGGCTTGCAAGGAGCTGTTGTGGATGAAGAAGCTGTTGCAGGAAATGGGACTGAAGCAAGAGCAGTATACTTTGCTTTGCGACAGTCAGAGTGCTATCCATCTTGTGAAGAATCAGACGTTTCATAGCCGGTCCAAGTACATCGAGACTCGGTATCATTGGATACGGGATGTGGTTGAGAAGAAGGACGCGGAGCTTGAGAAGGTGCATACAGATGACAACGGAGCTGATATGTTCACGAAGATTCTACCAAGGGGGAAGTTTGAGTACTGCAGGCAGATCGTCGGGATGACGACGTCCTCCCCATAGTTGTGAAGGGGGAGATTTGTTGGAGTGGGTGGGGTTCCCAACCTATGTGGAGAAGATCCCGGAGTGCGACGAGCGCCGTCCGATGTCGGAGAAGCTCGGGAGTAGTTGTTGCTGCTGCTGCTGCCCCAAAGGGGGTTCTGGACCAAGTCTGCCGAGTTCGGGCCGAACTCGGTCCCAGGCCAAGTTTTGGCCGAACTCGGTCTGGCCGTTCCAGGGTTTGGCCATCCAGTGCTGGTTGCCCCACACAAAGTTCTGGCCGAACTCTGTGTGTCGGGGGGCTGAAGCGGATTTCAGGATGAGTTTACTAATCCAACGGTCCAGGTTGGTTGCAGGATTAGGGAGATATATTGAGTTTTCTCAACCCTAATTCATTATCGTATTATCGCATTGGACAACACAAGTTTGAGAGAGAAGGAGGCAAGAGTGCCATTACAACTTCGGAGAAGAAGACGGAGGATCGAAGGTCGTTTTCGAAGGAGATCGTGTTTCGGGTAATCTCTACTCGTCGTTCTCGTTCTTCGTAGCCTTGTGATCATTGTTCTTGTCTCTGAGTGTTGTGGGGATCCGATTTGGATCGGGAGGAGTTTGTAGAGGGTATAATTCTTCTATTCCATTAGTGGAGGCTTCTCAGGGTTGGACTCCGATCGTCCCGTGGTTTTTTCCCGCAAGGGTTTCCACGTAAAAAATTTTCTGTGTCTGCGTGGTTGTTTTTGTGTGCTTGTTTTTGGGTTCGTGCGTTGTTTGCTCGGTCCTCTCGCAGGTACTCTCCGGTTTGGGGAAAGGTTTCCGCGCTTTTTTCCCAACACTTCTTTCTGTTGTCGGGGTCCTCTAGTTCTACGTACTCGAAGGCCACGCCCTTGAGCGCGAGGGCGTGGCGGACGATGGCGCAGTCGGAGCTAGCCCAAAATCCGTACAACTTCACTTCCTTGGCTTCTCCCTCTCCCATTGTTGTTGTGGTTACTTGCTTCTCTTTCTTGGTTGCGCTTGCGATCTCTGTCTTGTGTTCAAGCCAAATGCTCATGGGGGGTCTAATAGATTTTCAAAAGCCAACTTGGCTTGGGGAAGAAGAAGCCATTTTAATTTGACACGTTGTACAAGAATGGGCATCATCTTGTAATTGTATAGTATAGATGTGCATTAAGGGACTGTTTGGATAGATGTAACTTTTTGAAAGTGTGAAAGTGACACTTACTTTTTGAAAGTGTGAAAGTGACACTTACGTTATTCGACTACTTTGACACTTATGCTCCAGTAGCTCGGATGACAACTATCAGATTGTTAATTGCTTTAGCAGCAATACACAAGCTGGTGATACATCAGATGGATGTGAAAACGGCATTCCTTAATGGCGAGCTGACCGAAGAGATCTACATGCAACAACCAGAAGGTTTTGTCGTCAGAGGTCTGGAAGACAAAGTCTGCAAGTTGATGAAGTCTCTGTATGGTTTGAAGCAAGCTCCCAAAATGTGGCATGAGAAGTTTGACAAGGTGATAAGGTCAAATGGCTACAGGGTCAGTGAAACAGACAAGTGTGTCTATACGAAGTTTGCTGACGGAAGAGGAGTAATCGTTTGTCTATACGTGGACGACATGCTAATCCTAGGTACAGATTTAAGCTGCGTCACAGAGACAAAGAAATTCCTCTCGACCAAGTTCAGTATGAAGGACTTGGGGGATGCCGACGTAATCTTGGGGCTCAAGATCATCCGGACAAGCACTGGAATAGCGCTGTCACAATCTCATTATATTGAGAAAATGCTCACTCGCTACGGGTATCAAGATCTTCCTTTTATTTGATACACCGTACCGGAGTGATCAGAAGCTGGAGCCAAATTTGAGGGAAAGCGTCAGGCAGTTGGAGTACGCTAGCATCATCGGAAGCTTGATGTACGCTACTACTGCCACAAGGCCTGACATAGCTTTTGCAGTGGGAATGCTGAGTCGGTTCACTAGCAATCCAGGCGTTGAGCACTGGAAAGCTGTGAAGCGTGTTATGAGATATCTCAAGAAAACTCAGACATATGCACTTTTCTACAGCGGAGATCCGTTAGTAGTGGAAGGCTTCAGTGATGCTAGCTGGTGTTCAGATATGGAGAGCGAGTATTCCACAGGTGGATTCGTATTCGCCATGGACGGAGCTGCTATATCGTGGAAGTCGAAGAAGCAAACTATGTTATCTCGCTCCTCCATGGAATCTGAATTCTTTGCATTGGATGCTGCTGCAGATGAAGCAGAATGGCTTCGGGAGCTCATGTATGATCTTCCGGTGGTTGGGGCTCAGATACCGGCAATACCGATATACTGTGACAACCAGGCGGCAGCAGCAGTGGCATCAAATGAACTCTTCAACGGGAAGAAGAGAACGGTGCGGTTGAAGCACAGAGCAGTACACGATCTTATCAAGATAGGTGTTATTGCAGTGATTGATGTTCGGAGTCAGGAGAACCTGGCGGATCCGTTCACCAAGGGCCTCAAGCGCCAGCTGGTCGATGACACAGCTTGTAAATGGGCTTGAAGGCATTCTGATATTGTGTTATTACATTCCTACCATAAAGTTTTATGCTATTAGTTCAAAGAGAAATCTACTAGGCATCTAGCTTTTGGTTCAAGGGAGGACTATTAACCAGAAGAATATCAGGAACGGTGGGTACTTGTCCTATGTGACATGGAGAGGTTACGGACCTACAACCACTGTTGTCTACTATTGTTTTCTGCGGAAAACGGATCCTGTGGGAAGGTTGGCTTAAACGCCTTAATGAGTTCTCAGGCAGAGTGAATGCCTGGTGTGCTTTACAGGAAGCACGGTAGAGCAGCACTACAAGGAGTGAAACTCCATGCTACAGTGGGGTGACTCCACCATGAGGTTCCCAGGTAGGGATAATGCCTCGGCTTTGCAAGCTAAGTCACAGCGGAGTAGTAGCACCGCAAATAGGCAGGTAGCCTAATGCTGTATGATAATCGTAATAAAGAGAGGTAGACAGCACTACAAAGAGGACGATGTCCTCATGTTACAGTGGCATGACACCACGAAGAGGTACCGGGTAGGGTAAAGCCTCGGCTTCGCAAGCCATGTCATAGCGGCGTAACACCGCACGGAAGCGCAAGGCTTCATGCTGGGTAGTTTGGCACTACAAAGGGGCTTGTGACTTCATGCTACAGTAGTATGACACTACGATGAGGTACCCAGGTGGGGTAAAGCCTCGGCTTTAAGCCATGTCTTAGCGGCGTAGCACCGCAAAGAAGCGCAATGCTTCATGCCATGACTCTTTATAAAGAACTCACCTATAGTGTATGGAAAGAGATATCAGGCCGTCTCTTGAGGGTAAGCTTGTAGACGCCCAAAATTATACACTGAAACCAGGCTGGCACAAGGCCTTCAATGTGCAGCCAGAAGCACAGTTGATGTCATTATGTGAGTAGGAAGAATTGCAGTTATGGTGCAGAATTCAAGGCTTAGTCCATTCTTGTATCATGCTGTTATTTAACCTATGCGGGAAGATTCAAGTCGTAGCGACATCTCTCCTAATGCATGATGGACAATCACTGTGGGGAACGCTCAACCCATATATTGAGATATGTGGGGGATTGTTGGTGTTTTTGCCTTTGGACTAGAAAAGATAGTCCCACATCGGCTACACCAAATGGTGATTATCTCAATATAATGCATTGCTTGTGTTGAGGTGTGCACATGAGGTGTAGTGGGGCACAAGTTTGTGCCATGTGGAAGTATTTTCTAGAAGGAAAAAGGATTAAATCCAACAAGGATGAAAGTTAATTTTTGTTGTGTGGATGCGGACTCGGACTCGGACACGGACTCCAGGATGTCTCGTGCATGCACGGGAGTGTTCGGGGGGTAGGCGTGGACTGGCACACTTCTATGCTGATTGTGGGATGATCTAAAATATCAAACTCTATTTTTGAGTATTGGTATTTTAGTCCCACATCGGATAGGAGAAGAGGTGAAGTCTCAACTCCACTCTATAAATAGAGCCCCTTGGCCTCCTTTGAAAGATGAACCAAAAAGAGAGTTGAGGGAGTCTGTTAAGTCCAGGAAGCCCGTTCAAGTCTCAAATATTGACTTACGAGCGTTCCAGAAGTTCTCCTGAACTTGCTGGTTCCTGGGAGCTTATCCGTACTGCGGGTGTAGCTTTGAGCGTCGGTGTTCTACACCCCAGCGAGATCCGTTCTTCTTCTTCCTCCCTCTTTCTGTTGCCTTCGAGAATCTGAGACTCAACTGTTGTTGATCATCTCTTGTTGCCTTCGAGAATACCGTCGTTTCTCTTTAGAAGTTATACGGTTCTGTTGCCTTCGAGAATATTACGAAATAATCTTTTTAGATTCTCGTATAACAACTTCACCTTCTTTAGGGTGTTGTTGCCAGAAACATTGTCTTTACAATTGTTTTTGAACTCGTGTTTTTTCCATCGATTGTTCGTCAAGGGACTAACAAATATAATATAAATTATTATAATATACTTTATTATTATCATGATTAGATAGCATCAGCCACCCTTATTATTATTATTATTATCATTCAGCCTCATTTTATCTCCAATAAAATAAAATAAATCAATCAGCCTCATTTTCAATCCCACCCACAGATTATAACCCCATCCATAGATCTAATAATCTCTCTCTCTCTCTCTCCCTCTCCTCGTCTCATTCCTCTCACTTCTTTCATTCCTGACCGATGGCAGCTTCCGGTCCAGCGAGGAAGCGGCTACGCAGTTCGGCGAAGAAGCTCGCGCAGACGGCAAACTGTTACGCAGTCTGGCGAGGAAGCTCGCGCAGACGGCTATGCGCGACGGGGCGCTGTGCTTGCGGCGAGGCGGGTCCAACAGCATCCGGTGTTTCGAAATGGCGGGAGGAGGAAGAGGTGACCAAAAATCACCGGGACTTCCAACGCTTGCAAGTGCAGGGAGCAACAAAACAGTGACAGTTTCATCCTGAGTTACTCCTCTTTTTTGTTGGAGCTTAGAATTGAAGAAGGGAGGGGACAAAAGTCTGTTTTGTGTCAGTGAGGTGACACTTACGTAGCAGTTGTATTGTGTATCCAAACACATGAACTTCCAATTTCAAAGTCCAGTTGCAAGGAAAATTGGAGAATCGGTCCACTTTCATTGCAGCTACTCCCATCCAAACAGACCCTAAGTAAGCATCCTGTCCATGTGAAATGTAAGCATCCGAGGGTCCGGGGATTATATTCGGTGAGATAATTTAGGGATAGTTTGGATGAAGTTTTTGTATTTCTAGGAATATGTTTTCAATTCCTTTCCCATGGGAAAGAAATTCAACATTTCTATACCCATGTTTGGTTAGGTTGGGAATTGGTAGTTCAAAATTTAAAAAAAAATTCATTTTCATGTTTGGTTTACAAAAGGATAGAAATATTAATTTATTTAGTTTTTCTTTAATACTCTTTTATTAATTTTATGATGATTTACATGTTTGAGATAGAAGTTGAGAATTTGAAAATAAAAAGAGGGTATAACGGTCCAAACAAAATAGCCAAGCATCATTTCTAGGAAAGCAAATCTATTCCCAGGGGGGGCTTGAGAATAGCTTTCCCAAGTCAATGGGAATAGCTTTCCCCCCTAAGCCCCTCATATTCCCTCCTCATTCTTAATCTTAAACATACCAAACATGGGTAAAGAATTCAAAACCCATTCCTAAGCCACAAAAACTTGAACCAAACGCCCCCTAAGTGTAAAACATAGAGATAATCATGTCCATCTTGTAATTAGTTTCACAGCACGGATGGTCCCTGTACGTGTAAAACATAGAGATAATTAATTCTAAAATTAACATAATCTTTATATTTAAAATATTATTATCATACCCAATACTATATATAATTGGTTTTTTTTAAAAACAACTCTGCTTCTCGAACCAAGGGGGAGGGGGATTGCGCGATGGATCGCGTTGGCGTGACAACCTTTCCATTAGAGAGGCGGACCGTTACTAGTAGGAAGGGCTGGAGCCAATAGGGGACACGTCAGAATAGTCTACCGCATTGTCCCCCCTCGATTTGACAAGCATTTTTGTTCTAAAAATTCAAGGGAGAGTTGAAACCTCATTATGTCCCATATATATTCGTCATTGTTCTTTATTGAGAACAATATGACAATTGGGACGAGACGAGATGTTATGAAGGTGAAAACAAAAATCTGACTTAAAAAAATGTCAAATTTTGAAATCAATGAGTTTGTTGGACTGTCAAAATTTAGGTTGTATATGTCTCAGAACTTTCAAAATTTAGGTCCTTCTGTAATATACTAGGATTGTAAAAAAATGGCTTAATTCCAATTTTATACACTCAACTATTCCAATTTTTTAATTTGATACCAAAAACTTTGATATGTATCAAGTTGATATCCTAAAACAAATTGACGAAACTATCTCCTATCTCACCCAATTCCCATCGCCCCCACCTCCACCTCCACCCTACTCGACTACACCACCTTGACAGACGTCCCACCCCTCTCCCCCGGCTTCACCACCCCCGCAACAACCTCGTCCCGCACCCCCCATCTCTATCTATCTCTCTGTCTCTCCGTCACGTACTGCTGCCGCTGTTGTCGTCGTCGAGCGTCGCTGCCGTTGTCGATACTGTTGCTGCCGGGGAAAGAGAGAGAGAGAGAGAGAGAGAGAGGAGGAGGAGGAGGAGGAGGGCATGATTGTTTCGTCAAATTTTTTAGTATATTAAGTTGTTGCACATTAAAGTTTAGAGTAAGAAGCTAAAAAAAATTGGAATATAAATGAGGTTGTCAAGTTAAAATTTAGGCTTAGTCTTTTATGAGTTCCGACGATAATGAGTTTTTTTTTTTTTGGCTAATTATAAGGGCACAACACATTTTGATCGAGGATGTCCAACTGTTAGTTTTCCATTATTTACAAGTTTGCCACTGAAAAATTACTCAGGGCTATCCAAGTGGTAGGTATAAAAGATAAGTGTTATAATTTTTGTTTTCTTCCTCACTCTCCATTCCTCACAAGAAGAAGAAGAAGAACAAGAACAAGAAGAAAAAAAAAAACAAGAACAACAAGAACAAGAACATCAATTTTTGCAAACCTAGTTTATTTAATTTTTTGCTCTCTTCTAATTTCTCATATCTCTTTCTCCAAACCCTACTTATTTTCTTCTTCTTGTTTGGGCATTATGTATGAAATCCTAGGTGTAAAGAAATTGGGTTATCAAATCTATTAGTCTATTAACCAATTTTTCTTTATTAATAGAAGAATTATGCATGAAATCCTAGTTGTAGAAGAAAACTAAGGAAGAAGAAATCCTAGTTGTAGAATAATTGGGTTCATATCAGGACTGTCACAATTTCTGACAGTCCTAGAAGTATTGAGGACTGCCATAAATTGTGGCAGTTTTGAAATAGACTCGATGTACAACATGACTGCCACAATTGCTGGCAGTCCTAGAAGTAATGAGGACTGCCAAGAATTATGACAGTCTTGAAATAGACTCGATGTACAACAGGACTGCCACAATTTCTGGCAGTCCTAGAGGTAAAGAGAACTGCCAGAAATTGTGGCAGTCCTGAAAGGGACATGCTCTACAACAGAACTGTCACAATTTCTGGCAGTCCTAGACATATTGAGTACTGCTAAAAATTGAGGCAGTCCTGAAAGATACTTGCTGTACAGCAAGTTCCTTTCAGGACTGCCACAATTTCTGGCAGTCCTAAAGTCGACATTCCCGAAGGAAAACAAAATATGTTAGGGTTTATTTCAATCTTGATAATAGAGTGAAATATGCATTTTAGGATTTATTTCCATACATCCTTTGTGAGGAAAGAAGTATTTAACCTTTATTTCCATACATTTTAGGATTTATTTAATTTTTTTGGTGCCATCGAAATTGGGAAAGAGAAGGAAACTAGGATTTTGATGGAGATGGTGATGATGGAAATGGTGGAGAAGAAGAAGATGATGATGAGAAAAAAAACTAGGATTTTGATGAAGATGTGAGAATGGAAATGGTGGAGAAGAAGAAGATGATAGAAGAAAAAGAAGAAAGCTAGGGTTTGTGAAGAGAGAGAGTGAAATTTAAAAATGAGAGTGATTTTTTGGGTTTGGGGGGCTGTGGGTTTTGGACAGCCCCCTGAGTGAAATATTTTGATAGCCCTAGTAAAAGTTCCTCCAAACCTGGCTAGTCCTAATCCTGGCTAGCCCCGATCAAAAAGATATGTGCCCTTATAATTAGCCTTTTTTTTTTCAAATAACTTCTATGGGCTCATGAACAAAAAAGTAAGAATGGTTTATAAAGTAAAAAAAGTGGCGCGGATTCGAGCCCCTTGGAGGCATGCCTCCAAGCACAAGTGGACACCCTCAAAAAAGAAAAAGAAGAAAAAGAAGAAGAAGGTATAAATATTTGTGATATCGCAAGATATAGCGTAATGCCGACTGTTTTTTTCAAACAAACTAATGTTATCTTCAGATAAGTAACTGAAATAAAGACCCTACGGCTAGTAAGCATTAAAAAATGGAAAATTCAACGATTTTTATGCAACCAAACCAATCCACAACTTCATTATCAATTAAATAGGATCAAATTTGTAATGAAATTTCTTCACAAGAACTTCCAATTCCCCACTCCATTTCTCACCTCCAAATTCTCCCCTTCCTTCTTCGCCTCCTCCAAATCCGTTCCTGCACGCCGGACGTTCGACGAAATTCCCCACCCAGATCTCATCTCCTACAACCTGATTGGGAGAGGGTTGCATGCGGTGGGCCGTGAAGTGCGGGGTAGGAGATGAAGTTTTTGTCGGTACTTATATTGTTAACATGTACGCGAAGTGCAGAGATATGGAGGCAGCGGTGGAGGAATTCTCGAGGATATCAGTTCGCAATGTGGTTTCTTGGACCACCATGATTTTGGGTTTTGTTCACAAGGAGGAGGCTGATACCGCTGTTAGACTTTTTAGGGATATGATACGCATTGACATGGAGGTGAATAAGTATACTCTCACCAATGTACTCACGGCCTGCTCTAAATCTTCAATGGTGAAAGAAAGGACACGAATACATTGTTGGTCGTCAAAGAACGGCTTATTTGTGGATTCTGTTGTAAAGGAAGCTTTTTTATCAATGCATATGCAAGAATTGGAGATCTTCAGATGTCCGATAAGGTATTCGAGGAGGCAGAATTATAGTTTTAGAAGCTATGATATCTGGTCTTGCACAGAATTATAGTTTTAGAAGCTCAGCTGAGCTTTTCAGGAGGTATGCTTTATGAAGGTTAAGAGCCTGATGAGAAATGTTGTTCTAGCCTTCTGAGCGCTATCGACTTTATAGATTTTGGTTGGGAAATTCATAGTCATACTATTAAAGCTGGTTTGGTACCTCATCTTCTTGTGGGCAGTGCACTCTTCACCATGTACTCCAAATGCGGTAGCATAGAAGACAGTTATGAATTGTTCTCACGATTGCAGGAAAGAGATACGGTGTCATGGACTTCGATGCTTTCTGGTTTTGCAGGCCATGGCCAAGACGCTGAAGCACTTACATTGTTCAGGGAAATGGTTGCGAGTTCTTGATGCAAGGGAATGAAATCCATGGCCATGCTCTTCGTATTGGACTTGGAAGTGAAACCCTTGTTGGTATTGCTCTTATATCCATGTATACCAAATGCAATGCTTTACTAAGTTTTAGAAGAGTCTTTGATCAAATTGCACAGAAAAAGATCAGGAGATGTGGTCCTGCCTTGTCTCTGGTTATTCCACAAAGGTCAGAATGAAGTGGCTCTCTTGAATTTCAGAGCATGCTAATTGCTAGCTACAAGTTAGACCATATAAACGCCCCATCGGTTCTTGGGGCGTGTGCACAATTATCAAGACCGATCTTGGGTAGGCAGTTTCATGCTTATGGAATCAAAGAAGGGCTAATACTCCATCTTCTGGTGGGTACTGCTTTAATTATGATGTACTCAAAATGTGGAAGCATAGATGATTGCCGCAAAGCATTTGATGACATAGAGCACCCTGATTTGATAACACGGACGGCTATGATTGATGGATATGCTCAACATGGGATGGGCTTGGAAGCTTTAGAAATCTTCGAAGTGGTACGAGATGGAGTAAAACCTGATTCAATAACTTTTGTCAGTGTTTTATCTGCTTGTAGCCATAACGGTTTGGTGGATGATGGATTTGTCCATCTTGATTCTATGAGAAGTGATTACGGAATTGAACCACAATTGCATCATTATGCCTGTATGGTAGATTTACTTGGTCGGTCAGGGCGGCTGAAGGGTGGCTGCAGACTTCATTACTAAGATGCCTATCGAGCCCAATTGGCTGATATGGAACACGTTGCTCAATGCTTGTAGAGTTCACGGTGATCGATGTTGAGCTTGGGAGAACAGCAGCAAAGATAGTTCTTGAGCTTGAACCTGGTGACTTAAGATTCTATATCTCAGTCTGAACATCTCAAGCTGATATGGGAGATTGGGAGGAAGTTGCTAGGATTAGAAATTCGCTGAAGGCAGATGGCATGATGAAGGAACCTGGATGGAGTTTTGTATGAGAGATCTTGAATTTTAAGTGTGTTGATACTGATGAAGTAACAGTTACAAGGATCCTGTCCTTCCGCAATCATTCTTCCTAATGACTGGACTGATGAAAATAATGGCAATAAAAAGTTCATTCTATTGTTTCACCAAATGGTGTGGATTATAGTGGTTTAATGAAACATGTAAACTATTAAAAGTCCACACAACCTTTGTGAATGATCAGACTCTTTCTATTGTCAGCTGGAAATTATAGAAGGATCCGTGCTGCAATTTTAGTTCCCATTCGAGGATCCTCCTACAACTTTTACTACGGGATCGTTGTACTAACAAACAAGAGAACAGAAATGACAATTTTTTGTTTGTTTTATCAAACAAGTGAATCAGGAACTGATATTGGAAAAGTACAAATACTTTTAGCTGCTTCCCCTTCTCATTCCGTTAGCTTTGCTGTTAGCAAATTTAAGGATTTGCAGCAATGCAAGAGTACATTTTTGCTCCTATTCTCATGCTAACAGATGAGGTCACTTTATATTCTATGCTACATCTAAATCAAGTATAGCATTTGTTTGTGGAGAAGCTCGTCGATATCTCACTTGGGCATGTGGGAGAGTCCCATTCCAAGTTTGGCTTCCACTCTGAAGATAAGTTTGATGGCAGGTTGAAGGGAAAGCTAACCGTCCTCAGAGTTCCCCACTGGTTATTATTATTGCCAATGGCTGAGTTTGAACTCTTCTTCTCTTCTTCTTCACTTCCCAGGTGCCCATTGATTTCCAATGGGATATCAACTGTGAACCCATTACACTGTTGTTGCTGCCCAAAGTCGATGCTAGCAGAAGTTTTCTCGACATCTCCAAGTATTGAGGGTGATAAGTTCAGAAGCATGGAAGCCACCGGCATTTCAATTGGAGAAAACATGAAGCTTGCTGCTATATCAGCACCAGGAACAGTAATTGGATATGATTTGAAGTTGATCGGGTTGATGGGCTTATTGTAGGAGGTGGAATCCAAAATAGGGTAACTGATAGCATTGATCTGGTGTTGCAAGCCACTGTTGCAGCCAAATTGAATTGATGACCCAGTGGTGCAAGAGATGTTATCTGATCCGAATAGTGTGGCGTTCACGCTCTGGGGAATGGAATACAAGTCGGAATCAGTTGTCCCTGGAAGTGGAGATACCCAGGATTGAGAGAGTGCTCTCTGCGCCATCGAATTTGTCTTCTTGAAGATCCTACAGATTGCCCATGAGTCCTGTTCATCATACATATAATGATCACCATCTAGATGAATAAAGGTTGGACAACACATGAATATTCAGGTGAACCATTTATCTTTGAAACTGTTGGTACTATATCTATATATGTAAGTTTGTTAATTGCTCTTGAATATATGTTTTCACCAATTAAAGGCACTTCCACCGTATCACGAAAATTGGGATGGTTATATCATTGGTCCAGCAGAAGAACCTTCTAGTATAAGATATTATGTCATTTAAACCTTTTTTTTATGATCTATTGGCACACTTTACTGCTATCTTTTAACCATAGGAATAGAAAGGCAGCTAAATATATGTTACAATTTATAGCTATTACTCGTTACTTGCTCTAAGTTCTATAAGCTGCAAGCATGATTATATTTGTGAAAAACAATAATTACTTTTACATTTTCAGAAGTGGAAATGTATAGAAAGAACATTTACCAGAACTTGCGAATACTAATCTCATGTTAACTTGTTCATGTACAAATAGATAAATATTTAGACTCTGTCAGGCTTGGATGGTTGTCAGTTGATTGAAATCAGTATGTTATAGACTTGATCAGTCTCCGGTTTCTATTCTTTAATTCGACCTGAGTCACCTGGAGATTGGTGACTCACTACAAAACTCTCTACAACTTTAGGTTTTCAAAGAAGCAGCAACA
This sequence comes from Iris pallida, assembly GCA_029216955.1. Lineage (NCBI taxonomy): Eukaryota > Viridiplantae > Streptophyta > Magnoliopsida > Asparagales > Iridaceae > Iris > Iris pallida. The sequence goes on from JANAVB010017194.1 coordinate 1,027,814, forward strand.
GCAAGTAGTAAAAGGAGGATGGGGGGCTTACATTTGCTGGGATGTTCTTGTCTAAAGGTCTCTTGGGCAGTGATGAGTCTGTAAGTGAAGGAAGCCTGAACTCGTGCATCATCCAATCAGTCTTGATGCCTTTGGCGGCTCGACCCTTGTAGAAAACAAGAGATTTCTTGAGGCCAATGCACTTTGTCCCCTCAGAGGAGTAGATGGGTCTATCTGTTCCTGTTGCTTTCCAGAACCCAGCTCCGGTGACTCGATTGGGCCTTGCGCTGTTCCTATACTTCCTGTCCCTAGGGCAATAAAAGTACCATTCCTTCTCTCCCGTTGTCGCTAACTCTTCATTTGTGGAAGAAAACAGAAAGAAGTTATCATTTTATGTTACTTTCCTGGTCAGAAACCTATAATGAACTCTCTATAGGTTGAAATTAGGTAACTGAAAACAATCATGGGGAGGAGATTATATATATATATATACATATATAAAAATAATAATAATAAAAAACTAAAATAAATGAGTTTCAAATATCTTGTCCATGGTAAAATACAGCTAATTTTCATTTTTCTACAATTTTTTTGGAATACGGACTTCCCAATTAGCTACTCCTTCCAACTTGTGAGCCGGCATTTTCAAGAAAGGCTCTCAAGCACTAGTCTATGCCTAAGCCCCATTTACTTATTTTATGCTGGACTTCTCTTTTCTCTGCACTTTCCTTGTTTGACATTGTGTTTACATGTTTACCTTTTGCTGCATAAACCTGATATTAGATTTTTCTACCTGCGATTCATATACTGATGAGACCAATATAACTACCTGTTCTACTTCAGTTTTATAAACATGATATATATGTATTCATGAACATGTCTAACTGACCAGTTCAGGTTGTCTTTCATTGCTTCATATTCAGATATCTTGTGTTTTTACGGCATATATCTGATGAAAGTTCTTAGCTAGATGCTCAGTTGTTCTTGTACAATTTACAACGCTAGAGTCATCAGAGGAGTTAATAAGTATCGATGTTATGTGATTAAAGAGCTTGTTGAATCTGTCTGTAGCTAACCGAAACAGTTTCTAACCTACTAAGATAGAGTAGAAACTTTACTAGAATGATTGAAAACAATATCTGAAAATATTTAACATGCTAAGAACTAGAAGCAGACATATATAATGCATTAAGAGAACACGAACATGAATAAACAAAATCATGATATTGAAAAACATTGTTTGAGCTTTAGTGACAACTACGATGTAAACTTATGTATAGATTAGATATAATATAGGAGGTATTGTGAAAGGACGATATCTTACTTGGAAGATCCCATGGATCATACTTGTAAATGTCCAGTTGCCTGATAAGCTCAATGGATAGAGGCTTCTGCTGTATCTTCCTCTTCAGGTAAAACCCTACTAGCTCTTCATCTGTCGGATGGAAGCGGAAACCCGGCAGTATCACTTCATCCGCTTTCTCCATAAGATCACTTCCCTCGTCCATCGCACTTCTCCTGCTGCTTTATTCAAACTCGAAAGATCCTACGGGGATGAGAGAAATTGATCAGACTACGACTTTTGCAGGAATCTATCCGAAGCTCACTTTTAAAACTCAATAGTAATGGAAAAGTCTGATAGGTTGAGTTCAAAAAAAGGGAAGAACAAATCAAGCACATGACCAACTTCTTCTCAAACCTAAACAAAGACAAGTGGTAATGTATAAAAGGAAAACCTAAGGTGGAATGGCTTAAGCAGCTGGCAAGAAGCTTTAAGATGCAAACCTTTTGATAATGGATAACAAGAAGTTTCCTAAAATCTACAAAACGCCAACTAATGGTAATCTCTACTGCTACAACAAAATGCTTCAAGTTTTCCGGAGGAAACCTACCTAATGAAAACTCTGCGATGGACACAAGAAACCTAACTCCCGCACCAAAGCTCATTCAGTTGAATGCCTCCGACCGATGTCGAGGAAAGAGGCTGAAGGAATGACTCTTATAAATAACAATCTAGCTGCTTAAAAGGACTGTTAAGGAGCCCTGGTCAGCAAAACTATTTAAATCTAACAAGAATGATCTAAAAAATGCTAGAATTTTAGCAGTATATGGGGATTTTCAAATCGTTTTCTTTTCACACTTTAATATTCCTTCTTATGGAGTGTAAACAAATTTTAATGCATACCAAGACAAAACTAGTCCTTAGCCACACCCGTTCTACAGTCCTATAATTTGATTTTTTATGCATGGGAACTGAACACCTCCATCTCCCAACACAATAAAATTCAAATGTATATTTCAATCCCAAGAATCTGCAAATTCCTCTGATATCCCTTTAGTTCCCCCCTGATCCAAAAATCCTATAGCACATATCAAATCCTTTTTTTTTCTTCTGATGTGCCTCTAATCCTCGCTCCCTTTCAGTTACATGCTCTCTCCTTGTCAGTGTCCATTTGGAACCTTATGGAGGTTCTCTCAACTCCAACTAAAAAATAAATATGAGGAAAAGGATATTAATACTCTGTTGCCCCCCTTACCTGACTTTAGAAACATCAAGTGGATCATCTATGTGGTTAACTGTTGTTCCACTTCACACATGTAGAGAGTTCATCACTCAAGTGGATAATGACATAATGACAAAATTATCAATTGAAATTTTGACCATGTTGGGTGTCTATTGCCCTTATGTGCTCTACTAGATTGATGCCTTAGGCCTCGTTTGGTTCGCGGAATGGAAAGGAAAGGAAATCAATTCCTTGTGATTTCCTTTCCTTTCGGAAATTATAATTTCCGTTAATTTTCCTTTCCGATGTTTGGAAATGCCAAGGAATTTGGAAAGAAAAGTGAATACTTCAATATGGGAAAGTAATTCCTTGCTTGGATGGATGGTATCACTTTCCCACCTAATTTTCCTTCCATTGGGAATCACTTTACTTTCCTCTCCAATTCCTTTGACACCCAAACATAAAAAAGTAATCACTTTCCTTCCCAACCCGATGATTCCGCGAACCAAACGAGGCCTTAATGGTAAATTGGTGGAAGCGATGGTTGGGATGAGCGTGCCGATGGAGGTGAGGTTAAGGGGATAGTGATGTTCACTTGTAGCTGTATCTATCATCACTCTTGGCGTATAACCCACTGCTAATAGTAAAAGAACCTTATCAGCCTTACATTAGGAACTAGTCAAACTGATAGATTTGGACCCAGATTTGCGTGTGATGTATTCTTGCATGCATGTTCTGTAGGTTTAAGTTGTTTATGCACCCTTTTGCGACTGATTCATCGTGCTAAACTAAAGCTGTGTCAAAACATTAATTATGTTATCAGTTACTGCACTTAGTCATACATACTTTCACTCATGATACTAGCTATGATAGATAATTCCAGTACTGATATCAGATTGGCGATCTTAAGAGATACTTAACAAAATCCATGAAAACATTAACCGGGATTTGTTTGTTTGATATTATTAAAATTTAAATTGTTCAAGTGAACTTTACTTTTATTTGAGAGGGTTTTATAGGTAAACTTTTCTGACATCATTTTGTTTGGATCATATATGCCAGTCATACTTTCCTTGTTATACACTTTTTCAGCATTGTTTCGTGTCAATCATTGCTATCTGTTATAATTTTCTCATTGTTGGTGAAGTGTACCAATAGTTCCACAGAACAAATTAACAGCTGTAGGTATGGGTGAATTATGTGACAATCTCTTCTCATTGTGATCTTGTTATTTTACAGATTCTACATCTTCCAAACTCCGTCACAGTTCCCTTGTTTGTTCAATCTGATGTGAAGTATTGTATGATTCTGATGTTTATCTACTTGTAGAAAGGAAGGATATTGACGAAGAGAGTGAAATGGTGAACTTTGAATAAAATAATAGCTAGGTGCTTATATCAATACATGAAAATTGGTAAATCATTTATTAGTGTGATTCATCATTAATCAAGGCTATTTGAAGTGAATTATGGCATACTTTTGATTCTCTGATGAGCTATCTTTTATCATTTTGTAATCTGCTATCTTATTGATCTCTGTTTTTACAGCTTAAAAAGCCTACAACTCTAACACAATTTGATCAGTTATGGCATTAGGCCATCTCATGTTATCTTTGAACCTTCATATATACAATTTAAATCATACTACCACACCACATTGGTTTAGTCACATCCGAGTCATCTGCCTTTGAGTCCCCAATCAGTCAATCTAGCCAATTTTTGGAAATGGTTACCATGAGAATGAAGGATCAAGAGTTCTGCATTAGCATAAGTTCTAACAACTTTGGTTGACTTAGCAGTCTAGGTTTACTTACCAAATACTACGCTTGAGTTCCTAATTTTTAAAACTCGGCCATGAAAGGCCGTTGGATGAAACTCATCTGATCTCATTATTTTCTCAGCCGGCTAAAGAGTTTCTGTAAGAGAAAAATTAGCCCACTTCCAATGTTTGTAGAATTCACGTGTCACATCCATATTACAAGTTATTATTTGAGTTCTTAATCGAGTTTCTGTAGTCTAATTATTTTACTCACACTTCACGCAACCAAACACATAATTAACAATGGAACTGAACGCAGTTTCTTCAGTTTTCCAGTTCCCCCACAGTTCTTTTGGACATTATGTCAACCTAACCAGACTAGGGGAGCGACAGTATCTTAACCAACTTCCATGACCAAGATCTCCCTACCATGTTTGCCAAAGTTTGAACAAGGGGAAGTAGCTTCCTAGTAATGTGGGTTAAGACTTTAAGGGAGTCTGGGGAACCAAACCTGTTGAATTTCCCTAAACATGTAGCCCTCGTTTTGAACCCTTCTTGTCTGTTCCTTCACCCAAGCGTGCAAACCAAGTCGAAAAATGGGTCAAACCCTTCAAACCTAAGCTTCTCCTCCATTGGTATGTGAACACTGCTCCCCCTCAAAGTTCCCCATGTTTCCAAGGCAGCAACTCCACATTTAATCCACTGATTACTTTAATTAGTCATCAGTGGGCTCTGATTGTAACCTTGCCATGAATGAATTGTTTAAAGCCGGCGCGCACGGATGACAAGACATGATGATGTCCAGGTCAGGATCGGGTCTCAGAATCCAAACACACGACTATCTTATGGAATTTTTTTTTTCCAGCAAAGATAGGATGACCCGTACTAACGTGTTTGGTGTGAGGATTTGATAATTAGGATGCATTGAAGTAAAGTATGAAATAAGTTTCATTAGTTAAAAAAAAAGTTCAGGCATATAACATATTGTCCATTTCCGCTACTTAATATATGTTTTTGTTATCTTGCATATCATCATGATGTCCGTTTCTTGTTTACTGTTTAGCTAAAATAGAATCTGTTCACTACAGTAAAAAAAAAAAAATTTAAAAGATGCTTACTGAATGCATCATTTTATTTGTTTTGTTGTTGATAGGTAAACGAGACTTGGTCTCTGTCTCTCTATGCTATATGAGCACAATGAGAAGGCCACATTATTATACAAAGTGTTTTATAAGTTATTATTCTTCCATTTATTAAATCTGGGCGTCGTAATTGTCTAGTCTGTTAACATGGCAAAACTCTATGACAAGTTGGAACATAATTTGCTCTATATATATGAGCTTATTTTGTGTGAAATGATCAATGATGATGAAAGAGGTTTGGACTCTATAGGTAATCAATTATTTACTGATTTTTTTAAAATTGCTAATAAGTGAGAATCGTGATGTTATGGTCTTCATAATTTTATCTCATAATCCGGCCTACAGTAAAAAAGAAGAAGAACCATTTAATAATTAAGGAATCTAGATATCTTACGACCAGGTCCTTCTAAAACTTGCAATGTCACAAATATAACACACTATCCATGGCTGTCTTTTTGTCTGATAGAACCATTTTTAGCTGTGTCATGCTTGCTAAATCAAATGTCAGTATGTGCCCTTTTATTCTTATTTTTGGCGTGGAGATGGACTTGTGCATCATTTTCTCTTCCTTAATAAATTTGTCTCTAGCAAGCCAATATGAGAATTCTTGGTTCATGTTGGATGCAGGCATCAGAAATTAAATAGGGGTTAATAATTTGACTTGCAATATTATTGGAATGATCTAGTTTGAAGTGTGCAGACTAGGGAGCTATACAAGTTAGAGTACATGTGTGTGTAGACAGTAGACTTGGGAACTATACAAGTCAAGTACAAGTGTGCAGAGTTGGGAACTTCACAAGTGCAAGTAAGTGAAAGTATAAGCTTCTACTTGATTAAGTTGGAAATGTGATGTTGAAGTTTGCTCATTTATTAGACTATGATTTGAGTGCTTACACTCAAATCATACTCTTTATGCTCTTCTAGTTTATTGCACCAATGGTTTGGATTGGAGTCCAGGACTTAATGCTGGAATGCTTTCAATTCACTCCAACATCCCTTGGTAGGAACCATTCATTTTGACAATAACCTATACATTTATTAATATACTATTACTTCTGGGTAAACTCTCTTAGTTCTATACAATATAAAATTGTCTTTTCACTTCCAAGATAAGCTACAAATTGAAGTTATTCTCAACTTATGGAAAACAAGGCTACAAAGTAATCTTGTTAATTGTTATTAGTAATAAACTACAGGAGACGAAACTCCTAAATAAGATTGAAGCTGTGGATCTATACGGCTTAAAGTATATTAATGAAGATGTCAAGTGTGCATAATGCCATTTGTTCATATGTTCACTAGTCTTTTCGTCTGATTTTAACTTTCATTTTTTTTAAACGTAACCTGTACTAGAATCATTGTGATAATACTATCTATACATACGATTTTGAGAGGTTAATGATTGTTTTTAGTTCATTATATACCTTTGTTTCTAATTATAACAACCCTTATTAGCAGAGAGAGACTAATGTCATTATATATGTCTGTGGTTAGGGTGTTAATTTCAGCTTAAAATCTACCATAGAACCTTTTCTCATCTCAACATGCATATTGAACAAAAATCTTGGTTATGATCATGGTGAAGGTCGAATATAATATACTCATGTCTCAATGCAGGAAAAAAAAAAATACTAATCATGTATGTAATTGATACCTAACTCTTAAACTTATGTTTAGAAAATTTTCAGATGGAGACTAGTTCAACTATACATGGCCATCCAGCTCCCCAGTTAGCTTCTAACTCGGACAAAATTAACGTCTCTATCAAATTATTTATCATTATTAAGAAGGGGCATTTCAAAATGAAGCCATAAAACATCATTCAAATAAAGGATATAGTCGGTGACTCAGTACCGATAACTCCAATGCTACTGTGAGAACAAGCACGTTTACACATGAATATACTAACTTAGCAATGTTTGATTCACTAGCTTCGCTTGTTTGCAATCGCTTTCTTTCACATAAATCTTTTTTATCATTTTTTTAGATGTCCGACAATACACACGGAACTTTGTGCACGCTGTATTGCATGCATTTTGATCCACTTTCCCCAACTTCTACCATTATTATAAAATGAAGGAATAATATGCTCACGTGGCTAGATCCATCGATCTTCCGTCACCCAACCAGGATCTTATACCTGTCCTCGGTAATCACAAGAGCCGCTAGATTTCGGTAAATCTTTTTTATCATTTGACAACCAACAACTGTCAGCTGTTAGAAATTATTAGTTTATTGGTTTTCTAAATCATATTAAATGCGTATCATAAGTATCGGATGATATATGAACTATGATAATAAAGTAATCCGCCATTTAAGAAGCTGTTTAGTTTTATTAGTATTGCTCTAGAGTCAAAATAGTGCACATCACAACATCTAAGAACGTAGTCTATTAATAATGTGAATTTGTGTTTTATCACTGTTTATTTGTAAGAGTCAATTTTGGAAGCCTCAACTAGAAATGGATTATGATATTAAAATTTAGAACAAAATATTGAAATTAGCAGCTTGTGTATGTTTTTACGATTTTGTATAATTTCTTCTTCGTTCAGACTATAAGACACGATCATATGTTAACATGTAACATATGCCTACTCAGACTAGGCTAGGGCTCGACAAAAGTAACAAATAGTGATGCGTCTGTTGTAATATAAAGACTCTGATGAATTCTGATATGAATAGGCATAAAAATCTCCAATGCAAAATTCTATGGAGTTGCACCCAGTATTTTGCCATTTGGGGTCTCTGTGTGATATTGCACAAGATTATTAGGACAGCAAACCAAACTGCAAACTTAATGAGATTTCTGTCATAATTTGAATCATATAATCAAAAGAGTTTACACCATCTAATTTATACACTTTGGACAAAATCTTCATCTCCACTTTCATCGGATGAAATTACTACATGTGGTTTCCGCTCCTTGCATGGTAATGCTTGGCCATGTCGGGGTGAAGGAACAAACAATAGCAAAGTGATACCAGCAAAACACGGAAGCTTCTGATACAGGGCTTCGTTCAAGACGCTTGCAACAGCTCCCTAATGTCATATCCCTGGAGCTGTAAGAACAACAGCAGCAACGCCCAGTTAACGACTATCACATAACAGATCAAGAAATCCAAATTGAGAATTTACATCAGCCAGTCGATATGATATAAACTAATAGTAATAGAGGATGCACACTAAGTTGTTAAGAATTATGGGGCATAGTTCTTTAGAAGCTTGTAAAGAACGTAATTCACAATTCTTATGAATTATGGGATATACACATACTGGTTACAAATGATTTTCATTAGCAAGGTGTAGCAAGTCGAACTAGATAATGGTTGATCAATAGGCACCAAAAATTGTAGTTGCTTACTGACAGCTTACTATTTTAAAACCATATATCTATGAATTGGGGGCTCTAAAACACTCATTTTAGAACCTCCTGTAAATGCATAGGTAAAAGAATATTTGAGAGAATGCATTATGTAGGTCCTACATGTAAACTATGATAAACAATATAGATTAGTTAGTTTGGAAGGCTAAGATATAATCTGCCGCAATTCTCACAGATCGTATTCGACCAACAACATCCTTCCCTTTCTGTCTAATATCAATCCTACTTATAAATTCGATTCTGGAAGACCATCCGTAGCCATGAACGAAATTTACCTGAAGAATAGTTAACAGTATGATCACCCCTGAATTCCAGAGTGCATGTATAGTGATGGGAGTCAGAAGATTTCGTGTCTGAGCATATGAAAACCCCAGAACAGACCCTGTTTCAAGGAAATCAAAGAAGAAGATAAAGGAGTCAGCCATCAAATTATTTTCAGTCCTACATAAAATTGGTGATGATGGAATTAGATTTTTGCAACTTTGTCTTGTATATTTTAAAGGGCCACTCATGCCCTTTATCTAACTCACGACCAAGTATATTTGGATATTTCCTATGAGGAAGACAAAATAAACTGGCATTGCTATCGTGTGTTAATGATAAAATTTCACCCTCAAAACAAGGAATTGGGTTTAAGAAGGTTGACTCCATACTTAAAATCTGGTTAAAGGAAGTTCATAATTAAGTGGAGAGACAAATGATAAAATATGGTTAAAGGAAGTTCATAATGAACTGGAAAAATTAATGATAAAAACTACTGAGATACAACACTTTACCTAAATTGAAATACTCCACTTTTTTAAAATTTTGAAATGTCACAAAAGATACTTACTCCAAAATAAAGGCTCACAATGTGATCCATTTACTTTCAATTTTCCGTAACTTCTCCTTCACTCTTTACGTATATCATGCTATTTCCACAGTTGGATCTCATGTTTGGTATTCATTCTCATTACGATGATGTGTTTGGAGATCAGTAATCCAAGATTAGCATCACAGGTCAGCACCTAATTTTTCCCCTCATCTATTCATCTAGAGAGATGCCATGATAGCCTAACAGTAAAGTCTCTTGCAGTATTGCAAAAGATCTGGGATTTAATCCCACTAACACCATCTCTCCAGCCTTTGGCTATTTAGTATTTATCTCCGATAGAAAAAAAGAAGGAACTACCAACATTCTTCCTCTCTTGACTGCTAACACTAACTAAGAACATATGATAACATATATCCGACTCTAGAGTACCACTGCCAGTCAAGTTCACAAACAGTCAGTTACAATAGTGTACTTGAAAAACCTTCACTGAGGTCAAGTGACTAACATTATCCACAAATAGCTACAGGGAAGTATAAGGACACAGCTAAAATAACTCCACAATATAATCACCAATATCCACTAGCTATAGAGACTTGAATGGAGGCATATTTTTCTAGTAGTACCTAGAACAAAAAGCTGGGGAAATTCTCCGGGAGTGAAATGAGCAAGAGCAAATACTGCACCAGTGATAAATACAGAAACTGGCGTCGGCAACCTGTTTCAAGGAGAGAAGACACTATTAGTATCTTTTATACGGCCAGACAAGGAATTGTATGTATGCAATTGGGCCTTGAAAATAGGTTTAAGACAAAATTATCAGTTGAATTATGATCAGTGTTGTGAAAGACGGAAGCGGAAGCTAGGGCCTAGTGCTGCAAGCATCACCAATATTGAGCATTTTCCAATATTAAAAAATAAACATATATATGTTGAAATTTTGAAAAAGGGTCTAAAATGAACATAAAATAAAAGATATTAACTGGATACTCAGACTTTCGGTTTGGTGGCAAGGGAAAGCAAAGCAATAAAAAATGGAAGTGTTTCATGTAGGAACTTGATCTCTTTTACATCGCATGAGGTTTCATTTTACTTCTCTTTCTCCGTTTTCTTAGCAAGCAAAGTTACCCAAACACAACCTAAGAGAACATAAATCAAGCAATTAAAGGATGGATTGAAGCAATTAAACAACTACAAAGGAATAGAAAAAGGTTTGCAACTAAATTTTTTGAAGTAATCATCATTCATCAATCATTTACTCATCTTAAAAGGGAAATGATGGTTTCACGTCATTCTCACCTTCCTCGCCTATTACAAAGTCCATTTAGGGTTCATGCTATATGTTCCCAAAAGACGACTATAATTTCCAGTGACATATTTTTATTCTAAGATAAAGAACACAGAAGATCCATAAATGGAAAACGGAAAGAGCATGTTTACCACTTAGTCAGGGATGTCATTAAGAACCCTCGGAATACAGTCTCCTCTAGAACAGGAGCCAAAACACCAGTGATGCCTATTAGAAAGGCAGTGCTATCACAAGAATATATCAATTATCAGAAAAATCAGTAATTTGAACTTGTCATATATTCCTACTGCTCCCTTGTACACCCAGAATAGAAAAGTATACCTGGTACCAGATGAGCCGATTAAGGGCAACAAACGAACCAGGGCATCAGTCTGAAAATCATAAATATAAAAATAAAAAATTATGCAGGATAAGAATTTTAATTGAATTTGTATATCCAAACTACACATCGCTTGTAAATAGGTTGACATGACATCATGGTTTATATGGTTATTAATACTACCAAACTCCAAGTAAGTCTTCAGGCTATTTATTTTTGTAAATCAGGTAGGTTAGTTGATACCAACAAAATTTCCAAGATGGCAAAGAGACATCAAATAACTATAAGTAGTTCCATTATAAATTAGTGAAATTGCATAAGTATGGATCAGAAACTCGTGTATATAGTGCTACATGTGAAAAACACATTTCTCCAAAATTATGAAGGTCTTTCTGATATAAGTCCCTTCAAATCTTCCCTATTTCGAGTTGTCCCCCAAATCTTGGTATTTGCTTAGAAGTCCCCCAAACCTTAAACATCATGAGTTTAAAGTTAACTCGTTTGAAAAGGATATTCCGTTAGCTTTACCATAAATATTTTTTGGGACTGTTTTACCCTCATCTTCCTCCTTCCTTCCCCTTGCCCATCGTTTGAAGCTGCAACTCCGGTGCCATCTCCTCCCCTCCCCTGTAACACCTTCCTCCTCCTTCAAGTATCCCCCTATTCTTCCCCACCCATATGGATCAAGCATAGTCCAACAATGTTGCTGAACCAAGTTGCTCAAGGATTGGCAACAAAATTCATAAGATGGATGCCCATAGTAGTCCCTAATGCATATAAATTGACACATCTGTTTAATTATAACAAATTCTAGATATCAGCCATGAACCAGCATCAGGACAAGCTAAGTTTTTAAAATTAACAAGATAAAATTTATCATTAAGGGTAATGCACAATGAGCTTTATATGTTCCTCTGATTTCATTGCCATGAACCTGATACCATGTAGCTGCAGAGGTGCAAGCATAAGTAATGGCCTTGGGATCTTTCTCATGTCCTCTAGAGCATAAAGGCACTAATGAATCTTTTGTTGGTGCATTGTAATTTTAGCCTTTGTTGTTAACTGAACCATTCTGAGTGTTTTTTAAAAACTAAAATAATGCATCCTTAGTCTCTTCGTTGTACTGCAGTATATTAACTTGGACAACAGATATAATGAGCTATCACCGGCGATCCGTAGAAATTGAAGCGAAAACAGTAGTTAAGACTTAAGAGTATCCGTATGAGAAAATTCAAGCTGCGTCACCCATGTATAACTTGACGTTTAGATATTCACAGTAAAAAGAAAGTTCTAAACATGAAAGTGCAACTGTGAAACTCATAAATAATAAAGTTGGCATGGAATGCAACTCTAAATTTCATTGAGAGGGATGGAGTAGGGGAATGGGGAGGGCAGGGCAACTGGAAACAGTGGCGCCAGTGTAGGGCAACATGAGGGCAAAATAGTATTTTCATACAATTAGCTTAAAAGTTATGTTAATATTTAGCTGATTGAAAGAGGAGAACTCTTATCTCCATTCTTTGATATTTGGGGGACTTTTGAGCAAATAACAAGATTTGGGGGACTCTCTACAGAAGCTGGTGAGATGATATCTTGGACGGTTACGTATACCCCGACGAAAATGGATGTGCCTCCCATCTTAATCTACCCTATGCTAAGTGACTTAGATTTATGATAAATTTATCTCATTTCTTTTTTCACAACCATGGTTAACGTGTCTTTGATGAGTGGTTTTGCTAGAATAAGTAATAATGAGATCACCCTTTTAGGATGGAGCGACAAAAGTACTGAGAATCCAAGATAAGGTCACGGCGAGACAAGCCGTTTTTCATTGCTAATCAACATAAAGAAAGAAGGATGAATTGACTTCATTTTTTTGGCATTATCATGTCTCGTGTCTTTTGATTTGATCGGTGTCTACCTCTTGATTTTGTTACGTATGAAGTAACTTGTTACTCCTTAGATCCCTTAGTTCACTCCGATAGTCATAGATCGGTATCAAAGAAGAGGAAATGAATGCATTTCCATACAATAAATAAATAAGAACTCGAAATATGGTGGATTTAAGGTATTTATATTAAAAAAAATCTAATTACGATTAGATATTTTTTGCCACCGATGCATTACTTAACCAACCATAGATTAAGGGACTGAAAGGGAGCTTCCTCTCAAAAGAAACTTATAGGGAGCCATATGTTATTTTTCCTTGTTTACTTTTTTTCAGAATAAGACCGGTCTTTAACTGTCACCGACCAGGAATTCAAACCCAGAACCTCTTCTTCCTTGTACCAAAGACCTCAACCACTTGATTGTCCAAGCTTTTTTTTCCTTGTTTATTTTTGAGAGGTTAAGATGTAAAAACATATTATGCCTGTGTATTTTCCTTGAATCCTTTTGAGAGCTTAGATGTGAAGACATAATGGCCCATTAATAGGAGATGTTGTGGAGGGTCTAAGTTGGAGGCTTGGCTTATTAGAGTTTGATTGACAGCTGCCATCAGGTGTGATTTTAGAGTTCAATGTCAATAAAAAACATGTAAGGATTCTCTTAGCTTTGGATAAAGACAAATTTGGAGGATTGTCGACCTCAAATCACTCATTTACCTTTCGTTATACTTTTTTCCTTCCTCTGGGTCATCCCTAACCTCTGGTTACTGGTTAGGTCCATTGCATCCAGAACGCTCAATTCAAATCTGATCGCAAATTTTGGTATCATAGATATAAATCACATATGATTATTGTAGTTTGTTGTTCATATTGTTGTCAGTTTGTGATGTTACCAGCAGTTAACCAATCATCTGCTGTAGTAAGTTCTAAAGTGTAATGTTAAGTGGCGTACTAGACTACGAGGAAGAGGAGACATATAACCAACTATTTAAGGGACTAATATTTTTAGGTTTTATATGCTACAACAAAAAATCAAAGTTATTAGGATATGAAGAGTTTCTCAAGTTACTCCACTCAATCTTTTCTTTAACGCACACTGCAGCCATTAAACTCTAAGTGCCTTCTTCCGCCTCTGTGAGTCTGTGACCTAAATTTAGGAACTCAAGTTAATTCCTAACAGACAGAACTCTTTAACCACATAAGAAAATGACACCAAATAGTCTACAAGTCGCAAACATAAATTTAGGCTGGTAATAACTGGGACTACTTCAGTAATTGATACTGCAAGATACCAAAATATTATGATATAAATGCTCATATCTAACCTCTCTTTCTGGTGGTTCCCCATTGAAAATGGCCAAGGCAGCTCCTAATAATGCAACAGCAATTATGGCACCCACAAGGCCGATCCCTGCCCATAAAATCCAGCCCTTCCGCAGATCGAAAGGCTCCTTCCAATCTGAAACATTTCATCATGTGCAGCTGCTTGAATATTTAGGTTACAGACTTCTCAGAATACTATAATTTTGTTCAAACTTGAGGAAAAGAAATTATGTCTGTCATGGGTTCTTAACAGAGGGACACACAACATAAGGCAAAGAAATTATATCTGTGAAAAACTATAAAAGCAAGGTTAGGTAGTCTTGTAAAATTTTGATCTTTTGTTTTTTGTGAAATTTCGATGTCATTTACATCAAACATATACTTTAGTATTAGTAGTTGAGCAACCGATTTTTTTTCTTATTGAGAATTCTTAAAAGCTATGTGGCAATCAAAGAACTCATACTGTTCTCTGGATCTTCCATCTGGAAAAGGCAATAGATTATTACCCACCATATCGAAAAAGATCATCTGGAAGCGGCTGAAATGTATTGGTGATGCCATAGATAACTCCAAGTACAACTGCTGTCACAGTACTGGAGAAACATCAAAGAGGTGATTAAATAAGAAATTATCTAGCATCCAAGTCTTCTCTTGGACATTTGTTAAAAGACATGAATATGCATGTAAGCCAACTTCAAAGGTTAAGGTTTTTCGATCAGCTCATACAATTGGCCTGCAAAAAGTATTCCTGCTTTCTCGTCTAAACTCACTTCCCCACCCTGGAAACCTAGATATGGCAATGCCGCTGCTTCCACCAATCCTGTCAAAGCAAAGCTGTCTGAAGAACCTTCAATTTCATACTTTGTTATATGTTATCCCTTAACTAGTAATAAGAGATAACCAAGAAGAATGGTGGTAGTTCAGGACAATCTTCAACAAAAAGCTATCCAGCCGGGCAATAATTGATCTTTAATTTACAAAAAGCAATTCAATGACAAAGAAGTAAAAGAATTATGATTAAGCTAGAAACTTATGCCAGTGGTTCTTATATCAAATATACAAGTTTTCATCCGCCTATGTGTTGACCTAGATTTGTGATTACACGTGAAATGATTGTTACAAAAGGAACACTAAAAAATAATTAAATTTAAATTATAAATGAAGCTTTTCTCATCCTTGAGTATTTTTCATTCTGCAGCAATAATACCTTACTCCGCATGCAAGCATAGTAAGAGAAACTGTTTGCCACTGCCATGGTACATCCCACCGCTCAAGAATGGGCCAGTTCACAGCTGAACCCTGTACAGAGAGAAAAATATACACGGAATCAAAGAATTTCCTACCCTTTGAATGGTAATTACTTGAAACATTACAAGCATATGAAACTAAGATGCTTCAAAACCTTAATTGCAACATTCTTCAAACCTTTTACAATTCTCTGACTAGAAATTGCAACTAAATTTCCTATTACATAGGGTGTGGTATATGAAGAGCCTATAATAGTCCCATTTCTGACCTGAAGATCATGACACTGTAAAAGACACAACATTGCCAATTTGCCATACTGGATCATCTCATTTACTGAGAAAGTCTATTTTTTTTAGTAAGATGGCAACCTATACAATTGGAACCATGATGAAAGTTTAAGAAAATTGGAAGGTTCAATCTGTATGATTCTCTAGAAGAAATTGAAAACTAATTCACTAATCTGCATGTAAAAGCTAAAGAAAACATGCATGAGTGCAGCAGGTTTATAAAGATAAACTTCTGGAACTCCTTTTTCTATCCTAGTAATTTCTTGTATATTTATAATTATAACATGTTGGATATTATGAAACCCGCAAAAAAGTGAACAAAATGAAAATAGAATCCCATCAACCCCAGAATATAACAGTAACAAGGTTCTCTTCTTTAAGTTCCTCAACAAATTCAGAAAAAAGATTTGAGAACAAAGGATCTTGTCAAACCAACTTTCAAGTTCCCTCTCCCCTGAGAATCTTTAGAATCAAGACAGAAGCCAGATCATATTGTATTATCTGGAGTGGCACCAAGATATTTTTGTTAGTATGATTGCAAAAAAAGGACCATGTTGACTTTAATATACAGTACTTCTCAATGTAACCAAATAATTTCATTTGACATGCCTCTTTAAACCGATAAAATCTCGAACATCTACATTATCACAGTGATCACATAATCATTTTTTCAGACTAATAAAACAATAATCTCAAGGGACCCTGATACCTTCATTGTATGAACAAATTACAGCTATTTCCAACATTTTTACTAATTGTCAGAAGTACATTAAAAACTCACAACAATTGAACAAGGAAGAAATTTAAAAAGAAAAAAAGTAGCCTAAGCAGCTTATCTTAGAGATGAGACTTCATTATCCAAACAACAATTTGGTTTCTCTACTAATATTTCGTGACAACCAAAAGCGGGTCCCTTCTTTCAGCAAGATTACGGAAAAGACGACAGTGCAAGGCAAAATCAAATCATCACGGCCTTCAAGGAGTGGTGCATGGATAGGCGGCTGAATAATGCTACTTTACTTCAATTCATACTCTTTTCTGTTCACCGTAATGCTTCATTATGGCTACCATGGGTATTCAACTAGAAAACACCTTTTTTCAAAGGGGCTCATATCAAGTGTAATTGATAGATGTCGTCATTGTGGAAGGAAAACCCAAAGATACTAATGTGAAGAGAAGAAAGGTGACAAACAAGGAGAGGATACATCAGGCACAAAGGCGGCATTTTCCTCCCCAAGTACTCCGCTCTTTCCTCCTCTTACACATGAAATACTTATTAAAGGGGTTTACCCAGAAATACCACTCAAGCATCTCTCTTTCTAGTCACAGCCTGTAGTACTAGACAGCACCTTGGAAGCGGAGAAACTCCAAAAGGCCAGGCTACGTATGTGTCACATCATATCAGTACATACCGGACACGATGAATATGACACTGACCTATGTTGCACAGTCACACGAAAATGGTGTTCGTATCTGTATCGTCTGTATCAGTGTCCGTATTCGTGCAACATAAGGGACTACATATGTGCCTATTTGAAAAAGTCCATGTATGTATTCATGCAACATAGTTACATAGACACTGACACACAAAAATACACTAGGACACGCCAAACTAATTGCCGAGTGTGTGTCGCCGTGTCAAAATTCGTGTAGTATCTTATTCGAGCCCGTGCAACATAGGACATACTAAATATGGAGAAGACAATAAAAGTCACATATTTACATATATTAACTTGGAACCAGTCTTTTTACAGGAAAAATTCCCTTCAACTTTCAAATCAGTAATCCTCTCAATGTAGCAAAACCCTAAACCATCTAATTACAAACTAAGATTAATAGTGATAATCTAACCACAAACTATTACTATAGATATTAAAAAAAAGACAATCTTTACTTCATATTGATCATTTTCTACACATTAACTAATGATTAATAGTGATAATTACAAAACGCAGAAAGCATTATACATAAAGAAAATAGAACTCAACCTTCCCACCACCATTTTTTATGGGATTTGAAAAAGGAAGATTTTTTTTTTTCTGTTGGTGGTCTAATGGAGAAAAGAAGGGACCTTTTCCGAGGAAGAAGCTTCCAACTTGTCCTTGGGTTTGTAGAAGCAGGTGAAGCAGAGTTCCCTCCACTTCCTACTTTCAAGAAGATGGGTTCTCCTCCTGATGGGAAGCGGAGCTCTTCTGATGGAGTGGAAGGCATGGGTTCTGAAAGTTGAGGGCTTTGGAAGTGGAGAAGGAGAGCGATGGGTTCCTGAAGTGGAAAGCTTGGGATATGATGACAGAGTTACAGGAGAAAGCTGGAGGCGGAGCAGAGAAGAAGAGAGCATTTTTTCGAACTTTTTTCCTCCTTTTCCCTTTTTTTAAGATAAGGAAGGGGATATATAGAGTGTGGTGAATAATATAGATATACAAGTTAAAACAAATTTCCTCAAGATATTGTAACTTTTAAAGTTCAATATGTTGTTATGAGGTGCCATTATGTAACTTGTTGAGATAAGACTTAAATATTTTTTAGGACTTCAGACAGTAAAAAAAATTTATTTTTGCTATTATATCGAGAACAATGTCAACAATCAACACATGTTGAAAAAGGAAGGTATAATATAAAAATAAAAAATAAAAAATAAATTTTTTTTAGAAATTATACTTTTCAATTGGACATTGAACATGTTAAGAGTTAAACTCTAAGCTGATATAAAATTCAATATCTAAATATTAATTAGTCATATTTTTTTATTTTTTGTGCCAAGATAGAGGTGCTTCTTTATTCATTCAGGTCCCTCTCCTTGCTTATGTTTCTAGTTAATATTTGTTAATAAATCTTTTTTCTATCCAAATAAGGTATAATAGAAAAATGAAAATAAAAATAAAAAATTAAAATTTGAACTTTTTAATTGGATATGTCCAGACTTAAACTCTAAGCTAGTATAAATACAATATCTAAATGTTAATTAATCCTTTTTTTTTTGTCAAGATAGAGGTGCTTTTTTATTCATTAAGGTCCCTCTGTTGCTTATGTTTCTAGTTAATATTTTTTAATAAATCATTTTTCTATCCAAATAAAATAATTAAAAAAATTATTCTAGCTATTTTGAAAAATATCCAACATAACTTTCACTCTTACGAGACTAACTACCCCCGTGCTATATTTTTTTTAATTTGCCCTTATTTATATTATTTTAATATTATCTTCAATAAAAAAATTGTAAGTTTTAAGATTGTTTTTATTGGCATACACGTGTCATATTCGTAGCCATTTGATATACTTCATATCGTTTAATCGTTACCATTCTTTATTCTTTTCTGTTTTTGTGTCGTCTTGAAGTCCATTAGTCTATGAGGCCATATGCTAACATTTTCCCTCCAGCTTGAGGATATATATCAAACATTTCTAACTTGTAACAAAGAAATAGAAAATGAGACAATTTGGCTTCTTCTTTTTTTACTTGCATACATAGATGCTCTTCTTGAGTTTGCAAAAGCATTTTCACATCCATTTGAAACATCAGCAAACCATGGTTGACCGCAGAGAGAATACTCGGATAGAACTAAGTCGAACAACTAGATAGAATGCCTAATCAGCATCATTAGTTTGAGTGAAGTCCTTCCCCACAAGTATCTCCTTGTAGCGGGCAATGGATCCATTTGACATATTCTTTAGGACTTGTTTGGTAACCGAATTTTACTATTTGGATTTGGATTTGAAAATCCTCCAAATCCAAATCATGGATTTCAAGATTCAAATCCAACTCTAAATCCAACTCCAACCAAACATAGGATTTGGATTTATGATTAATAATTAAATTATAGTCATGATCAATAATTAAACTATTAATTAATTAGATTAATTAAAGTTATTATTATTTATAAAATTAATAATTAACGATTAGTAATTAATAATTGACGATTAGTTATTATTAATTATAAATTTAATAATTAATGATTAGTTAATTTTTAAATAAATAATGATTAAAAATTAAAGATTAATAATTAATAATTAACGATTAATAATTAACAATTGATAATTTTTTATTAACGATTAATAATTATAAATTATAATTATTGATTAATAATTAATAATTAACAATTGATAATTTTTTATTAACGATTAATAATTATAAATTATAATTATTGATTAATAAGTAATAATTAACGATTAATTAACTATAAATTAAATATTTTAAAAATAGTAATTATAAATTAATATTATTATGATTAGTAAATTATTAATTAAATTATTATAAAATATGATTCTAATTGTGATTAAAATATTATTAATTCAGATTATAATAAAATAGTATTAACAAATTATTAATTAATATTATAATAATACTAATAAATTATTAATATGATTATAACAAAATTAACTAATTAACTAATTTTTTAATTAATAATACTAAACATAGGATATGATTATTAATTAATATTATAATAATACTAATAAATTATTAATTAATATTATTATAATAATATAATAATACTAGTATATTATGGTTATTAACAAATTAACAAATTATTAATTAATATTATAATAATACTAATAAATTATTAATTATGACTATAACAAAATTAACTAATTAACTATTTTTTAATTAATAATACTAATTAACTAATTAACGAAATTAACTAATTAACTAATTTTTTCACGAAACTAATTAACAAATTAACGAAATTATTAAAGAAACTAATTAACGAAATTAACTAATTAACTATTTTTTTAACTAATTAACAAAATTATTAAAGAACAATTATTTTTTTCTTCCAAAATCCAATCAAATCCAAGTTTTGGATTTTGTCATACTTTCCATATCCAAATCCATTTCCAACCAAACATAGGATTCCATGGATTTGTCTCCAAATCCATAAAAATTCAAATCCCACCTCCAAATATGGTTTACCAAATGTGGTGTGTTTGGTAAACCGTATTTGGAGGTAGAATTTGGATTTTTGTGGATTTGAAGACAAATCCATGGAATCCTATGTTTGGTTGGAGATGGATTTGGATATGAAAGTATGACAAAATCCAAAACTTGGATTTAGTTGGATTTTGAAGGAAAAAAATAATTATTCTTTAATAATTTCGTTAAAATATTTATTATTTAATAATTTTGTTAAAAATTAGTAAATTAAAAATTAGTTAATCATTAATAATTTCGTTAAAAATATTTATTCTTTAATAATTTCGTTAAAAATTAGTTAATTAATAAAAAAATAACTATTTTATTAGTATTATTAATTAATAAAAAAAGAGTATTATTAATTAAAAAAATTAGTTAATTAGTTAATTTCGTTATAATCATTAATTAAAAATAGTATTATTAATTAAAAAACATTTAGTTAATTAGTTAATTTGTTAATTATTAATAATCATAATTTACTAGTATTATTATTATATTATTATTATATTAATTAATAATTTATTAGTATTATTATAAATATTAATTAATAATCATATCCTATGTTTAGTATTATTAATTAAAAAAATTAGTTAATTAGTTAATTTTGTTATAATCATATTAATAATTTATTAGTATTAGTATAATATTAATTAATAATTTGCTAATCACTATTTTATTATAATCTTAATTAATAATATTTTAATCACAATTAGAATCATATTTTATAATAATTTAATTAGTAATTTACTAATCTTAATAATATTAATTTATAATTACTATTTTTTAAATATTTAATTAATCGTTAATTTTTAATTATTAATCAATAATTATAATTTATAATTATTAATCGTTAATAAAAAATTATCAATTGTTAATTATTAATTATTAATCATTAATTATTAATTATTAATCTTTAATTATTAATCGTTATTTATTTAAAAATTAACTAATCATTAATTATTAATTTTATAATTAATAATAAGTAATCGTCAATTATTAATTACTAATCGTTAATTACTAACATTAATTATTAATTTTATAAATAATAATAACTATAATTAATCATAATTAATTAATAGCTTAATTATTGATCATGACTATAATTTAATTATTAATCATAAATCCAAATCCTATGTTTGGTTGGAGTTGGATTTGGAGTTGGATTTGAATCTTGAAATCCATGATTTGAATTTGGTGAATTTCCAAATCTAAATATAAATAGTGAAATCCGGTTACCAAACAAGTCCTTAGAGTAAAGATCCATCGGCAAGAGATTTTGTAGGAGCCGGAACTAGCTCCAGGTGCCACAAGATAATATGTCATCTATCTCCTCTATCTCTGGTGTCTAAGGGTGTGTTTGGTTTGAGGGAAAAGTGGAATGAAGAAAAATAGAGCAGGAAAAAGTGAAGGAAAAGATTTATTTTCTCTTGTTTGAAATGGAAGAAAAATAGGAAGGAAGGAAAAGTGGAGGGATTATTTTCCCTCATAACCTAAGAAATCCAATCCTCCCAAAAGTGGCAGGAAAAGTGGAAGGAAAAGTGGAGGCTTGTATTAATTAACAATTATACCCCATATGAATGTATTATTTAAAAATTATTTATGAAGTCAAATGGTAAATAAGTATTTTTAGTTGAGGGTAGAATTAGTAAACCCTATATTTTTTTACTTTCTTTCCTTCCACTTTTTCTTTCATATCAAAGAAAGAAAAATGCATCTCTTATATATCCTTGCTACCAAACACAAAGGAAGAAAATTATCTTTCCTTTCCATATGGAAAAAAAATACATCGTTATCTTTTTTCTTCCTTCCACTTTTCTATCATTCTTATCAAACACAGCCTAAGGGATACAAATAGTATATAATTTTACAAAGCCATATGGCAAAAAGAGGGACCAAGTTTAGCAAAAAAAAAAACATAAAGTCATCCATAGAATAACGAGACATTTATTTTACCTTTCCGAATAAAAATGAGTGGATCAAGATTAGAATCTAGGACAAACAATCACTGGAAACGAAGGATCGATGGTAGTCATGGTGGGGCGAGGAGGCCGTAGACGACGAGTATAAACCTGTAGTGGCGGATGTGGAGGTGATATCGGGAGGTCGGGATAAGCTCTAAGGAAGGCAAGGTGATGACGACATCATGGCGAGGTCCGACGAGGTCACAGAGCAACGTCGGAGGCGAAGAGGTCAGGACGAACTTGGAATAAGTTCCGGATGCAGCAAGGTATCGGACGAGACGATGAGGAGGTTTTGGTGTATATCACGTTGGGTTTTGATGGCTACAAAGAGATCTCGAAGAGATGGATGGTGGTCAAGGGTCTGCTTGGCAATTATAGGAATAACGGTGTTTTTAGAGTACCGATTATGAGCGGTTATGAGGGATCCAATTTTGGATAATTTTTAAGTAGCGATTTTTAAACTAGTCCAATACATGCTTGGTAATTCACTACTGAGCTGTTCTCAAAAAATTTTACACGAATAAAATTAAATAGGGAAAGGTATCAGTAGTTATAATTATATATTTTTTGTGAGAATATAAATGGAATAAAATAATAAAGCCGTTCAAAATCCATCGATTTGCGGTGTTTATAAAGCCACACAAAATTACATTACACCGATTTTGGGAGATTTTTGAGCCGACCAAAACCGGTGCCTCAAAAAAATTAACAGACATAAATTTTCATAAACGGTCGGTTCAAAAACATTCAATAACCGATTAAAATACGACACCAAGCAGACCCTAAGGTTGGAACTTGGTGGATGGTAGTTGTAATACCATATTATTTTGAAAAAACATTCTACCTAACATTCCGCGAATACGAACGAGGTTTCCTCTTGTGATTCTGTTTGGTCAGCATTCCATCTCGACACTCCTCCGTATCGTTCTTTGATTCCTCTAAGGGGGCGTTTGGTACGCGGTATTTTTTTTATTTCCGAAAAAATTTAAGATGAGAATCTATTATCACGTTTGTTTGGCTTATAAAAAAATTTATTTCCGAAAATTATAAATATCCGGATAAATAGTTTATCCACAAAACATGAGAATTCTATCCCTTGAGAATAGTTGGTATTTTTTTTTGATCCGGGCAAAAAAAAAAAATTCTAAATTTTTTTCTTCTTTTTTGATCAATTTTGATTAGTTTTGAACATTTTTCTTTTTTTTTTGGTCGTTTTTATCGCTTTTTTGTCATTTTTTGTCGTTTTTACTAATTTTTTGTCGCTTTAAGCGATTTTTTGTCGTTTTTACCCATTTTTTGTCTTTTTGTCACTTTTTGATTATTTTTTGTCGTTTTTACCCAATTTTTGTCCTTCTTGTCGCTTTTTTGTCAATTTTTGTCGTTTTAAGTGATTTTTTGTCGTTTTTGTAGCTTTTTTTGTTTTTTACACCGATTTTTAGTCGTTTTTTTGGTCATTTTTACTGATTTATGTCGTTTTGTCATTTTTGTCGCTTTTACCGATTTTTTTGTCGTTTTTTTGGTTATTTTTTTGTCGTTTTAACCGATTTTTGTCTTTTTTGTCGTTTTATCGATTATTTTTTATTTTTGTCGTTTTTGGTTATTTTTGTCGTTTTAACCGATTTTTTGTTGTTTTTAACCGATTTTTGTCGTTTTAACCGATTTTTTGTTATTGTTTTGTCGTTTTTAACCGATTTTTTGTTGTTGTTTTGTCGTTTTTGCCGCATTTTGATTTTTTTTTTTTTTGTCGTTTTTACCGATTTTATGTCGCTTTTTGTCGTGTTTGGTTATTTTTGTCGTTTTTACCCTTTTTGTTATTTTTTGTCGCTTTTTTGTTATTTTTGTCGTTTTTAACGATTTTTTTTCGTTTTTTTACCATTTTTTTTCGTTTTTACCGATTTTTTATTGTTTTTACCGGCTTTTTTATATTTGTTCATTTTTTTCGTTATTATTATTTTTAGTTTTTTTCTGGAAATATTTATATTGTCACCAAACATGGAAATGTAATTTTCCAGAAAATTTAATTTCTTGAAATTTAATTCCCAAAAATATGAAATTTCCGACTATATAGTATTCTGCATACCAAAGCCCCCTAAAGACTCATCCACCGAGCTCTCCGCAGCAAAGTTCCAGCTTTTGGCAAGAGGCTGACTTGAAGCCTTTGAATAGAGATCCTGGCATTGGGACTGATCAAGATCTAGATGAAGCCCGTGCCTAGTAGTTCCTTGTGGTCGAGACTCCCATAGAGGATCTCATTGGGCAAGATCTCTCTAGGGGAACTTCAAACTTGGCACCCCCATCATAGCCAAGATCGCCTCATCCTCTTCTTTGCCTAATTTAGGCTACTTATCTTGGGGTCTGCTTGGCAATCGTAAGGATAACGGTTATGACGTGTTTTAGAGTATCAGTTATGAGCGGTTATGAGAGATCCACCTCCCGAACTACTCCCAAGGGCAACATAGCTGGCCCAAGTAAACATCCCGAGCGATGTAGGACTTCTATCAGCTCTTCTCAGATGACATTCCCAGTAGGATCAGGATAGTGGGCTTCCTCGTGGCTAATACACCGACAAGCCTGGCAGAGAGGCATCCGCCATTCATAAATTATTGTTATTACCGGGGCACAATTTTTCGATGGAAAACTGAGAAAATGAAACAATGTAAAAACAATGTTCCAACGCAACACTTCTAGGAAGGTTGCGCAAGTATAACGAAGATCTAAAAAGATATCGTTAAGATATTACGAGAATCTAAAAAGATTTCGTAATCACAGTAATCGATCGTAGTACTTCTAAAAAGAAGATACAATCAGAATTACTAACAGCAACGAAGAAGGTGACTGACGAATGATGGAAGAACTCCTGCTGGGGTGAATAATCACCGTTGCTCAAAGCTTTATTCGCCCTACACGAACAGCTTCCAGGAACCAGCAAGTTCGTCGGAGAACTTGGAACACTTCTGCTCTTCTGACTCCTCGGACGGACACGAACTTCCGTGCAAGAGCAATACTGGTGCGGCGCCTTTCCTCTCTTTCTCGAAGGCTGCAGATCAGAACTGTGTTAAAGAACACGTCTGAATTCTCTGTTTACTTGTGCTAAAGAACACTTCGTAAACTTTCTGGTGGCTACTCTTTTCTTTTCTGTAATGAGCCTTGAGAGAGATGATGCCTTATATAGGCCCTGCAGCAACTGGTCGGTTGCCACAAAGTTAGGGACGTGGTAATAACCACCCCGAACATGTAGCAACCGCCCAGAACATGCAAATGCACGTTCTGCTGCCAACTGCGCACACACCCAGAGCGACAGAGCGCGCACTGAACTGCGCACACTGCGCACGCAGCGCAACCCGCGCAACCCGAGCAACCCGCGCAACCCTGCGCAACCCAGCAACCCGCGCAACCCAGCGCACCCAAGCGCAACCTGAGCGCAACCTGGGCGCGCACCTGGGCAGCGCAACTAGGCTTGCGCAAATGGGCATGCGCAACTGGGCTTGCGCAACGTGGCTGCGCAAGTGGCTCGCGCAACGAGCGCAACTAAAGCGCACTATGCGCCTAGTGACGATGCTGACGTGCTAAGTGCAAAGTGCGCCAACAAAACGCCACATTACGCCTCATGAGCCCATGAGTCCGAGTCCGAGTCCGAGTCCGAGTCCGAGTCGCTAAGCCCCTACGGGGCTTAGCTCCCGTGGAAATGAATTTCCCAAGAGCAAAAAGCAAGAATGCTTTTATTGTTGATTTAGTCTTTTTTTCCCATTAGAAAAATAACCCCACATGGCACACCCATGTGCACCTCCACACCACATATGCATCTCTAAAATAGGAAAGCTATTATATAGAGATACAACTCCTTTGGTCTAGCCGATGTGGACTAAAATTCTCTTTGAAATAGACCAAACTCCAACAATCCCCACATATCTCTATATATATGGGTATAAGTGTTCCCCACAGTAACTGTCCATCATGCATTAGGAGAGATGTCGCTTACGACTTGAATCTTCCCGTGTGGGTCAAACAACAGACTATAATACAAGAATGGACTAAGCCTTGAATTCTGCATCATAGCTGAAATTCTTTCCTGTAACACCCAGTTTTCCAGATGAGGGTATTTTTGAAATTTTTTAATTATAATTATTATTCATTGATATTTATTTCACATTTTGATTCTTGGTAATTTTTAGTAATTTTTAAACTATTTAAAACTGGTTTAAGTCATGACTTGTGATTTTGATGTGCTACTAGTGAAACCTGAGAGACTGCATGGCCTAGAGCCTAACCATGTCATTAGCATGATTTAATTATCATTTTTAGCCTAGGGGTATTTTGGTCATTTTGACTTATTTGATTTATTTGGTGATTTGTTGAATTGGTGAATTTCTAGGTTGACTTGACTTGTTGAGACCTAGTGAGCTAGCCTAGAAGCTAACCCTAGCCATGGTGACCCTAGTCTAACTTAGGGTAACCTACATTTAGTCATTAGAAACTAATTTTAGAATGAGGGGACTTGGTTTAGTGGATTTAAGTCATGGTTCATAGTTTCATGAAATGACTTATGGCTAAATGATTTATTTTGATCATGACTTGGCCCATGGCCCATAACTAGAAGCCCTAACCCTAACCAAACCCTAAATGACCAGCCATAGGGATCCCCACCCTATATAAACACTTATTCTCTAGGGCTTGCCTCCTTCTTTCATTTATTTCAACATTGGAGAAGGAAAGGTATTGTCCCTCTTGCAAAAATCCCCATTAATCCATTTTAATTCCTTTTTGATCCTAGTTTCTTGTACTAGAACCTAACACTCTCCTATTTTCTGATTTCTGAGTTTAATCCCAGCTTTGGGACAATTTGGAGCATTTGGCACCAAGAGGAAGAATTCCCCATTTGAGGCTTTTCCAAGCTTTTTGCACACATAGGTAAAACTCCTTAAATTGATTCAAACTTCAGTTTTCTTTGCATGTAGGGCTAGATCTAGGAGTCCCCTAGGTGTCCCTGAAATTTGGGTGAAATTCGTGTCCGTTTGGTGTCCGTATCGGACACGTGTCGTATTGTATGTTAAGTGTTTGATGTAATGCCTCAATGAACTTTTTGTTCTCCATTTTCAAAACAAATTATATATTTGGATAGCTCTTGATATTTAGATTATGTTTGTACTTGTCTGAACACGATTTGAGTTGGTTTTCGTGTCCAAAACTGGACACGAACACGTGCACGAGGACACCATGCAGTGCCCTGCTGCTCGGGGTCGACACAGGACACGACACGGCCCCTCGTGACACGATTTTTGGAGAGCACGAGGGGGCAACCTCTGTCAGCACTCTCCCAAAATTTGGGGTGATTTTGTGGAGTATTCGCGAAGAAATCGCGTTTGCACGGGTTTTGTACTGGACTGCTCACACACGAAAACCGCGTCTGATACGCGTGGATTTATTTGGACACGTCTTGATTTGAGACAATGCAGACACTTCACCACTTAGCCCTAGTATGGGCGAACCCCTATACAAGAGCTCGACCCATCTCGATCACTGTGTCGAGCCCACGAAGGCTCGACACGCACGCACGAGGCCTGCTGATTCTATTTTCTCTGAAACTTGGTTTTTAGCTTTTGGACACATTGTGTCGACTCTTGTGGACACGAATTGACCTGTATAACACCATACAATGTTGATACACAATTACCAACTATTTGTTTTGCATATTAACATGTTTTAGTGGTTCGAAATTCGAATTTCCCATTTGACTGATACCTACATTCAGTTTTCAATTCTAATATTTAATTCCCTGATTTAACTGATTTTTTTGATGTTAATTATCATGATTAGATTCATATATAATGTTTGTTAGTTACTTAGATGCTAGTGTTTTATTGTGTTAGAGGATTGATAGATGGTTTTCGAAAATGGGATGAATGGATTGGATGGACTGTTCAATGTACTAACTAATACATAACTGTCGAATTCCTGAGATTTTTTTCACATACATGTGACACCCTACAAAATCTGAGAATTCCTAAAATTGGGGACTGATTTGGGTAGTAGGTTGATTCAATGTAGATTCACAAATATTTAGCCCCTTGATTTATGTATCAGTCATTTGCATTGCCTATGCACACATGTACACAAGTATGCACTCACTCACCACAGGAGAACTCACAGTGTATCACACAACCTTAGGCATGTATCACACTCTCATCCAACCTATCACCCTCTTAGACACTGTTTTGACACTGTTTTCACTCTCTCACACTTTCTTTCTTTTGACAGTATCCCTCATCCCCTCACTTCACTGTGTTCCCATATCACACACAAAACTGACTTTTGACACTATGACACTTTGTTCCACACACACACACATTGTTTTCCTGCCACATTGTTCCCTGTCATATGTATCACTGATCACTGTGGGAAAGATTTCAGGTTTGTACTGAACTTTTGATGATTAATTACATGTATACTCTAGTGTCAGCTGCTATTGATGACACTGTCAGGACCTGGGAATTATATTCCTGATCTTGGTTCACACATTGTTCACTGTTCCTATCACAACTTGAGTTTAGTTCACTGTTATCTAGTGTATTGCACTGATTTACATTTCTTGAATGATGGTTTAGGATTCCTTTGAGTTTGGGTTATATAGAGATGAGAGTATAGGGGCATATCAGAGATGTGTGGAGTTGAGTTGATTCTTGATTTAATAGTTAACTTAGATGATGTATGTTGGTTAGCTAAATCTGATATTAGATATTTAGATATGGTATTCTTATAGTTACACATATAGGTGTATAGGTATGGGGATTCATGTGACTTATGTGCAGTAGAGGGTAGCAGTAGGCAGGCTTGGGATAGCCTTGCCTTGGCCTCCTTGGCAGTGGTTAGCAGTGCATTGCAGAACAGGCAATGCCTTGCCTTGGCCTCCTTGGCAGTGGTTAGCAGTGCATTGCAGAACAGGCAATGCCTTGCCTTGGCAGTGCATTGCATTGCCTGGCTTTACATTGCAGCATGCAGTAGGCAGCAGCTTGCCTTGCTTTGCATTGCATTGCAGGTGCAGCAGTTTGCCCTGGCTTGCATTGCAGTAGCAGCAGCAGGCAATGTTTGCAGCTGCCTTGGCTTGCAATTGTATGGCAGCAGCAGCTTTTACTTGGCCTGGCTTACAATTGCAGGGCAGTAGAGAGTAGGCTGGGGCTTGGCCTGTTGCAGCAGGCCATGTTGGCAATAGCATTAGATAAGATAGCAATAGCAGTAGCCTAGGCAGTAGTGAGATGGAGTGGTGGTTGTATCAGAAGACCATGTGTGTATTTGTAGGTTCATGGATAAATGTATGAGATATGGAGAGAGGGTTAGGCAGCAAATTATGAGTAAAAACTATAGACAATTATACATTAACTTATAGGTATACATGTGTGTAGGAGGTTAATGAGGTGAGGTGCTATGTGGGGCAGCCACTTGGTTAATTGGCCAAAATGGCCATGAGCCTATATATCTACTGTTTAGTGTTTAGGAGGAGAGGGTATCTAGTAGATGAGTGGTGCCTAAGGGTAGGTTTATGTATATAGGCAGTAGAGAATAGATAAGGATACATAGAGGGGGTATGGCTTTAGCCTAGGTATTGAGAGTTCCTTAGCAATGCTAAGGTAAGTGGGGTAACACATGTATTATAGGGATATGCAATATATGTATAAATAGATGCAAATGAAATGTACACATGAATGTATGTAATTATACTTGTATCTATAGGATGTATTTGGGCCTAGTGTATAGAGTGACCCTATAGGTTGTTGTTAGACTTGAGTTGACTGGCCCTAGACCTAGTTTGACCAGATGTTGACTTGGTTTGACCAGGTTTGACTTAGAGTTGACTTTGACCTAGATTGGCCTAGAAATCATGTAGATTGCATCATAGACTCCATTCATCTTATTTTAAACATATTATAACCTGTACTGTTTTATTTAGGACATTGTGACTCCGGTGCAGACATCTGATATTTCGTTACTCTTTTCAGAGTATCAGACGAGTACATTCTCTGATAGTTCTCTCATTTATTTGTCAATTACTGTATTTCAGTTCTAGTTAGCTGTATGTGATTCTCTATTACAAACACGTACTGTTATTCTGGATTCATGTATACGACACACATTTATTCTGGCCTCATTTACTGGTATCATCGTTCAAGCTTCTATTACTGGAATCACCTACTGGAATCATTACTGGAATCACCCCGGAATCATTTACTGGTATCATTGTACTTGGCTGGACTCATCTTGAATCATTGTGTCGGAATTCTGGATTCACTTACTGGGAGGGGAAATACTAGAGTAAGACATGTAGACATACCCCATTACTGGAATCACCCCTACTGGAATCTACTGGAATGATAGCCATCTCACACCCGGCCAGGTGTGTGATGTGCCGGATTTACCCACAGCCGTTTACATGTCGATCTCGGTATTTTAAAACACACTACTAGAGTATAGGCTGGACTCACCCTGGAATCATTGATCACTATGACTGGTATCGTCCCTTGCTGGATTCATCTTGTATGAGATTCATCCTGTACTGGACTTACATTGGAGTTACACTGGTCTACATGTTGTCTGGACTTTATATCATACTACCCTGGTTCAGCTAGTTCTATTTTTACAGTCTTCATTGCTATGATTCTTCTCTTGTTTAGTATTTACTTTCTTTGCACTTTATCTGTCTTCTTACCATCACCTGAATATAAACTGCCATTTTCATCAATACAACTGCCTATAACTGCTTTATAGTTCTCTGTCATTTACTTGGGTTTTCTAGATGAGATTGTGCTCGTTCCTGTCCTGACTGGACCTGTTGAAAATTTTACAGATGATTGCCCTGAGGACACATGCCCTACATTTTACTGAGGAGATGGCTTAGCTACCTATGGCCCCGACACTCAGGAGTGATCGGGATTTAGTCTAGTAGACTTGCTTTTATTTTTTATTTAGAGCTTGTTGTATAGATTTGAGACTTGAGATGTATTTGAGATTATTCAGATGTTATTATTATTTCAGTATTAGTTTTGTCTTCAATTTCTTAGTTCAATTCTGTGTTATCTTATCGTGCTTAGACTGTGATTGAGATACACCTTATCTTATACTTGTCCTCCGTTCGGAGATGATCATGATGAGTACATTATATACTGCATGAGTTGATGGTTAGTTAGAGACTTAGAACAGCGTTCTACCGTCAATACTGCGGCGTAGGCTGGGCGCTGTTACGTACTCGTACCCTCACAGTGGGTGCGGGTCGTGACACGTTTTTAGTGGTGGCCCACGCAGGTCGAGAGTCGCATTAGTGCGATATCGTAGTAGTACGGCGACTTAGTTGTACTGCTGCCAGCCCGCGTTAGGACTGAGAGATAGGCTTTACCGGAGAGGCACTCAATCATATTTAGGAAAATTCTGCTTTGAATCATGCCATCTACATATCGTACTGATTTGCCTTCTTTGAAATAACTGTCCTCCTTTGATATATCGATTCCTGCTCAGTATTGACTTCCTTGTTCGATCTGTCTTCAGGATGGTGGAGACACGATCACATCGCACGGGTGCAGCAGTCGTTGTAGAGGGGACTGCCACCTCTCAGCCAGATCAGCAGGGTCAGGTAGATGCAGCTCCTGCTACCTCTGCCCATATTGAGACTTCAGCAGCAGCAGCAGGGGGTGTGCCTCCATCAGCTCGGGGGCAGGACCCAGTTATCCCAGAGATGGAGTTCCAGCAGCCGCCGCCTACAGGACATGTGGATGCGGCACAGATGTTTGCCTACTTCCAGCAGTTTATGGACCGGCAGCAGGCCCGACAGGACCGAGGCATGGAGTTGGCCCTTACGGCAGTCGCAGCTCGACCAGTAATACAGCAGCCGAGGACACCGGGGATCGAGCAGTTTCAGAAGATGAGCCCCAGAGACTTTTTGGGGACAGAGGGGATCCTATATGCCGATGAGTGGATCGAGCATATAGAGGAGATTTTCCGCCTGGCCAGGATACCAGCAGATCTTCAGATCGAGGCCGCAGCTAGCCGGATGCGAGATCTTGCTCGCACCTGGTATCAGTCAGACCCCAGGGTGGGAGTAGCTGGACAGACTTGGGAGGAGTTCAGGGGCTTCTTCAAGAAGAAGTTCTTTCCAGATTCAGCGCTCAGAGCCTTGGAGTCGCAGTTCGAGAGCCTAGTGCAGGGGAGCCTGTCAGTGGAGGAGTACGCCGGGGAGTTTGGCCGCCTCAGCAGATTCGTAGAGGGCTTGAGCGAGGCGGCAAAGGCCCAGAGGTTCCGGAAGGGTCTGGTCAAGGAGGTCAAGTCCCTGACCAAGGGGAACAGAGATGCTACTTTTGAGGAGATCTTGACGGGAGCCTTATTGGCGGAGGATGATCTTGAGCTTAGGCTCAAGAGGGGACGGGACGCTCACGGTACCAGCAGCAGCGGAGGCCAGGCCAAGAGGTCTTATGTGCAGACTCAGCAGACACAGGCACCAGTGGGAGTTCAACAGGTGCAGCATCAGTATCGGGGTTAGGACCCGAAGGCGATCAGTTGTTCCTACTGCAAGAAGCCGGGACACATCTGGGAGCAGTGCAGGAAGATGTTGAGGGTTTGCTATTTCTGTGGGTCAGCTGCCCACCAGAAGATAGATTGTCCCATTGCACCTCCTTTTGAGGGGGCTAGGCCACCTGTAGCTCAGCACCAGAGGGGTGGAGCTTTTGCGATGGCAGCTGAGGAGACTGACATCGCAGGTGATAGATTAGCAGGTTTGACCTTCTTGTTCTTCCTCCCCACTTCCATGTGTGATTTCCCTTAGTACCTGCCAGGATATTGCTTGTGATTGCTAGATAGTGTAGCTACCCTGTTCGAGACTGTGGAATCACGACCAGTAGGATTGTATTGTTTCGACTTTGATTGCTTGGGGGTTTGACCTAGGAGAGGTGCGATCATCTTAATTTCGAGGACGAAATTTTTATAAGGTGGGTAGGATTGTAACACCCAGTTTTCCAGATGAGGGTATTTTTGAAATTTTTTAATTATAATTATTATTCATTGATATTTATTTCACATTTTGATTCTTGGTAATTTTTAGTAATTTTTAAACTATTTAAAACTGGTTTAAGTCATGACTTGTGATTTTGATGTGCTGCTAGTGAAACCTGAGAGACTGCATGGCCTAGAGCCTAACCATGTCATTAGCATGATTTAATTATCATTTTTAGCCTAGGGATATTTGGTCATTTTGACTTATTTGATTTATTTGGTAATTTGTTGAATTGGTGAATTTCTAGGTTGACTTGACTTGTTGAGACCTAGTGAGCTAGCCTAGAAGCTAACCCTAGCCATGGTGACCCTAGTCTAACTTAGGGTAACCTACATTTAGTCATTAGAAACTAATTTTAGAATGAGGGGACTTGGTTTAGTGGATTTAAGTCATGGTTCATAGTTTCATGAAATGACTTATGGCTAAATGATTTATTTTGATCATGACTTGGCCCATGGCCCATAACTAGAAGCCCTAACCCTAACCAAACCCTAAATGACCAGCCATAGGGATCCCCACCCTATATAAACACTTATTCTCTAGGGCTTGCCTCATTCTTTCATTTATTTCAACATTGGAGAAGGAAAGGTATTGTCCCTCTTGCAAAAATCCCCATAAATCCATTTTAATTCCTTTTTGATCCTAGTTTCTTGCATTAGAATCTAACACTCTCCTATTTTCTGATTTCTGAGTTTAATCCCAGCTTTGGGACAATTTGGAGCATTTGGCACCAAGAGGAAGAATCCCCCATTTGAGGCTTTTCCAAGCTTTTTGCACACATAGGTAAAACCCCTTAAATTGATTCAAACTTCAGTTTTCTTTGCATGTAGGGCTAGATCTAGGAGTCCCCTAGGTGTCCCTAAAATTTGGGTGAAATTCGTGTCCGTTTGGTGTCCGTATCGGACACGTGTCGTATTGTATGTTAAGTGTTTGATGTAATGCCTCAATGAACTTTTTGTTCTCCATTTTCAAAACAAATTATATATTTGGATAGCTCTTGATATGTAGATTATGTTTGTACTTGTCTGAACACGATTTGAGTTGGTTTTCGTGTCCAAAACTGGACACGAACACGTGCACGAGGACACCATGCAGTGCCCTGCTGCTCGGGGTCGACACAGGACACGACACGGCCCCTCGTGACACGATTTTTGGAGAGCACGAGGGGGCAACCTCTGTCAGCACTCTCCCAAAATTTGGGGTGATTTCGTGGAGTATTCGCGAAGAAATCGCGTTTGCACGGGTTTTGTACTAGACTGCTCACACACGAAAACCGCGTCTGATACGCGTGGATTTATTTGGACACGTCTTGATTTGAGACAATGCAGACACTTCACCACTTAGCCCTAGTATGGGCGAACCCCTATACATGAGCTCGACCCATCTCGATCACTGTGTCGAGCCCACGAAGGCTCGAAACGCACGCACGAGGCCTGCTGATTCTATTTTCTCTGAAACTTGGTTTTTAGCTTTTGGACACATTGTGTCGACTCTTGTGGACACGAATTGACCTGTATAACACCATACAATGTTGATACACAATTACCAACTATTTGTTTTGCATATTAACATGTTTTAGTGGTTCGAAATTCGAATTTCCCATTTGACTGATACCTACATTCAGTTTTCAATTCTAATATTTAATTCCCTGATTTAACTGATTTTTTTGATGTTAATTATCATGATTAGATTCATATATAATGTTTGTTAGTTACTTAGATGCTAGTGTTTTATTGTGTTAGAGGATTGATAGATGGTTTTCGAAAATGGGATGAATGGATTGGATGGACTGTTCAATGTACTAACTAATACATAACTGTCGAATTCCTGAGATTTTTTTCACACACATGTGACACCCTACAAAATCTGAGAATTCCTAAAATTGGGGACTGATTTGGGTAGTAGGTTGATTCAATGTAGATTCACAAATATTCAGCCCCTTGATTTATGTATCAGTCATTTGCATTGCCTATGCACACATGTACACAAGTATGCACTCACTCACCACAGGAGAACTCACAGTGTATCACACAACCTTAGGCATGTATCACACTCTCATCCAACCTATCACCCTCTTAGACACTGTTTTGACACTGTTTTCACTCTCTCACACTTTCTTTCTTTTGACAGTATCCCTCATCCCCTCACTTCACTGTGTTCCCATATCACACACAAAACTGACTTTTGACACTATGACACTTTGTTCCACACACACACACATTGTTTTCCTGCCACATTGTTCCCTGTCATATGTATCACTGATCACTGTGGGAAAGATTTCAGGTTTGTACTGAACTTTTGATGATTAATTACATGTATACTCTAGTGTCAGCTGCTATTGATGACACTGTCAGGACCTGGGAATTATATTCCTGATCTTGGTTCACACATTGTTCACTGTTCCTATCACAACTTGAGTTTAGTTCACTGTTATCTAGTGTATTGCACTGATTTACATTTCTTGAATGATGGTTTAGGATTCCTTTGAGTTTGGGTTATATGGAGATGAGAGTATAGGGGCATATCAGAGATGTGTGGAGTTGAGTTGATTCTTGATTTAATAGTTAACTTAGATGATGTATGTTGGTTAGCTAAATCTGATATTAGATATTTAGATATGGTATTCTTATAGTTACACATATAGGTGTATAGGTATGGGGATTCATGTGACTTATGTGCAGTAGAGGGTAGCAGTAGGCAGGCTTGGGATAGCCTTGCCTTGGCCTCCTTGGCAGTGGTTAGCAGTGCATCGCAGAACAGGCAATGCCTTGCCTTGGCAGTGCATTGCATTGCCTGGCTTTACATTGCAGCATGCAGTAGGCAGCAGCTTGCCTTGCTTTGTATTGCATTGCAGGTGCAGCAGTTTGCCCTGGCTTGCATTGCAGTAGCAGCAGCAGACAATGTTTGCAGCTGCCTTGGCTTGCAATTGTATGGCAGCAGCAGCTTTTACTTGGCCTGGCTTACAATTGCAGGGCAGTAGAGAGTAGGCTGGGGCTTGGCCTGTTGCAGCAGGCCATGTTGGCAATAGCATTAGATAAGGTAGCAATAGCAGTAGCCTAGGCAGTAGTGAGATGGAGTGGTGGTTGTATCAGAAGACCATGTGTGTATTTGTAGGTTCATGGATAAATGTATGAGATATGGAGAGAGGGTTAGGCAGCAAATTATGAGTAAAAACTATAGACAATTATACATTAACTTATAGGTATACATGTGTGTAGGAGGTTAATGAGGTGAGGTGCTATGTGGGGCAGCCACTTGGTTAACTGGCCAAAATGGCCATGAGCCTATATATCTACTGTTTAGTGTTTAGGAGGAGAGGGTATCTAGTAGATGAGTGGTGCCTAAGGGTAGGTTTATGTATATAGGCAGTAGAGAATAGATAAGGATACATAGAGGGGGTATGGCTTTAGCCTAGGTATTGAGAGTTCCTTAGCAATGCTAAGGTAAGTGGGGTAACACATGTATTATAGGGATATGCAATATATGTATAAATAGATGCAAATGAAATGTACACATGAATGTATGTAATTATACTTGTATCTATAGGATGTATTTGGGCCTAGTGTATAGAGTGACCCTATAGGTTGTTGTTAGACTTGAGTTGACTGGCCCTAGACCTAGTTTGACCAGATGTTGACTTGGTTTGACCAGGTTTGACTTAGAGTTGACTTTGACCTAGATTGGCCTAGAAATCATGTAGATTGCATCATAGACTCCATTCATCTTATTTTAAACATATTATAACCTGTACTGTTTTATTTAGGACATTGTGACTCCGGTGCAGACATCTGATATTTTATTACTCTTTTCAGAGTATCAGACGAGTACATTCTCTGATAGTTCTCTCATTTATTTGTCAATTACTGTATTTCAGTTCTAGTTAGCTGTATGTGATTCTCTGTTACAAACACGTACTGTTATTCTGGATTCATGTATACGACACACATTTATTCTGGCCTCATTTACTGGTATCATCGTTCCGGCTTCTATTACTGGAATCACCTACTGGAATCATTACTGGAATCACCCCGGAATCATTTACTGGTATCATTGTACTTGGCTGGACTCATCTTGAATCATTGTGTCGGAATTCTGGATTCACTTACTGGGAGGGGAAATACTAGAGTAAGACATGTAGACATACCCCATTACTGGAATCACCCCTACTGGAATCTACTGGAATGATAGCCATCTCACACCCGGCCAGGTGTGTGATGTGCCGGATTTACCCACAGCCGTTTACATGTCGATCTCGGTATTTTAAAACACACTGCTAGAGTATAGGCTGGACTCACCCTGGAATCATTGATCACTATGACTGGTATCGTCCCTTGCTGGATTCATCTTGTATGAGATTCATCCTGTACTGGACTTACATTGGAGTTACACTGGTCTACATGTTGTCTGGACTTTATATCATACTACCCTGGTTCAGCTAGTTCTATTTTTACAGTCTTCATTGCTATGATTCTTCTCTTGTTTAGTATTTACTTTCTTTGCACTTTATCTGTCTTCTTACCATCACCTGAATATAAACTGTCATTTTCATCAATACAACTGCCTATAATTGCTTTATAGTTCTCTGTCATTTACTTGGGTTTTCTAGATGAGATTGTGCTCGTTCCTGTCCTGACTGGACCTGTTGAAAATTTTACAGATGATTGCCCTGAGGACACATGCCCTACATTTTACTGAGGAGATGGCTTAGCTACCTATGGCCCCGACACTCAGGAGTGATCGGAATTTAGTCTAGTAGACTTGCTTTTATTTTTCATTTAGAGCTTGTTGTATAGATTTGAGACTTGAGATATATTTGAGATTATTCAGATGTTATTATTATTTCAGTATTAGTTTTGTCTTCAATTTCTTAGTTCAATTCTGTGTTATCTTATCGTGCTTAGACTGTGATTGAGATACACCTTATCTTATACTTGTCCTCCGTTCGGAGATGATCATGATGAGTACATTATATACTGCATGAGTTGATGGTTAGTTAGAGACTTAGAACAGCGTTCTACCGCCGATACTGCGGCGTAGGCTGGGCGCTGTTACGTACTCGTACCCTCACAGTGGGTGCGGGTCGTGACACGTCCACTCGCATAATGTAGTTACGTATGCTTTTGGCTACACATTAAAGGCCCTGTGCCAGCCTGGTTTCAGTGTATAATGTTGGACGTCTACAAGTTTACCCTCAAGAGACGGCCTGATATCTCTTTGTCCATACACTATAGGTGAGTTCATTATAAAGAGACATGGCATGAAGCGCTTTGCGCTTCCCTTGCGGTGCTACGCCGTTATGACATGGCTTAAAGCCAATGCATTACCCCTTTCTGGGAATCACCCCATATCTGGGAACCTTTGTAGTGTCATACTACTGTAGCATGAGGCAACTGCCTCTTTGTAGTGCCAAACTACCCAGCATGAAGCCTTAGGCTCCCTTGCGGTGTTACGTCGCAACGACATGGCTTGCAAGGCCGAGGCTTTATCCCTAACCGGGTACCTCATGGTGGTGTCGTGCCACTGTAACATGAGGAACTTCTCCTCTTTGTAGTGCTGACTACACCCCTCTTTATTTTTAACATACAGCATTAGGCTAACTGCCTATTTGCGGTGCTACGCCGCTGTGACTTGGCTTGCAAAGCCGAGGCTTTATCCTATTCCTGGACA
Organism: Iris pallida; assembly: GCA_029216955.1. Lineage (NCBI taxonomy): Eukaryota > Viridiplantae > Streptophyta > Magnoliopsida > Asparagales > Iridaceae > Iris > Iris pallida. The sequence continues at coordinate 1,067,328 of JANAVB010017194.1, forward strand.
GCACCCCACATATAGGAACCTCATCGTGGAGTCACCCCACTGTAGCATGGAGTTTCACTCCTTGTAGTGCTGCTCTACCGTGCTTCCTGTAAAGCACACCAGGCATTCACTCTGCCTGAGAACTCATTAAGGCAATTAAGCCAACCTTCCCACAGGAACCGTTTTCCGCAGAAAATAATAGTAGACAACAGTGGTTATAGGTCCGTAACCTCTCCATGCCCAATAGAACATGTACCCACCGTTCCTGAATTCTTCCGATTAGTGGTCCTCCCTTGAACCAAAAGCTAGATGCCTAGTAGATAAATCTTTGAACTAATAGCATAAAACTTTATGGTAGGAATACAATAATACAATATCAGAATGCCTTCAAGCCCATTTTACAAGCTGTGTCATTGACCAGCTGGCGCTTGAGGCCCTTGGTGAACGGATCCGCCAGGTTCTCCTGACTCCGAACATCAATCACTGCAATAACACCTCTCTTGATAAGATCGTGTACTGCCCTGTGCTTCAATCGCACAGCCCTCTTCTTCCCGTTGAAGAGGTCATTTGATGCCACCGCCGCAGTCGCCTAGTTGTCGCAGTATATCGGTATCGCCGGTATTTGCGTCCCAACCACTGGAAGATCATACATGAGCTCCCGAAGCCATTCTGCTTCCTCGGCTGCGGTATCAAGTGCAAAGAACTCAGATTCCATGGATGACCGCGAGAGCATAGTCTGCTTCTTCGACTTCCACGATATAGCAGCTCCACCCATTGTGAAAATGAATCCACCTGTGGATCTCTCGCTCTCCACCTCTGAGCACCAGCTGGCATCACTGAAGCCTTCCACTACCGACGGATCTCCGCTGTATTACAGTGCATATGTCTGAGTCTTTTTGAGATATCTCATAACCCGTTTCACAGCTTTCCAGTGTTCAGCACCTGGGTTGCTCGTGAAACGACTCAGCATTACCACGGCGAAAGCTATGTCAGGCCTTGTGGCAGTAGTAGCATACAACAAACTTTCCATTACGTTTGCATACTCCAGCTGCCTGACGCTCTCCCCTGAATTAGGCTTCAGCTTCAGATCACACCTGTACGACGTATCGATCCCTGGAAGATCCCGATACCCATAACGAGTGATCATTTTCTCAATATAATGAGACTGTGACAGCGCTAGTCCAGTGTCTGTCCGGATGATCTTGATCCCTAAGATCACATCAGCTTCCCCCAAGTCCTTCATACTGAACTTGCTTGAGATGAATTTCTTTGTCTCCGTGACACAGCTGATATCCGTACCTAGGATAAGCATGTCGTCCACGTACAGACAAATGATCACACCTCTTCCATCAGCGAACTTCGTGTAAACACACTTGTCCGTATCGCTGACCATGTAGCCATTTGACCTTATAACTTTGTCAAATTTCTCATGCCACATCTTGGAAGCCTGTTTAAGACCGTACAAAGATTTCACCAACTTGCAGACTTTGTCTTCAAGACCCCTGATGACAAATCCCTCTGGCTGTTGCATGTAAATCTCTTCGGTCAGCTCGCCATTTAGGAAAGCCGTATTCACATCCATCTGATGTATCACCATCTTATGTATTGCTGCGAGAGCAATCAACATTCTGATGGTGGTCATCTGGGCTACTGGAGCATATGTGTCAAAATAGTCAATCCCCTGCTTCTGAGAAAACCCCTTGGCTACCAACCTAGCCTTGAACTTGTCAATAGTTCCGTCTGCTTTCATCTTCTTCTTGAAGATCCATTTGCATCCGATGGGTTTCGCTCCTTCAGGAAGATCAACCAACACCCAAGTGTTATTTGAGGTGATGGAATTAATTTCATTGTCAATCGCCTCCTTCCAGAAAACCGCGTCTCTGGTCTTCATCGCCTCATCATAGGTAAGCGGATCAGCTTCCACATGATAGGTGACAAAGTCACTTTCGAAGTCCTTCGGCCTCCTCACACGCTTAGCTGACGGCTCAGCTTGTTCTGGTTCAACCGTTGTTTCAACAACAACATCTTCTTGGACCACATCTTCATTGAAGACTTCAGTTTCTTGCGCACCCTCATTGTTCTCCGGAACATCCGCAAGAACAATATTCTTGTGCCTTGCAAATTTGTCTTCAAAATATTCTACGTCGCGAGATTCAATGATATGATTTGACTCAATATCAAGAAATCTCCGAGCATCACTCTTCTCGACATACCCCAAGAAGATCGTCTTAGTAGTCCTTGTCCCAATCTTCTGAATCTTCAGATCTGGAAGCTTGACATATGCCAGACACCCCCACACTCGAATGACATTCAAGTTAGGTCTGACCTTGAACCAGAGTTCATGAGGAGTAATGTCAGAAGTTGCATGAGGCACCCTATTCAGAATAAAAGTGGCCGTCAATGCAGCTTCTCCCCAGTAGCACTTAGGAAGACCAGCAGTCAACAACATTGAGTTAATCATTTCTGTTAACGTTCTGTTCTTCCTCTCTGCTACTCCGTTCGATTGAGGAGAGTACGGAGCCGTAGTCTCATTGACAATTCCACGTTCTTTGCAGAACGATGCGAATTCATGAGACCTGTACTCCCCACCTCGATCACTTCTTATTCTTTTGAGTTGTTGTCCAGTCTGTCGCTCAGCTTCGGCTCTGAACTCCTTGAACTTCACGAATGCTTCGTCTTTAGCCTTCAGCAAGTAGACGAACGCATACTTTGAGAAGTCATCGATGAAGGTTATGAAATACTTCATCCCGGTCTTTGTAGAGAACTGTTTGAAATCACAGATATCGGAGTGTACCACCTCCAGAAGATCTGTACTTCGATTAACTCGAGGAAAGGGTTTCCTTGTGATCTTTGTTTGAGCACAAACTTCACATTTCTCTACCTTACCCCCACACTTGGAGATAAGTCCTAGACTAGACATTCTGTTTATTCGTTTACAATAAACATGTCCTAGCCTATTATGCCACAACTCAAGAGTATAAGCAGAATGAGTGACTTCATTAATTACATTAATTACATTGGAACAAGCTGAATCTTGAACATTCCTTCGGTATAAAAAGCTTTCCCGAAATATGTTTCCTTGATAGACATCACCATCTGGCCAGCATTGATGTCCATCCTGAGGCCTGCATTGCAGAGTAGGCCTCCCGAGACCAGGTTCTTGGCGATAGCAGGTACGTGCTTCACGCCTTGAAGCGTCAGAGACTTCCCCGAAGTCAGCTTCAACACCACCGTCCCGATCCTGAGCACTTCAGCTTGTGCCTGGTTCGCCATCATAACCACTTCAGAAGTAGGTGTACTCCTTACTGGAGCAGACATGGCAGGAGGCTCCAGTGTCTACCCACCAGTCAGAGTCAGTCCTAACTGCATCAACCTGTGCAATCATAGCAACTACGTCAGTGATCATAGATATATACCTTACTAGGCTCTCCTTGCTCTGATTGCTTGGTCTTTGCTTTGCACTCATTCTTAAAGTGGCCCTTCTTGCCACACTTGAAACAAGGCATCTGAGACTTTGCCTTCTTTCGCTTGAAGGAAGACCCCTTCACGTTCAGATTGTTAGGGTCCTTCTTCTTGTTGTGGGAAGCCGCCTGCTTTCCCTTTGGTTCCTTGGTATGAACCAGATTGGCGTTAGCCAATTGCTTGGACAGTGTGTCCACCTTCAGTTGAGTCCGCAACATAGATTTCCTGCAAGAGATCTTCCAGGCTGATCTCAAGCTTCTTCCTATGCATGTTTGCATAGAACTTACTCCACCCAGCGGGGAGCTTTGAGACAATCCCTCCAACAACAAACTTGTCGGGGAGGGGCATCGCCTCATCTTCCAACTTCTGTCGCAGTTTTAGAAACTCCTTTACCTGCGACAACATGGACTTCTCGTCCTCAAAAAGCCATTTGTGATATTTTTCAACCACAAATATCTTGCTCCTATTCTTGTCTTCTTCGTACAGTTTCTCCAGAGACTCCCATATGGCTCCGGCAATAGTCTTCTTACTATAGGATTCTGCTAGGGAATCCTCCATAGCATTCAGGATTAGCAGCCTGAAGTTTAGTAGCCGCAGTGATCGCGACAGCAGACCCAGTATCTAGAACAGTAGGTTCCTCTTCAAGAAGTATGTGATCCACGTCTCTGAGTTGAAGAGTGAGATAAACCTTCCTCTTCCAGACTTGATAATGCTCTCCATCAAACTTTTCTAACTTGCAAAAGTCAGTATGGAGGAGTGAAGCATTAATGTTTTCCATCGTAACAATAAAGCTTTGAGAATGTTATTGTCGGGGCACAATTTTTCGATAGAAAACTGAGAAAATGAAACAATGTAAAAACAATGTTCCAACGCAACACTTCTAGGAAGGTTGCGCAAGTATAACGAAGATCTAAAAAGATATTGTTAAGATATTACGAGAATCTAAAAAGATTTCGTAATCACAGTAATCGATCGTAGTACTTCTAAAAAGAAGATACAATCAGAATTACTAGCAGCAACGAAGAAGGTGACTGGCGAATGATGGAAGAACTCCTGCTGGGGTGAATAATCACCGTTGCTCAAAGCTTTATTCGCCCTACACGAACAACTTCCAGGAACCAGCAAATTCGTCGGAGAACTTGGAACACTTCTGCGCAACGTGGCTGTGCAAGTAGCTCGCGCAACGAGCGCAACTAAAGCGCGCATTCGCCCTACACGAACAGCTTCCAGGAACCAGCAAGTTCGTCGGAGAACTTGGAACACTTCTGCGCAACGTGGCTGCGCAACGTGGCTCGCGCAACGAGCGCAACTAAAGCGCACTATGCGCCTAGTGACGATGCTGACGTGCTAAGTGCGCCAACAAAATGCCACATTACGCCTCATGAGCCCATGAGCCCGAGTCCGACTCGCTAAGCCCCTACGGGGCTTAGCTCCCATGGAAATGAATTTCCCAAGAGCAAAAAGCATGAATGCTTTTATTGTTGATTTAGCCTTTTTTTTTTCCATTAGAAAAATAACCCCACATGGCACACCCATGTGCACCTCCACACCACATGTGCATCTCTAAAATAGGAAAGCTATTATATAGAGATACAACTCCTTTGGTCTAGCCGATGTGGAACTAAAATTCTCTTTGAAATAGACCAAACTCCAACAATTATTGCGTGTTCGAACTGTTGACCATCTGATCAGATAGCCGTACCAGGACAATAGTAGCCAGGGAACGAGTCGTCATGACTTCAATCAGGACCATGGCGAACGCCAGCCTCGAACGAGTTCAGGCTTCCTTCACTTTACAGACTCATCACTGCCCAGGAGACACAAGAACATCCCAGCCAATGCAAGTCCCCACCCTCCTACTTGCTGTTGCTGCTTCTTTGAAAACCTAAAGTTGGAGGGAGTTCTGTAGTGAGTCACCATTCGTCGACGGAGTTTAGTTTCGTAAGGCTAAGAGACCAAATGTCCAGATGACTCAGGTAGCATTAAAAAAAATAGAAACCAGAGACTGATCAAGTCTATAACATAAGCTGATTTCAATCAAATAACCATCCAAGCCTGACAGACTCTAAATAGTTTTGTATTTTTACATGATCAAGTTAACATGAGATTAGTATTTGCAAGTTCTGGTAAATGTTCTTGCGATACATTTCCACTTCTGAAAATGTAAAAGAAATTATAGTTTTTCTCAAATATAAGCATGCTTACAGCTTACAGAACTTAGAGCAAGTAAAGTGTAAATAGCTATAATCTGTAACGTATATTTAGCTGCATTTCTTTTTCCTATGGTCAAAAGACAGCAGTAAAGTGTGCCAATAGATCATTAAAAGAAGGTTAAAATGGCATGATATCTTATATTAGAAGGTTCTTCTGCTGGTTTTATAACTTCCCATTTTGCCCTAGACCAATGATATAACCATCCCCATTTTCGTGATACACTGGAAGTGCTTTAATTGGTGAAAACATATATATATATACATACACAAGAGCAATCAACAAACTTACATATATAGATATAGTACCAATAAATTCAAAGATAAATGGTTCACCTGAATATTCATGTGTTGTCCAACCTTTATTCATCTAGATGGTGATCATTCTCCGTATGATGAACAGGACTCATGGGCAATTTGTAGGATCTTCAAGAAGAAAAATTCGATGGCACAAAGAGCACTCTCTCAATCTGGGGTATCTCCACTTCAAGGGACAACTGATTCCGACTTGTATTCCATTCCCCGGAGCATGAACGCCACAAAATTCAGATCAGATAACATCTCTTGCACCACTGGGTCATCAATCCAATTTGGCTGCAACAGTGGCTTGCAACACCAGATCAATGCTATCAGTTACCCTATTTTGGATGCCACCTCCTACAGTAAGCCCATCAACCCAATCAACTTCAAAGCATATCCAATTCCTGCAGTTCCTGGTGCTGATATAGCAGCAAGCTTCATGTTTTCTCCAATTGAAATGCCAGTGGCTTCCATGCTTCTGAGCTTATCACCCTCAATACTTGGAGATGTCGAGAAAACTTCTCCTAGCACTGACTTTGGGCAGCCACAAGTGTGTAATGGGTTCACAGTTGATATCCCATTGGAAATCAATGAGCACCTGGGAAGTGAAGAAGAAGAGAGGAAGAGTTCAAAAGCAACCATTGGCAATAATAACCAGTGGGGAACTCTGAGGACAGTTAGCTTTCCTTTCAACCTGCCATCAAATCTATCTAAAGAGTGGAACCCAAACTTGGAATGGGGCTCTCCCGCATGCCCAGGTGAGATATCGACGAGCTTGTCCCTAAAGTTGTTAATAGCAAAGAGAAGGGAAAGCAGCTAAAAGTAATTGTACTTTTCCAATATCAGTTCCTGATTCACTTGTTTGATAAAACAAACAAAACATTGTCATTTCTGTTCTCTTGTTTGTTAGTACAACGATCCTATAGTAAAAGTTGTAGGAGTATCCTCGAAAGGGAACTAAAATTGCAGCCCACATCTCCTATAATTTCCAGCTGACAATAGAAAGTCCGATCCTTCACAAAGGCTGTGGACTTTTTAAGTTACATGTTTCATTAAACCACTAGAATCCACAAACTTTGGTGAAATAACAGAATGATCTTTTTATTGTCATTATTTTCATCAGTCCAGTTATTAGGAAGAATGATTGCGGAAGGATAGGATCCTTGCAACTGTTGCTTCATCAGTATCAACACACTTAAAATTCAAGATCTCTCATAGAAAACTCCATCCAGGTTCCTTCATCATGCCATCTGCCTTCAGCGAATTTCGAATCCTCGCAACTTCCTCCCAATTTCCCATATCAGCCGAGATGTTCGAGACAGAGACATAAAATCCAGAGTCATCAGGTTCAAGCTCAAGAACTTTCTTTGCTGCTGTTCTCCCAAGCTCAACATCACCGTGAACTCTACAAGCACTGAGCAATGTGTTCCATATCAGCCAATTGGGCTCAATAGGCATTCTATTAATGAAGTCTGCAGCCTCCTTCAGCCGCCCTGACCGACCAAGTAAATCTACCATACAGGCATAATGATGCAATTGTGGTTCGATTCCATAATCACTTCTCATAGAATCAAGATGGACAAATCCATCATCCACCAAACCGTTATGGCTACAAGCAGATAAAACACTGACAAAAGTTATTGAATCAGGTTTAACTCCATCACGTTTCATCACTTCGAAGATTTCTAAAGCTTCCAAGCCCATCCCATGTTGAGCATACCCATCAATCATAGCCGTCCATGTTATCAAATCAGGGTGCTCTATGTCATCAAATGCTTTGCGGCACTCATCTATGCTTCCACATTTTGAGTACATCATCATTAAAGCAGTACCCACCGGAAGATGGAGTATTAGCCCTTCTTTGATTCCATAAGCATGCAACTGCCTACCCAAGATCGGTCTTGATAATTGTGCACACGCCCCAAGAACCGATGGGGCGTTTATATGGTCTAACTTGTAGCTAGCAATTAGCATGCTCTGAAATTCAAAGAGAGCCACTTCATTCTGACCATTTGTGGAATAACCAGAGACAAGGCAGGACCACATCTCCTGATCTTTCTGTGGAATTTGATCAAAGACTCTTCTAAAACTTAGTAAATCATTGCATTTGGTGTACATGGATATAAGAGCACTACCAACAAGGGTTTCACTTCCAAGTCCAATACGAAGAGCATGTCCGTGGACTTCCTTCCCTTGCATCAAGAACTGGCAACCAGAGCAAGCCATAAGAACAGCAGATAGTGTGATCTCATCAGGCTGGATTCCTTCCCCAACCATTTCCCTGAACAATGTAAGTGCTTCAGCGTCGCGGCCATGGGCTGCAAAACCAGAAAGCATCGAAGTCCATGACACCGTATCTCTTTCCTGCATTCGTGAGAACAATTCATAACTGTCTTCTATGCTGCCGCATTTGGAGTACATGGTGAAGAGTGCACTGCCCACAAGAAGATGAGGTACCAACCCAGCTTTAATAGTATAACTATGAATTTGCCTACCAAAATCTATAATGTCAATAGTGCTCAGAAGACTAGAACAGCATTTCTCATCAGGCTCTAAACCTTCATAAAGCATCCTCCTAAAGAGCTCAGCTGATCTTCTAAAACTATAGTTCTGTGCAAGACCAGAAATCATAGCTGACCAAGTACCCAGATCCTTATCCAAACCTGCCTCCTCGAATACCTTATCCGACATCTGAAGATCTCCAATTCTGGCATATGCATTGATAAAAGCTTCCTTTACCACAGAATCCACAAATAAGCCGTTCTTTGACGACCAACAATGTATTTGTGTCATCTCTTTCACCATTGAAGATTTGGAGCAGGCCGTGAGTACACTGGTGAGAGTATACTTATTCACCTCCATGTCAATCCGTATCATATCCCTAAAGAGTCTAACAGCGGTATCAGCCTCCTCCTCCTGAACAAAACCCGAAATCATGGTGGTCCAAGAAACCACATTGCGAACTGGCATCCTCGAGAATTCCTCCGCCGCTGCCTCCATATCTCTGCACTTCGCGTACAGGTTAACAATACAAGTACCGACAAAAACGTCATCTCCTACCCCGCACTTCACGACCCACGCATGCAACCCTCTCCCAACCGCCAACTCCCCCAGAGCAGCACAGGCGCTCAAAACGCTCGACAAGGTGAACCCGTTGGGCATAGAGAACCCGTCCACCATCTCGCGAAAAAGGTCCACAGCGACCGAGTTCTCCCCGTTCCTAACTCCTCCCGCAATGATAGCATTCCAACTGACCACGTTATCATTCCGACAAGCGTCAAACAACCTCAAAGCGTAGGGGAACCTGCCGTTCTTTGCGAACAGGTCGACGAGTCCGGTGAGGACGTACGCGTCCGAGAGGAATCCGTTTTTGAGGACGAGAGAGTGGAGCTGGCCCGCGAAGACGAGGTCGCACGACGCGGCGCACGCGGAGAGTGCGCTGCCGTAGGCGAACTGGTCGGGGACGAGGCCCGAGGAGCGGAGGTCGTTGAAGGCGGCGAGGGAGGAGGCGAAGCGGGAAGCGCGGTTGTGGGAGGAGATGGCGAGGTTGTAGGAGATGAGGTCTGGGTGCGGAATTTCGTCGAACACCCGACGTCCAGGAACGGGTTTGAAGGAGTAGAGGGAGAGGGAGAATTTGGAGGTGAGGAGTGGAGTGGGGAATTGGAAGCTTTTTTGAAGAAATTTCATTACAAATTTGATGCTATTTAATTCATAATGAAGTTGCGGATTGGTTTGGTTGCATAGAAATTGTTGAATTTTGTTTGATGCTTACTAGCCGTTGGGTCTTTTATTTGTTTGTTTAAATAAGGTTGATGTTATTGGCACATTTATCTTAGGACAAGTATTTTTACTTTTTACTCTCCAAATTATTTTTAGTTTTATTTTTTGGACAACACGAGTTTTTTCTTAAAGAACTCACTACCTTCATAATTCTCAAAATTTTGACAATCCTAACAAGTTGCAAGACTACCAAATATTTGATAGTATTTAAATTTTGGGTTCGAATAAGTTAGGATATTTGTGTTTAGGTCTCCATGATAAACATAATTAGTACTTGGATTTCCAATAAGTTAGAATATTTGTGTTTGAGCCTCCGTAATAGGCATAATCAGTGTTTAGATCTTGGACTAAGAGTTAACTGTTAAATATATCTCGTAATGTAAATATCTCGTAATATTAACTTGTTTAGTGGGAGTTGTCAATTGGATTTGCATCCATAATATAAATATATCGTAATATTAACTTCGTGTAACGCCAACATAAATGAAAAATACTATCATCTTCCACAAATAATGGGTGTTGTCACTACAAAACATTACAAGATATTTGAATTAAAAATATATGATTTTTTTTGTCACGGTACATATAGCAACTTTTTAATATAAATGATGTTTAGTAACACCAGGTTTCTGCTTATGCAGGATTTAGGAGAGTGGCGTATTTACCTAGTTCCATCACTTCCATGTATGCCAACCGAACTGGAGTTCCAGTACAGTTCTATAGCACTGTTCTCTGTCCCAGAGAGCATTCTTTCAGCCTTACTCATAGTCAATGTATGAACAAATTAAGTGATGATGACACATCTGATGCACAGCCAGTTCATTTCCAAATTCCCTCAAAGAAAGGAAACTCAACATCAAATAAAGAAAAATAAATCAAAGTGACAGATAAATAAATTAAAACAAACTAACGAGCCACCATAAGTTAAAAGATATGTTGGTATATACAGGTATACTACTAGCTTGTAAATCATATTTTTTTCTCATAATTCAGACTATAGAATGAGATTTCACAGGTGCAAATAAGATATCACCCTTCAATTGTTTTCCAGATGCCATGAATCATTTTGAATTAATATCATTACTATTTTCTTTTAATGCAATATCAGTATTCAAACAATTCACATCTGTATTGGCCATCTAAATCCAACATCTGACATGGATCTCTCAGCATAGGAAGGGAAGAGTTTCAAGTGTAGTAAAAGAAAAAAATCTGCCATGGATCATATACCTGAGTTGCATGATTGAAATGAATCTGATGCGAGGAGAAACTAATGTAACAAAGTAAATAATCCATTGTCAAACTAATTCCACAACAAAGACTCCAATACAGTACTACTAGATGTCCCTTCTGCAATCCTAAGGGAAAACCTTCATCAATACAAAACGAATTTTATTTCCGGCACAAGATCCACATCCAACTCAAAATCAATGCAAGTATATACATCACATGGAGTTTCCTGACTTCGTCAAATCAGATTTTTTTTTTTTTTTAAATGTACACAGAAAGAGGGAGCCCAAAATGCCTGAATCTCCCCTCCTTTACTGAGATGTAAAAGCATAGAAACATAGAGAAAATGGCGGATAGCTGCTGCTATTGATGTGGCTCTTCGTGGGGAGTTGCAGTCGATTCAGGGGCAATAGTGAAGTGCAGGCCCCTTCCCTGCCCTGACTGCAATATGAATGCCACTTCAGTCGCTGCCAAAGCAGCTGCTTCCTGTATTATGAACGAACCAAAGATAAAATGATAATAAAAAACAAGCGACACAAGTGGCCTAGAATAAAAGCAGATGAACAGTCCAAACTTCTATCTCCTAATAATACAATGGTTTTTTCATAATATATATTGTAATGTCTTAATTTCTTGCTCCTTTAGTGTTTTGTTTTAAAAAGATGTTTTAGTATAGAAGTGTTACCATCAATAATTGCTTTCATGTAGAGATGAAAAGTACCCACCATCATCAGGTCAATTTTCTCATCAAGTTATGATTCATAAAAGCTAAAGTTGTTTGATAAACTCAGCTCTGAACTAGGTTCAGACAGACAGGTTTGATGGAGATATGGAGAAAAGTGCAAATTTGAGGAGAGGATTAACCTGTCTTTGCCGTCGGCGCTGCAAAATACTTATGGCCCAAGCCATGATGTAGCATGGCAACAGAAATCCAGCCGCTCGCAACAAAAATAGCTGATTTCACCATTTTCAGAATATGAGAAAACAAGGAATAAATTATATTATAAAAGGAATGTATGATTGCCTAGAAAATGAATTCAAAATTCACTAACCGAAAAGTAAGTAGAGGCATCATCATCATCGTCACCATTGGAGATACTCAAAGCATGCCTCAACAGCAGAAGAGCCATCAGCTACAAAGGGAGACGGCAAACAGATTACTCCACGTGTTAAACTGAGTCGAGGTAATTAGAAGACAAAAAAATCATGGTTAAGTCATGCTACCTAATACGATCAATAAAGCTTAAAAAAATTATTATAAAATCAAAACTAAGAAGATCCCGAAAATTATATTAAATAACAAGTTATACATGATTTTTGTTTGATACTGCTAAAGTTGAGAAAAAAGAAAAACCTCCTCATAGATTAGAGCTGCAACCACTGTTCTCCATTTCACAACAACGAAGTGGATATACCAGACACTGACCTATACAGATTATTTAAATCAGATGCTTTTTAGCTATTTCCAGCTTGTATTAGTTTGTATCAGCTGACACAGGTGGAAACTTTTATGTCTCTCACTATGATCCATAGTTGCAGCTGAGTAGATTAATTTACCTAGAAAAACTGAAGGAATAAATTATCCTTGTAGAAAGTAAAGACTACATTGTGACTAAATGGGATAAAAATTTATTACGGCTTTGGCCAATATTTATAGGACGAAAAAGCATATGAAATGACAAAGCTAATCCTAGCTAGATATGAAAAATGCATAATTTGAAGATAACTAATCTACTCTTCAACAATCCTCATTAAGGTTGATATCTATCTCAACCTAGACAATCCTAGCAAATTGTTAAACGAACAACCAACCCTTAAAATAAAAGGGGCTTCGGAAAAGAAAAGAGTAGAGTGATGCGCTTCGGAAAAGAAAAGAGTAGAGTGATGCATCCAATTTTCTAGTGACTGAATCCTATTTATGGGCTGGGGTCAACCGACTGAATCCTATTCTTCCATTCGGCTATGTGGGCATGTCCTTTGTAACGCTAACAAGATTGATATCCTTCTTTAACACTTCAAACCATGTTAGTCTAGGCATATCTCTAGTCTTGGCGGCTCCGTTAACTATATATTACCGCTCCTTCCTATGGAGGCATCCACGGGTCTATGTTGCGCATGTCCAAATCACCTAAGTCGATTTTTTCTCATCTTGTCCTCAATTGGCATTCACCTCTAACTTCCCAATGATACACTCATTTCTTCATATCCTTCAGGCCTTCATGCTGTGTCTGGTTGATGAGAAATAAAAAAATGAAAAGAATATGAAAGAGAAAGAGAAAAGAAAGGCAAGTGAAACTAAAAATATTATCGTTTGTTTGGTTAACGAAAGAAAAAATAGGAGAGAAAACAATCACTATCTCCCTTCACTTGTTCTTAATTACATTCCAATGAATTCTTTTGCAAAACCCCTTATATTTTTTTCTAATTACAATTTTAACACACCTCCTTCCCAACCTCCTCTTTCATTCACACATCTGCAGGTGTAGGTCGGGTGTAGGTCGTCGACGCTAGCGGCAAGGGGGAGCATACGTGGACAGAGCAACCATCGACGATGTTGCACGCAGCTGTGGTGATGCCAAGGGCACAACTGGGGTAGCATCATGAAGATACAACGGCAACAACAGCGGCAATGCAGGTGGCGGCGCCGACGCAGACATCATCGGCCACAACCAGGAGAAGATGAGAGGATGGAGAAGGGTCGGGATGGGATCATATTTTTTGGTGAGGGAATCATTTTCTCATGTTTTAAGGAGAAAGGAGAAGGAGAGTTAATAAAAGAAATTTTCTTTCAAATTTTTTTTCTCTTTCCTTTTCTTCTACAACCCAATGAGTAATCTCAACTTTCTTTGGTTTCTTTTCCCCCATTTTTTCACTAACCAAACATAGCCTCAATGTATTGCCGCGCATATATCTTAGTATTCTCATTTCAGCTACACCAACTTTCTACACTATTAACTTTCTGGACATGTTCCTTAATTGCCCAACACTCCTCTGATCCATAAAGTGTGGCTGGTCTTGTAGCAGTTTTGTAGAACTTTTCTTTCAACTTTAGAGGTATCTTGCGATCAAACAATACTCCAAAAGCGCTCTTCCATTTCAACCATCATATTTTAATTTTATGGAATGAATCCATACAAAAATTTCTATCGTAATACTAGTATTAATAATATAGATTTATGTTTTATATCTATTGTAATGCCAATACTGTGCTTTTCTCGAAGAAAAGAAAAATACACGTTTTAATATATAAAAATAAAACTGTAGGGTGTCCCAGAATCACATTCACTATACAATGGTTTCATATCATGACTGAGGTAAAACAAGGAGATGTAATCCATCTGGTAATGGGTATTGTCATAATACTCTAAAATTCAAAGGAAGTCAAAAGTGCCAATGTAAGCTGTAACAGAATCAAATCAGGCACAGCATCCAAAGTACAATTCCAACCAAGGTCCGCAGATTTAAGATTCCTAATAGTTGTTGTATATCACTAAATTCACTATTTCACTACTAATATATTCCAAATTGTACCCTAATCCTGAAAGGCTTCTAAGAAAGATATATAAACATTTCTTACATTTCATTAAGATTATACAATATAAAATAAAATCATAAGGCTTACAATTAAAGCAGCAGAGCGGCAGAATGCAGCACCACTGGCATTTGTGGCAGTATATTCCTCATACTCAGCTTCAAGAAAATGTCGTTGTGCTGCTGCCATAGCAAGGACTCGTGGGTCACCCAAGTCCAGGGGTGTACCAGTAATGGTCCAACCTCCACTGAGAAGATACATGAAACAAAAACTGGTCATAACTATAACTACACACCGGCAATGGAGACAAATTTAAGAACACAATATTATAAAATGTATGTCAAATAATAAATTTGGATAAAAATATAGATGGTGTACCTAATATCTATCGTGGTCTCATCCGGCGGAGCTCGAATAGGTGCAGTGTACCCAGGCTTGTATGACTGCAGATTAATGTTAATATTCTTGTCAATGTTCAAACTTGATGTATATATCACTAAGAATGATGTAAATATGCAAGTTTGATGCCAAGATAGTAGTATTAAACATGTCAATCTGACATGTCTAGGCCGTAACCATACCAATTCCTGAGACATTTATCCTAACATAAGTGAGATGATATGACACCAGAGAGTTACAATCTTTGCTCACCTCATGGCATATCTCACAGATTATATCTCCTTTCTCGTTGCACCAACGCTGGACACATGCCCTATGAGCATACTGAAGTTGACAAAATTGTAAAATTTAGAACACAAAACAAGTAATGATCGGCAATTGTATATCATCAAAATTGCATTCTACCACAGAAAAGTTAATTTCATGATGTAATTTTGAGATAGTAGAAGTAATAAACATTGCATTCTACTAAAAGAATACAAATAACATCCAATCTTCCGCTTAAGGAGTAACATCTAATTGCAAACAACAACAGCGGCAATGATGGAAAATTTCTAACAGCATACTTTTTCAAGACCCAACATCATAAGTTGATTAAGCCATTAGGCTTGCACTTCTTAGAAGAAGAAATTGGTATATAATTTGACTAGGTATGTATGGTAATGCAATCTTTGACTCAATTTCTCATAGAGGAATGAAAGTCCCTATAGCAAATTGTATCATCTTTACAGCTTCGTCTAGACTCTTTCTAGACCAAGGGAACTTGGAGGGTATTCCTTGGCTGCATGAGCTTAAAATGCATAGCAGAAACGTAGGTCTCCATGCCCACCAACTAGCTATCTAGGATTTGTCATAGCCATCTCATGCTCATACCTTGGCTAGGAATTTTGCACCAACATAAACGGTTTATCATATGGACAGCCGGTCATAAAACTGTCAATTCTTTTTTGGAGCTCTTTATGCCAAACAACACAGCGGCAATGATGGAAAATTTCTTAACAGCATACTTTTTCAAGACCCAACATCATAAGTTGATTAAGCCATTAGGCTTGCACTTCTTAGAAGAAGAAACTGGTATATAATTTGACTAGGTATGTATGGTAATGCACTCTTTGACTCAATTTCTCAGAGAGGAATGAAAGTCGCTATAGCAAATTGTATCATCTTTACCGCTTCGTCTAGACTCTTTCTAGACCAAGGGAACTTGGAGGGTATTCCTTGGTTGCATGAGCTTAAAATGCATAGCAGAAACGTAGGTCTCCATGCCCACCAACTAGCTATCTAGGATTTGTCATAGCCATCTCATGCTCATACCTTGGCTAGGAATTTGATGTGGGCCCACCCATCATCACATACGCCCGTCGTCGGAGACGTGGAGTTTAGGCCCAGGCCCACTGTTTAGGCCTTTTTTCTGTATTTAGTCATAAAGGGGCCTTTTCTGTTATTTAGTTATAAAGGGTATTGTGGTCTTTCACCACAATAATCCCTTTAGGGTTTTGTTTCCCTTTTCTATTTATAGCTAGGGCTAGCCGTCTTTAGTTTTCATGCTTGTATTGAGAAAACTCTCGCAAGTGTCAATGAAGAAGGATTTATTACTTTGATCCGTTCATCAAAGTTGGGAGTTTTGTTCTTTTTCTATATAAAAGATCATTCTATTTCTATTCCTCTTGGTTATTTGTTGGGTTTGGTGAACCGATTAAGTCGATTCACATCATTTGGTATCAGAGCTTTCTACGAGCCATGGCCGATGGAACAAGAAACACGATCGATGAGAAGATCCGAGGTCTTCGGGAGGACTTCACCGCCGAGATCGAGGGTTTGAAGAAATCGATGGAGGTCGCCGCGAAGGATCAAGCGTCCACGAATCTAGAGATCCGCACGGAGATGCGGGATATGCGGAAGGAGTCGACGACGATCATGATGCTTTTACAAAATATTTCAAAAAAGATCAATGGCGGCGAAGCGGAGGCGGCGCCGACCCAAACCCTAGGCGACCAACTAGGGTTTGTGCAAACGGAGGGGGAGACGACCGAGGATCGCGGCGGGCCGGCCGACGGGCGGTGGCCCGCACCCGCCGCCACCACAGCGCCGCCGGACGGGGCGCGGGCGGCCGAGGAGCAGCGCCGGACGGCGGCAGACGGGCGCGGGAGCCACGCCGCCGACCGCACCAGCCCGGGCGGGGCCGCGGGCGTGGGAGGCGGGCGCTGGCCGGCCGCCGACCGCCACCCCTGGCCGGTCGGGGCCGCGGGAGCCCCCGGCGAGCGACCGTGGCCGGGCGCCGGCGACCCGTACGGTCCCGGCGGATCGGCTCCGCGCGCGGGAGAAACCCTAGGGTTTGGGGCCTCCTTCGGGTGTCGGACGATGATGACGAACCACGGAGATAGGTTCGCGGGCCCGGGGAGGGGCTTGGCGGGAGTCCCGGCGTGGACGGGAGGAGCGGAGCCCCCAGGAGGAGCGAGGTACGCCGGAGGCAGCAATTTTTTTGGGGGAATGGCGGATTCCGCCAACTTCCAGAGAGGGGACTTTCCCCCACGACGACCACCACGGGCGAGGGCAGTCGGTGACTACAGGGGCCCGGTGGAGGAGTGGGGTGAGCAGATCTGGGCTGACGAGCGGTATGAGGAGGGTGACAGGGGCCCATACGAGACCCAGCGGAGAGATACACACCGCTGGGAAGGAGGAGGAGGCCGAGAGGATATGCAGCACGGTGACCTTGGCGCGGATCGCCGGCTGAAGAAACTGAAGCTGCCCACGTTCGAGGGCGAGAACCCGGACGAGTGGATCTTTCGAGCGGAGCGCTATTTCGAGATCATGGAGCTGACCGAAGCAGAGGTCCTCAGGTGCATTGGGATTTATTTTGAGGGCCAGGCCCTGGCATGGTATCGGTGGAGAATGGCGAGGACCCCGTTCACCAGCTGGGCGGAGCTGACGGGCTACATTTTAGACCGCTTCCAGGAGACAGCTTCGGGTGATTTCTACGAGCAGTGGTCGTCGCTACGCCAGGAGGGGACAGTTCGAGACTTCGTCGCGAAGTTCGAGCTATTATCTGGACGCGTTCGGGGGGTGTCGGACGAGTTGCAGATCGGAATGTTTATGAAGGGTTTGAAACCCTCCATACGAGCGGAGCTCAGGCTGCAGAGTCCGCGATGCTTGGAAGATCTCCTCCGCCTAGCCCACAAGGCCGAGGAGAAGTTGGCAGAGGAGAAGCGCCTCAAGGGCGCTTGGGGGACGACGGGGCAGCGCAGCCAGGCAGGGACAGTTCTTCCTCGACCAGCGGCGGGGGCACCAGCACCAGCCCCGCCACCGGTACCGCCTAGACCCACGGGCGGAACAGGAGGAGCCGCAGTACCAGGGAGACGCCTCTCCGAGGCCGACATGAGGGCGAGAAGGGCGGCTGGCCTATGTTTCCGATGCGACGAGAGATTCACCCCCGGTCATCGATGTGCGAGCAAGTTGCTGCAAATCGTGATTCTACCGGACGAGGAGGATGCCGAGGAGGTAGAGGCCGCTGTCGCGCCAGAGGCGGGAGAGGAGCAGGAGCATGTGCATATGGATGTGGCTGAGGTGACCCTCAACTCCGTGGTAGGGTTTACTCCGAACCATACCATGAAGTTAGCAGGGAAGTTGGGAGAGCAGACGGTGACAGTGCTGATCGACAGTGGGGCCACCCACAACTTCATCTCGCGACGACTGGTCGATCGGCTCGGTTTAGAGTTGAGTACGGTGGAGAAGTTCACGGTGTTGCTGGGCACCGGGAAGGTGGAGGAGAGCAAGGGCCTCTGCAAGGGGGTGTCGCTCTCACTGCAGGGCTTTCAGCTGACGGAGGACTTCCTACCATTGGAGTTGGACAATGTAGACATCATATTGGGAGTCCAGTGGCTGAAGACCCTCGGGGAGATGAAGGTGGACTGGAAGCGTCTGCGGATGGAGTTTCGGGAGGGCGACGCGGCGGTGGTGCTGAACGGGGATCCGACTCTCTGTTTTTCTATGGTGGCTTTCAGCGCCATTACTCGGGCGTTGCGGACAGGAGGAGAGGGGTACTTGGTCGAGCTCCAGGGGTTCTCGGGCGAGGAGGCGACTCACGGGGAGACACCAAGGGAGGTAGAAGCGGTGCTGGAGCAGTACCCCGAGGTCTTCCAGAGCCCGCAAGGGCTACCTCCGATCAGAGGACACGAGCACTCGATCGTACTCCGAGGGGAGGGGGCACCGGTGAGCGTGCGTCCCTACAGGTATCCGCATCTGCAGAAGGACGAGATAGAGCGGATGGTTCGGGAGATGCTGCAGGCGGGGGTGATCCAGCCTAGTGTGAGTCCTTTTTCATCACCAGTACTGTTGGTGAAGAAGAAGGACGGGAGCTGGAGATTTTGCGTCGACTACCGGACGTTGAATAAGGAGACAGTCGCGGACAAGTTCCCTATCCCGGTGATCGACGAGCTGCTAGACGAACTGCATGGGGCGGTTGTCTTTTCGAAGATCGACCTTCGTGCAGGGTACCACCAGATCCGGATGCGGCCGGAAGATGTGTCGAAGACGGCGTTCCGGACTCACGAGGGACATTATGAGTTTCTGGTTATGCCTTTTGGACTGACCAACGCTCCTTCGACCTTCCAGGCATTGATGAATAAGGTATTCCAACCCTATCTTCGCAGGTTCATCTTAGTATTCTTCGACGACATCCTCATCTACAGCCGAAGTATGGGGGAGCACACTGACCACTTGGGGATAGTGTTCCGGGAGTTGCTTACGCATCAGCTATACGCCAACCGAAAGAAGTGCAGCTTCGGTTTGGCGCAGGTGGAGTATCTGGGGCACGTGGTGTCGACGGAGGGGGTAGCAGCGGACAGGACGAAGATTGCGGCCATGTTAGATTGGCCCGTGCCCACTACACTACGGGCCTTACGCGGCTTCCTGGGGTTGACGGGCTACTACAGGAAGTTCGTCAAAGGGTACGGCACTATCGCTCGGGCCCTTACGGAGCAGCTGAAGAAGGAGGGCTTCCAGTGGGGAGAAGAGGCCACTAAGGCCTTTGAGGCGTTGAAGGTCGCCATGACGACAGCACCCGTGCTAGCATTACCCGACTTCAGCAGAGCGTTTGTGGTGGAGACGGACGCCTCGGGATATGGCCTCGGGGCGGTACTCATGCAGGAGGGGAGACCCATAGCCTATTTTAGTCAGGTACTATCTGCTAGAGCCCGACTGAAATCGGTCTATGAGAGGGAGCTGATGGCGATCGTTTTGGCGGTGCTGAAGTGGAGGCCTTACCTGTTGGGACGGGAGTTTGTGATACGGACCGATCAGAGGAGCCTCAAGTACCTCCTCGAGCAGCGGCTGGTGACTGAGGAGCATCAGCATTGGTTGTCCAAGCTGGTCGGGTATCGATTCACGATCGAGTACCGTCCAGGGCTGGAGAACAAGGCGGCGGATGCTCTATCTCGACGGGAGGCGGTGATCGATCTGGGCGCCCTATCACGTCCTATATGGCGAGATTGGGAGCCGATGTTGCAGGAGGCAGAGCAGGACAGAGAGCTGCAGCAGATACGGCAGCAGATAGAGGGCGGCGATGGCGCTCCAGCAGGCTACACGTTAGCGGGTCGTCGTTTGCTCTACCAGGGGAGGATGGTGCTGCCGAAGACTTCGGCCTTTATTTCCGTTTTATTCCAGGAGTTCCATAGTTCTGCGACAGGAGGCCATTCGGGGGTTCAGCAGACTTATCAGCGGATGGCCAAAGAGGTGTTTTGGCCCAGGATGCGACGGGCCGTCGCACGATTGGTAGCCGCTTGTGACGTCTGCCAACGTCACAAGTATATGGCTATGGCCCCAGCAGGATTATTGCAGCCACTGGCCTTGCCGGAGCGGGTTTGGGAGGATGTTACCATGGACTTCATCGACGGGCTACCACGTTCCGAGGGGTACACGGTGATCATGGTGGTGGTGGACAGGCTAAGTAAGTATGCTCACTTCATTCCCCTGAAGCATCCTTACACGGCCGTTACTGTAGCGACGGCGTTTCTTCGGGAGGTGATCAGGCTCCATGGGGTACCCGCATCCATTATCTCGGACCGGGACAAGGTATTCATGAGTATTTTCTGGCGGGAGTTATTTCGGGTTCACGGTACGGTCCTGAAGAGGAGTACCGCATATCATCCCCAGACTGACGGCCAGACGGAGGTCGTTAACCGCAGCGTCGAGACCTACTTGCGGTGCTTCGCCTCTAATTCTCCCCGACAGTGGCACAGTTGGCTGGCTTGGGCGGAATACTGGTATAATACTTCGTACCACTCACGGGCGGGGACGACGCCGTTCCGGGTGTTGTATGGTCGCGACCCGCCCCCCTTGGTACGATTCGGAGACGCCCAGACACCAGTAGGGCAGGTGGAGGAGTATATGTTGACCCGGGACGGGGTCTTGGAGGAGCTGCGGAAGCATCTGTTGCGGGCACAGCAGGTGATGCGGGCACAGGCAGACAGGCATCGTCGGGACGTCAGCTTTCAGGTAGGGGACATGGTTTATCTCAAACTACGTCCCTATCGACAGCGCTCGATGGCGAGGAGGCCGAATGAGAAGTTGGCGGCTCGATACTTTGGTCCTTATCCAGTGGTGGCTCGGGTGGGGCAGGTGGCTTATCGTTTGGGGCTACCAGACACATCATCGATTCATCCTGTCTTCCACGTATCTCAGTTGAGGAAGGCGATTGGGGATCAGGCAGCATCCCCCACCCTTCCTCCGACGCTCACGGAGGACATGGAGGTACAGTTAGAGCCCTTGGCAGTACGAGCTATCCGACGAGGACCCGGCCAGACGAAGGAGGTCCTGATTCATTGGGTCGGCCTGCCAGACTGTGACGCGACCTGGGAGGATTCTGCGAGCTTCCAGACGCAGTTTCCAGATTTCCACCTTGAGGACAAGGTGGCTCTGTTAGGGGGGGTATTGATGTGGGCCCACCCATCATCACATACGCCCGTCGTTGGAGACGTGGAGTTTAGGCCCAGGCCCACTGTTTAGGCCTTTTTCTGTATTTAGTCATAAAGGGGCCTTTTCTGTTATTTAGTTATAAAGGGTATTGTGGTCTTTCACCACAATAATCCCTTTAGGGTTTTGTTTCCCTTTTCTATTTATAGCTAGGGCTAGCCGTCTTTAGTTTTCATGCTTGTATTGAGAAAACTCTCGCAAGTGTCAATGAAGAAGGATTTATTACTTTGATCCGTTCATCAAAGTTGGGAGTTTTGTTCTTTTTCTATATAAAAGATCATTCTATTTCTATTCCTCTTGGTTATTTGTTGGGTTTGGTGAACCGATTAAGTCGATTCACATCAGAATTTTGCACCAACATAAACGGTTTATGTCATATGGACAGCCGGTCGTAAAACTGTCAATTCTTTTTTGGAGCTCTTTATGCTTCATAGCTGATACAATTATGATTGTGGATGAGGATGATGATAAATGACTAGGAATGCGATCAAATATAAATAATCAGAACAAATTCAATATGTATTCTGACAAAATGAATAATTAATTTCCCCATTCAAAATATGTATTAATACGTATACATATATGGACAGCACAAGCCAAGTCCAGCAATATCCATACCTGTGTTCAGTTAATCCAGGTATTCCTAATCATATCTAGAGTAGGGACTATAATCTGGAGAATTATCACTGAAGGTGCATGTTCTAGTGCATATTTCTCTCTAAACTTTTTAACCATAATAGTCACAGTCCCTTCATAAGGGTGTACATTAAGTCTATATTCATTTACCTCAAACATGGAATGCCAAATTTAGCATCTGAATAATATACATGTTTGGTTAGAGAAAACAAATACAAATATGTATGTTTTACCCCAAACTTAATATATCAGCAAATATTGCTCCAAATAAGGGTCTATTCCATATTCATTTACATGAATATGGACATGAACCAAAAAAATTATTGTCGAAAGAAAAATAATAGTTGTTTCAACTTATCCCTATAGATGAACAATTGATTCACGTATAATCTCATATAATAAGTTTCTATCACCATATGGAACGAAAAAGAATATGCAGAACGGTTGAGCCATTCCT
The DNA here is from genome assembly GCA_029216955.1 of Iris pallida. Taxonomy (NCBI): domain Eukaryota; kingdom Viridiplantae; phylum Streptophyta; class Magnoliopsida; order Asparagales; family Iridaceae; genus Iris; species Iris pallida. The sequence continues at coordinate 1,090,282 of JANAVB010017194.1, forward strand.
TTGGCTTGAACTAGGCCAAAAAAAAAACTGCAGGATAGAAAATGATCCAACAACCCCAAGGATCCATAATAAATTCTATGGATCCAAACCAGCTATAGTCGTTTAGGGCTTGTTTAACAAATGGAAAGTTAGGAGGAGGAAACTAAGAAACATGTAAAAAGTATGACCAAGTTTCCATGTATTTATATGTTTGGTAGATGGAAACTAGTATTATACAATTATGACTCAATTTTTATTTTTATTTTTATTTTTAAACAAAACACACTTTTTAATCCTCCATGTTAACTATATTATATTATTAACATGTCAACATTGGCTACTTGTTTTAATCTACTAGTTTCTAGCAAACAAACAACCATTTAGAACTTAGAAACTTAGTTTCTTTAGGTTAACTATAGTTTCTAGAAACCAATGAGAACTTTTTGAAACTAGTAGCCAATGATTGACATGTTAATAATAAAAATAGTTAACACAGAGGGTTAAAAAGCGGGTGTTTCGTTGTTAGAAAGAAATTAAAAAAAGAGTCATAAGTGTGTCTTACTAGTTTCCATGAGTTTGTACCTTTTCGGAAGGAAAGGTAGGGGGAAAAAAAACCTTTTCGGAAGGAAACTAGAATGAGTACTAGTTCCCATATTCTTTATGGGTCCTACAAGTTTCTTGACCTAGTTTCCATCTACCAAACATACAACCAAATGGAAACTAGTCATACTTCCTACAAGCTTTCTAGTTTCCTCCTAACTTCCCATTTGCCAAACAAGCCCTAAATTTCTTAGTTTCAAAAAGTTTTCATTTCCAAACAGCCCCTTAGTGAAAACAAATGAAAATTTGGTAACACACATCTGCTCCCTATCAGCTCTTACATTCCTAAATATGAATGAAACTTAACTGGTAAGTAACTAGAAAGATTGCAGCAGCAGAAGAAATGCAAAATAACAAATACCACAAAAGTGAACAAAGGGCGATGATATCTTAAATTCTTAATAAAAGCAAAATACATCTCATAATAAAATATTTTGGTTATCATAATAAAATATGTCGGTTTACTAAAGCAGCAGTAACATATATTCCCTACCTTATAGCAACAAAACATAAGATGGTCATGGCCAAGATCATGCTAAATTGCTAATTACCTTATGGCCGCAGCTCAATAAGATCAGACATTCAGAAGTTAGCATGATTTAGTTTCTACAATAATGTAGCACTTGCTCTGGTTCCTCCTTGATCACCCTTGCAAACTAGAGGGTACTTAATCAGCCAGGAATGGCATCAAACACGATTATGGCAAGCCATAGCTAAACAATCTGAAGCATGGAGAGTCTGTTCCAAGCAATCTTGTCCCTCGGTAACAGGAAATTCCTTATATCATTTATCACACATCTCTAGTAAGAACATCTCACTTTATCGCCTCAAACCAAGTTTCCTTTTAGAGCAATTGGGGCACCCTCAGCCTGTGCTAAACCTACTCATTTCAAAGGCTCTATATGCACTTAATTGGTCATCTATATCGTGTGTAAGCAGCACAAGCTGCTGATCATGAACATCATATAAAAATTACATCTCATACATTTTCATGACCTTCCCCACTCTCTCACGCAACATATATCAAGAACAATTATTGCCTACATATTTATACACACAGAATCATACAATTTTCATAAACTCCATTTGCACAAAATCATCATACAAAAATTACATCTCATACAATTTCGTAGCTCTCGCGCACAAAATCATCATAAAAAAAGTAATACTTCAGAATCACTAATGGCTTGTTTGTTTGTTTTGGTTCATATCGTACACAATTCCATTTGCATAGACTTTTCATCAGATAGTGTGCAAGTGTAGAGCTGCAACACGAAACACGATCTTCAAGTACAAACAACACGGACATGGACATATGACAATTATCATTTTTGGACATCAATCATAACTATAGAACTTGTCGTATATTAGTCCTAAAAATAACAGCACAAAGTATTAGTGCATCTTATAAATTATCTAATGTTCTTTGAAACACGACTATTGGTCAAAAAAGCTGAGCACAAGATGATCAGACAGACAAGTCCACTAGTCTACACAGCCTAAACAGCAACCTCATGCAAAATCCACAGAAGTGGAAGCAACCAGGCGATGATGCAGTGCAACTGCACACTCGCCAAAACTAGACAGACTACACATCCAGAAAGCAATCCATGGCATGTGTCTACTACTGATGATATCCCTGATCAAAGTACGCATTTTCATCCAAGTGAATCATGCTTACCAAGTTTTTAGCTATTTTTTCTTTGTGCAACATGCTTACAGTATATGAAAACATGTCAGTATGTTCGAATCTTCATCATAGTATGTCCGAAATATCCAAAAATACTCAACTTGAAACATTACCTTCCTGTAATGACTCACAGGTACAAATAATGTGACATCCATCACACATAGTCAATAGATTAATTGCATACTGACAATATGATTATACAGGGTATATGTAAAACAAAATCTTGATTGCATAACATCTTGATAAGCAAGCAGGCAATACACTATAAGAAAGTCCTTAAGCACACGATGGTCAATAAGAACGAACTTAGGCTCTCAAATAGCAAGCTCAAAAAAGTACATAAAATTGGAAGGTACATAGCAGCAACCCAGGAAGGGCAAAGGCACCTAAGCAACAATATCTGACATGTATGTTAACCCAGATCCAACATAAAACTTATTTCCCAAATTAAACATACTACATTCTATCCCCTCCCATATCGCAACATTCTCAAGTCAAAGGCATAAGTTTGCCCAAAAAGCAAAAACAGATGATACAACTTACAAGCTTATATCATAATCAATTGATAATATCACAAAATATCCTCAAGGAAGATAAAGTGTACAAGGCTTTGTTAGTGAAGGCAAAACAAAGCATTTCTTCATGCATAAATATATCTACCACGTGAATATAGAAAACCTGCATAAGCACTAGTATATAGCCAAACGTGTCTTAAAATCTCCAATTTGTGTGCACAATGCATGAGAAGTCACTATAGGTGTGGTGCATTAGCGAATGTGTCCAATGCGATATAATATGATAGGTGCTATAATGCACCAGGAATACATTACTTTGTACAACTCGTTCTATACAATAGTCTTATTCCTCTATAGATATCATAGACAAATAAGAATATCTTCTAATAGTTGGCAAGAATTCCAGACTGATACCTTCAAGCTGCCACTACAGGTACAGGGGGCCTCCAGGTTCTTGATGTGATCCTCCTCCTGGCAAATGCGACATTCCGCCATCTGAATTAGCGGCTCTTCTTCACCAGAGGCCAGGGTTTCCTCCTGGTGCCCATCACTGCTAGAACCCTCCTTCAATGGAGGATTCCGTGAAGCTTCCACCGGAGCAACCGGCTGGATAGTCTCAACGGTTTGAGGCGTTACCAACTGGTCCACATACAACACTTGGTGCTCGACCATTACTTACTACTAGATTTCCCTCGATCAGCTAATTCTTTTTTGTCAATCTAGAAATTGCCGGACAAACTCAACCTCCTGCAAAGGAAACAAATTGTGTCACAATTTCATCTTTCAAATAAAATCTTAAATTTTGGAGGTACAGAAACTCTAAAAGTTCCATCTCTCAGATAAAATATCAAATAGAGGTTTAAAAAAAATAGAAAAAAAATCATTTTTCATGAAAAAAACTCAAATTTCAGAGATACAAAAACCCTAATTAGCCCCAAAATTCATAGGGCATAAATTATAGAACACCAAAATTCATGTTATCCACACAAAACACATATCAAAGATTCAATCTTTTACCTTAATTTCTCTAAAGGAAACGAATTTCTGATAAAATCACAAATATTGTACAGTACAAAGAGGGCTTCTTTCTATAACCCCTAAATTGGAATTCCAACAACAAAAATAGCCCCATAAATAACGAAATCCAACAAAAATAACACCAAATTGAAGCATTTTATCCACATATTTCCTCGAAATTAGAGAGGAAGCATAAATAGAAATAAAATCGGAGGTTGGCTCACCTGAAACCTATGAAAAATCCGCCTTTGATCAAGAAGAAAGAGAAATGGGAACAAAATATACCATTTTGGTAACACTAGCTCCACACATAGATAGGTTCGGAGGTAACGTAAGGCTAACGGCCGTCAGCTTGGAACGCGTTTTTTTCACTCGGCATTGACGTTGGCGACAGATGGTATATTTACTAAAATGTCCTTGTCATTAATGGGGATGGATACATTTGAAGATGAGGTGGCGATATGACCCAGATTATTGTAGTGTATAATGGATTTGAGTTAAATTTAAAAAGATGTAGTCAATAATGTACAATTGAAATTTGAAGTAATATATTGACAATTGAAAAAAAAGAAATATTTGACCAAGTTGTTAGTACGGAAGGAGAACCAATGTCCGCATTTGTTAGTGCAATTCAATATGGATGTTGTGGATAAAAACGTAAAAAACAATTATGTAATAAAAAATAAGTTCTTCAAAACTTTTTTTTTTTCTTTTGAGGTGGAGTTCTTCAAAAATTTAAAATACATAAAAAGTTAATACATGTTATATACTTTACCATTTTGTCCATGGTCATCTTCATACACGAATTCATCAAATTTGAACACATCATATTTTATTCGTGCTGATTATCAAATCTCTTTATACACAAACGCGTTATTTTTTTCTTGGTCATGTGTCTCTCTCGTTCCTTCATCCTTCGACACAACCAACGCTCTCTCCACCTCCCTCTCTTTTGCCTCTTTCGACACCTACTATTTCTTAGTCAATTTTTTCTATTATTTCTTTCAACATCAAAATCAACTAATGTGAACCCGCCGTACCAAATCATATAAATAAAATGTCACTAATGTAGTAATATTAGGGTCCACCGTAAAATTAGGTCATCATAATTTAGACAACAAATAACCATAGAGCTTACGTTGGAATATATAATATTTGAGTTATTATTTTTCAATAACAATATTTTTTTTTTGGGGGTGGGGGGGGGGGGGGGGGGGGGGGGGCATATTTGAAATGGGTAAAAATTTATTGTTTTAAAAAAATTACGTACGTAATAAAAAATATAAAATTTATACAGGGATAACAAAGATTTGAAAATACAACAAAAGTAGATCTTCATTACTATTGGCTGTATGAGTGCATGAACTCATACCGCCAATGTTACAAACAGTTTGGACGCATGCACTCATAACGCCAATGTTACAGGCAGCTTGGGCACGAGATCGTTCACTGAATTTTTTATTTGTATTTTTTAAAAATTATTCGGACTGCCAATTTTGATTGACGGCTTGGAGGCACGACCCCTAATAGCACTAGCGGTCTGGATGTAAACATTATTTTGTTCATGTACCATCAAGTTTTCACTTCTATGATGTTGTCTATCATATGTCTTTGATCAAAGAGGTGTCTTTGAATTTTCTCAATTTCAATCACCGTATTTGTCTCAATAAACATGTGAAATAAAGGATTTCTCACTTTGGGTGTCCTTATCATTGCCAGCAATTGCAATATAAGCAATGTGGTTGGTTCTTATCTCGAGTGCTTTCGCAATTATTGTCAGCAATTACAATATAAATGTGGTCCTTATCTCGAGTGCTCTTGCACTTTCCCATATCAACCGTGCTTCTCGAGAAGGGTTTTCGCATTCAGACCGTCAAGCATTGGCGGTCAGAATATTTAAAATAATATCAAGAAATAATAATTCAACCATAACGCTACAAGTATGGAGAATATCGTGCCCAAATTGCTAGTATCATTGACAATACGAGTGCATGCACTCATATCGGACAATAGTGATTCATATATTTTTTTGTATTTTCATAATTTTGTTAGCCCTACGTAATTTTCTATATTCCTTTATTTTTGTGCCTAATCTTCAAATTGTTTTTCACCAAGTTACTTATAATATCTACCTATAATTATTATTTATCTGTTATAAATAATAAATCTTAATTAATTGAAGGGGTGTGAGATTACATGCACGCCAGCTGCTGTTCGTGTCAGGACCGCTTAGAGCAGACAGGTGGACCCCACCACGACGCGGTTGGGCCGTTGGGCACAACGTTTTTGACTGGAATTTTTTTTTCTTCCGTTGATTTTAGTTTTTTTTTTTTGTCCACTTCTTAATGGAGCATGAAGGCATGTCTCCATGGACTGGAATGCCTTGCCGTTCCTAATGGACTACGGTCTCGGGGACAAAAAATAATTAATTTTTGATTTTAGTATTGGACTAGGAGCCAACATAATCCTGATTTTCGAACAGAGAATCCTAACTTGCCTAGCTCAATAGCTGTTTATTTATTTTTTTCATGGAGACCCAGAGCTGTCAAAAACTTGGTTGTTGGTTAATACATGTCATGATCAATTTTTTTGTTACGAGTGACGAATATAAAATGTTCATGGCTCCATCTAACATAGTTCCTAGTTTTACTTTCCAACCACCATCATATTGTAATAAAGAAGTCCGCTGAAGAATAGGGCCGACCAGCGATAAGTCTAATAAAATTTTGGTTTGAACAACTCTTTTCCCCTCATGCTATCTGAATTTTTAGAATATTTCAACCCAATTCTAATTTAAATATATATCTTTTGAAGAATGAGCCGACGACCAAAATTAGTTTTGGCTAAGACAAAGAATCTGACCAAAACAATATATATATATTTTGCAAATCTAGACGAGTTTCATAGTCGGAGGGACGATTTTCTTCAGTTTCCAATTTCATACTTATATAATCAGGCATATTTGAGCTTAAAAATTCTCATTTATGTTCTATGTTGATTTTGCTCAACTCTTTTAGTTTGTGCACACACATTACGTAATAAAAAAAAAGTTGGTGTCCGTCCATGCTCCTCTCCAACCTTAGGAATCCGTAGCGTACAAAACATTTGCAACTTTTTATGTGATGCATCCTGACGTGACAAAGTTCACTAATAACAGTTAGTTGTTTGCAGTTTTATGATGTTATCAGAAAAGTGTACCATAAGCATAAAAGTTTCGTACCATTGTATGAAAGGAATAAAGTTCCACAAATTTGTAAGAAGTGACCTGTTACGTCCAAAATTTGAATGTAAAATTTATTTTTGAAATACATGCTCAACTTAGGGACGGAAAAAAAAAATTCTTCTTAGAATATCTGCTCCTATATTTTACCCATAGTTAGTCTTAATCGGAACGTATTAAGGATTTTAATACAAAATATTTATTGTTAAAATATGACTGGGGCTGTCAGTTTTCAGCTTGGGCGTATATTGCAGTTTTCCGCCCAGCTTTTGGGCGTATATTGCACTCTATGTTTTCGTAAGTCTCATAATAGCATAAGCCCTCAGAAGTTAGCAAGCAAGTCTAAGCCTCATAATAGCATAAGCCTCGAGCCTAACATTGAAAGCAAAGGAATTTTACGCCTTGTTAGGGGCGTGGAAAATGGACGTGGAATTTTACCCCCTTTTTATGGGCATAAAAATAATAAATTCATCTTAATCCTGTTTATCCCCCTAACCCTGTTAATCATGTTCTATGTCCTCTATTAGAAGTTAAACAATAATAAAAAAAAATTAATGTCCCTAAGTTGGGCGTATATTTAACAAATAAATTTTACATCCAAAACTAAGGCTAACATGTCCCATTTTTACAATTCTACCAAAGTTCATTTCTTTTGTATAATATTATATAACTTTTGTGCTTCTGATACAATTTCTGTTTGAAATAAGCCTTTTGAATATTCTAGAATTGCATGAAGTCTTTGGATAGATTTATTGAATGTTCATCTTGAATATTTATTGGAATATTTATTGCATCTAGTACTTAAGCTTCACGAGCATTCACCATGTTTTTAAATCTGTACCATATGTCTAGTGTCATGGTACATATCAGCAACGGGGTGTGCAACTTTTTAGAAAAAAACTTCTTTAAACTGTGATTTCTTTCTAATTTCCATCCTACATGGTGCTGATGTACACTACTAAAATATGATCTATTAGCGACGTAATTTAGCGACGGCGTAAAATTACGTCGCTAGATATGGAATATAGCGACTCCTTTATATAAACATCGCAAAACGTCGCTGAATTACGATGTTCAGCGACATGAGTTAAATTACGTCGCTGAATAGCAACTTTCAGCGACATATTATTAAAATATGTCGCCATATATTAAAATTTTGCGACGTTTAGCGACGGCCTCTCTTGACGTCGCTAACATTTTTACTTAGGGCACACCGTTTCCTTTTTTCCCCCTCACTCGAAAATTCTAATTTTCCCTCGAGCTCCCTCGGCGACCCCTTCCCCCCCCTCCCCCCCCCCCCCCCCCCCCCCCCCCCCGCGACTCCCTCCCCCCTTGCGACTCCCTCCCCCTCCGGCGACCCCTACCCCCCCGTCGAGCTCCTCCTCCTCGAGCTCCTCCTCCCCCAATCCGAGCTCCTCCTCCTCTTCGTCAGGTAAACCCTAACCTAAATCCTCTCCCTCCTCCCCCTCATCCTCCTCCTCCACCCCGTACACACCCACTGTCTGTGCAGTTCTGATACTTCGACCCGGGACAGTTGTTTGGACACTGATACGACCCTTGGACACATTTGTATACACACAAACACATACGACCCCTCTTGACATGTTTTGGGTTTTATTTAGGTTGTGGGGTTTGGCAGTTGAAATGCAATCTCAGGTTTTCCTGAGATTGAGTTTGAAATTTCTGAGATACAAGGTTGAGTTTAGTTTGTTGACTGTGAGTTGAGTTGGGGGTTTGAGTTAAACTGAATGTTTAGAAGTTGTTGGTTGTATACTCAGTTTCCTGAGATATATGTATGTGGAATAGAAATGTGTTGGCTTGGTATGTTTAGTTCATATATGTAGAGTAGTGATATATAGCTGAGATTATATATGCATGAGATTCATGTGGGGTAAGGTTATGATATAGGGGCTTGCTATATTTGGATTTGAGATGATGTATATATCTCTATGTTGCAATCTCAGTTTCTGAGTAGATATGTATATATATACTTTGATACATATAGATGACTTTGGGTTGTTTGGAGTTTGTTTGTTCTCTTAGAGGCCAAGGGTTTAGCCCCTTGGGTTTTGTTTAGATTCAATGTGTGTGTGGATTTGAGATGATGTATATATACTCAGCAAGCAACAGACCCTTCCCCCTCCTCCCTTTGTCTGTTCTCTTAGAGGCCAAGGGTTTAGCCCTTGGATTTTGTTTAGATTCAATGTGTGTGTGGGTTAAATTGGAGAGTTTGAGAGTGAGTTCTAGTGTGTCAGGTATTACATAATTGCACAAGTCTTATTCGGTTTTTGGATTTGGACCGAAGTCGAAACCCAAAAGTGAAACCGAATTAGAAATTTTAGTATTTTAAAAACTAAAACCGAAAACCGACTCCAGACGTTGCACTGCTTCCTACTGTCCCTACGGTGCAGCTCACACAGGAGCAGTATGAGTACATGCTATTCCAGATGCGCGGCAGGGGTCCTCAGTGATCCAGTAGATTTTTTTTATCATCTTTGTATGTATTGGCCCTATGGGCCCATTGACCGTTCTGTACACTGATTTTCATTCTTATTTGCCATCCATTGTGGACATGTATGTTTGTTGAATATTTACTTTGTGATATTTACTTTGTTGGTATTTTCATTGTGATATTTACTTTGTGATATCTGCGACGGGGATGACAAATATACCTACGCTGGGTTATAAGCGATGATCTGATATACAAAGGAGGTGCTGCCCAAATTAAAAAATATATAATGTGTATTTTTGTGATGATGTGTGTCTGTGTTTACAGTGTATGTGAAATGCAGTGTTCGAAACCATCGATAGTTTCGATTACTGTTGTATGTTTTATCTTGGACAGAAAGAGCAACTGTTCAGGGTGTACTTCTGAGAGCTTCATTTTCACATCCTTCACTCTTTCGGGACGTCGTACAGGATCCCAAGAAGGTGAAGGACGTGAAGAGGAAGCTCTGAGAAGTGCACCCTGAACTGTTGCTCTTTTTATCCAAGATAAAACATAGAATAGTAAGCGAAACTGTCGATGGTTCGAACACTGTACTTCACACACACTGTAAACACAGACACACAGTATAACAAAAATACACATTATATTTTTTAAAATATTTTTTTAGTATTCTGCGACGTATAGCGACGGATAGCGACGTATGGGTACGTCGCTAATTAGCGGCGTTGCGTCGCTAACCGTCGCAATCCGCCGCTTCACTGTAGAATAATGACGTCGCTAATACGTCGCTGTACGTCGCTAAGATGCTGACATGGCAGGCATGCCATGTCATCACATAAATAGAAGTAAACGTCGCTAAGTAGTCGCACTACGTCGCTAATTGTGCGACGTAAATGTTCGTCGCCCTCTGTCGCTAATTTTTCGACGACACAGCAACATTGTGGTGACGTCGCAAACAGTGACGTAGGGCGACGAATGTGTCATCTGCGACTAGGTTTTTCGCGACCTTCATTTTTCGTCACTAAATCCGTCGCTAATTAGCTTTAGCGACGTATATGCCTTAATTAGCGACGTATCTGGACGTCGCTAATTTGGCTTATTTTTGTAGTGGTATGATAGAGAATTACTATGAGGGTTTCTATATGAAAAACCTCTGATAGAAATTATCCTTAATTTTAGGCAGCACCATGTAGGATAGAAATTGAGAACCATTGGAGCGTGTATTTTTTGGTACAATTTCTATTTAAAACCTATACTAATTTCTTATTGGTACAATACCAAGTTGAATATAAACTCAATTTTAGAAATCCAGTCTAATATTAGTTAATACAACGCAATTTATACTTGTGCCAAAAAGAAAACAATTTAGAGAATATGTACATCTACATATTTGTAAGTACTCCTATAATTCCATTCCAAAAGGTTGACTTAAGAAATTCCTCCTACATGTAGTTCTTATCAATATTTACTAAGAGCACACTTGCTAATTTAAGATATACTTATTCAGAAATATAATTCTTTCTACAATAATATGTTACATAATACACTCTTTTGACACACTCCATTTATAGTTACACTGATATGGCAGTATATTATATTGAACTTTAATTATTATCTCCTTTTAAGATTTCTTTTCTTGACAGCCAATAAGAAGTGTGGTCATAGAGTGTCTTAAGAGAAGTGTGTTCCCATAACATTACTTTTTCTTTCTAAGATAAAAGTGATTGGGCCGTCTCCATGAGAGTCACATTAAATTTCACAATATTGATCCTAGCAAGAATCTATCATTGGAAAATATTAAGACACCGTTTGGTTCACTGTAATATAATCGTAAGTGTAATGTAATTAAAAAAAATTCCATTTAATTCCATTGCGATTACGATTACATTGCAGTGCAGTGAATCAAACGATGCCTAAATCACTCTACTGCCCAATACTTCACGCTTGATTTAAGGACTGAAAAAATGGCAATTTCCTTGGTTAATGGCCAAGTAAGGAGCCTGGGATTGGCAAATCCAAATAGAAATTTGCTTAATCTTTCCTAAATAAAAAATCATGTACATATTTGAAAAAAAAAAACAGTGTGAATTTAAATATCCGTCTCAATTCCCACGACCCAAGTTGAATCCATATAATCATGGATGCAGTTTCTGTCAAGTATGATGAGTCGTTCAATACCTGGGTGTTGGAACTCAAGTCCATCAACCTCTCCTGCTCCCCTCCGGACCAGTACTCTCCGTCGGCTGCAGCACCGAGTCCACTACCGGACGGCTCGTCGGTGGCCTCCAGGCCGGTCCTGACCAAGTGCTGGCAGTTCATCGCGAAAAGACTGAGAAAGTACTGCTGGACATGCTGCAAGCCGAGCGAACCGCGAGGCCGCGGCCACGATGTCGGCGGTTCTTCTGGAGATCGATCTCGAAGCAGGAAGAGCGGCAGGCTTGGGCAGTTCGGGCGCTACTACAGCCAGATGTCCGTCTTGGACCGGGACGAGAAGTTGAACGATGCCATCGTCTATTGCAAGAGGACGATGACCGCAACGGATCTGGCGAGCTCTAGACCAGTTTCATCTGTGTTTAGGTTTCGCTGACACACCGTAACAAGATACTAGCTTTATATATATATATATATATATATATATATATATATATTATTTTTCCTTTTTTTTACTACCTTATGTTAACAAAAAATGATATTTGGGGGCGTCTTTGGGCGTGTCTGTCCAATAATCGCACCTACGTGGCAACGCCCCATTGGCCTCCTCCACTAGCACCGGACATACCTCTTAAAATCTGGACCAAAGGACCAATGGGAGGCCATCACGTGGACTGTGGACCATTGACAGTCACGCCAATGACGGTCTAAATAGCAGCTTTGTTAATGGGATTATTTGAATAACTGGTTATTTGTCCAGCAAAATGGGCCATCTTCTCTATATTTAACCCCAGTTTTCTAAGAAAAAACACATGTCCATGTGAAGGTATATCACGACAATGTGATGTGCCAATCATACATGTGGAACAATTCATACTGATGGCTAAGAGATTCCCAAGAGCGAGATAGTTTTTGTGACTGGGGTCAACCGTTCCTCATGACAGAAAAAATGAGAATGATGGTTTTCAAAAAAATTTAAAAAGAATTATTGAAGTGGAGTTCTTTGGAAGTGTTTGGTTTCATAAGATAACTTTGAGTTTCAATTTTTTTTTTTAATACATTACAACTATAAGACTAGTTGTGCTTTATGGTGTAAAATGTTGGCAATAAATAACATGTCAAGTAATATACATAGCTAAAGTGAAACAATATATGAAATGAGTGCATTCATGAAAAATAGGATATGAAGCCGGTTAAGGAAAAAATAGAGCCAAATCGTCCAAGATTGTTCTAATGTTATGAATTATGGATAAGGGCACGTAAGTTGTACCATAATCCTTAAATAATAACATCAAAGATCAATATAGCGCGCGGACCGCTAAAATTTGGAATAGCAGCTTTGTTGTTGTTCTTGTTTGATTATGTCTTTTTTTTTCAATTTTGACAATCGACCTATAACTGCTAGATTGGGACTAAGTTTTGAGCTAAATTCAAACCATCTCGGACCACAATCTACAACATAAAAATATGGAAACTAATAGATGCCACCAGTATTTTTTGAAACTACGAAATACTCTCATTTTTGGATAAACGTTCAGAACATCCGTTAAATCCTTAAATCTCCTTCAGTGAACACTCAATCCACCTCTGAACCTGTAAAATGACATAAATGTCGATCCATCTAAAATAGATATTATTTACATATATTTCTTAATTGATTCTCAAACATGTCATCTGTGTAAAGTGACAGAAATGTCCATACAAAATATATATTATTTACATATATTTCTTAATTGATTCTCAAATATGTCATTTGTAATTAGCAATAAAATCACCATTTCATTTGTCTTTCCTAAGACATGCACCCAGAACAAAGAAAGTGTTTAAAATCCATATAAGTTAGATCGACCATAAAAATTCTCCAAAAAAGAAGTTCATAAGCCATATCCACCATAAGTACTAACAAAGAGGTCATAATCCAGTTTTTGGAACTCAAAATATCAAAATATATCCAACATAAGTTCTAAGTCAGATTTTCAACCAAAAAAAATGACAAAAACCATATTCAAAACCATATTCACAAGTTACAATTGCCATTGTTACCGCTCCTCCCTTCTTCTACTGCCACATGTAAACCAAGATTCAAAATCACTTGAACCACGTAATCTACCTCTTCCTTGTCCTCCAATTTCATGTGTGGATGACTGCCATGTTTCTCTTACAGTAGGGCCTCATTTGGTTTGTGGAATGAAAGGAAAAGGAAATCAATTCCTTGTCATTCCTTTCCTTTGGAAAATTTTAATTCCCATTGATTTTTCTTTCCGATGTTTGAAAATGCCAAAAAATTTGGAAAGGAAAGTGAATACTTCAATGTGGGAAAGTGATTCCTTGCTTGAATGAATGGAATCACTTTTCTCCCTAATTTTTCTTCCATTGGGAATCACTTTCCTTTCCTCCTCAATTCCTTTGGTACCCAAACATAGGAAAGTAATCACTTTTCTTTCCCAACCCGAAGATTCCGCGAACCAAATGAGGCCTAGAAGTAGACCCCCTTTGGTTGGAATTGGCCTGTTCAAACCCTCCCCTGGTTTTGACCCTCTTCCTATATTTTTTTGTAGATCAAGTTGGCCCCTTACATTTTGCTTTATTGTGGCCCATAGTTCCAGATGAGGAATTTAGTCTCCTCAATTAATGAAAAAAGCAAGAATTAATATAAAGATAATGATATTTTGCACAATTCTCATGTATATTACCCATCTTTGAGAAGTTATCTTGCTTTAGCTTCCTTTTCCTTTGACTGAATAATTCATATTAGGGTTTCACTAAATCAACCGATAAAGAATGAATCTGACCACTCTCTTCCTTTGAGTGGATAATCCCCTAGGGTTTGCACATGTAAAAAATGTTGATTTGAAGACTAGAGATGATTACTTGCTGCGAATATTCGTTTGCAGTTTGAGGCTTGATGTAGCGGAGAGATGCGGAGGGAAGTGCTGGATGACGCGACAATCATGGCCATAGACGGGCTGGAAGATGAGGTAGAAGAGAAGGGAGGTGTGTGCTCTTATGGGCATTTTTGTCATTTACAACTTTAGGGGTGGGTTGAGTGTTGACTTAAAGGAGATTTAACGGAGCTTTCGAATGTTCATCCAAAAACTGAGGGTATTTTATAGTTTTAAAAAATTGTGGGAACATCTCTTAGTTTTCATATTTTACATGGGGCGTTAATTTGCTAAAATATCCCAATTATGAATGAAATTGACTGTTTCAACAAAAAAAATCTTAAGGCTAACAAAGTTAATGCACTATGTATTGGTGACAGTCATGTTGTTTGCCTTGGAGAATATTGGCCCGAGCGACAGAACAGAAAGGGAAAATGATATATGTACCGTGGGATTAGCCTGCGGCTTTGACCGCCGGCACGTGGTGCGATTCCATTGGCCCTGGTCTCCTATTTGTTTGGGCCCGCCACCTATTGTGTAATAGTCGTATTCTAAAATACGATTTGGTGATTATTTAAATATATATTTATTTACTTTTCAATAAATATCCAATTATAATACTTCTCCATACTGATTAAAAAAATTCTTTTGTTAAGAATATTTATTAATTTTATTTAATTACTTACATTTTTATTTGCAAATAGGATCTTTTTGATTTTTTTAAATTGTTTGGACACCTCATGCATCTATGTGACATCATGCATGGGTGTCAAGATAGAAATATAATTTTGGGTGCGGCTATACGCACCCCATGACTTACTTAGCACACCCCAAGTGCTAAGTACACCACATTTTAATTGAATAAAATTATCATAAATACTAAGTATACCCCACCAAATGATCACAATAACCTTTTATATTATAACACAAAACCTATCTATAATTCCTAAGCACACCCCAAAACATTCTAAACTCTCCTCTCCACTCTCCTCTTTCCAAACGACTCCTCTATCTCCACTCTCCTATTTCTAAACGGTCGGCCCCCTGAATCCAAAGTCTTCTCTGATCCCATTCTTCCCCGTTAGACCCACGACAGTCGTGTAGTCGGTGAGGAGCTTTCAGATTGTTCGACTAGTACAATGGAGGGTCAGTCCGAAGACCAATCCCAAGACCAATCCCAAGATCAATTTGGTATATTTTTCAAATCGAATAACCTCATTACTTCGAATTAAGTATTATTTTCGCTTAGGATCACTACTAGGGTTTTGAATACCTTCAATTCTTGTTTGAACGGAATAAGTTTCATTTTTTTGGATATTCACGGTTCTGTTCGAGCCTGGTCGGTCGAGCATTTATGCGCACGTTCGACACGCAACAGTCGAACGTGTTTGTAGAAGTTCGACCAGCATATGTTGAACACCAGAGTGTTAGGTTCGACCTGTCTTGGTTGTGCTTCAGAGTGTTATGTTCAACCTGTATTGGTCGAACAGTAAGCATATGTTCGACTAATTGTGGTTGAGAAGTTCATTTTGATGTCCAAATTGTTTAATTGTTGCTATTTTGAATCAATATAGCAGGAAGGACATATATGAGGAGACGACCTACAGCTTCTCATAGGAGGTGTCGGTTAGAAGAGTTGGCAGCTGTACGTAGTAGTCGTCAAGAAGGAGGAACAGTTGCTCTGATTCAAATGAGAGAGCAACATGCTGAGGAAGAACCAATACTAAAATATTGGTAATTAGCGACGAATATTTTCGTCGCTAAATACTATATTTCCGTCGCTAAAGTAATTTACCGACGGATTACCGATCGAAATAGAACGTCGATAACTATAACATCACTATGACATTTCCGTCGGTAAGTCGTCGCCATAGCGACGGCTTACCGACGGAAATACCAACTAATTATAGCGACAGATTAGCAACGAATATAAATCGTCGGTGTAAGCCCCCTGAATTTTAGGGTTTATTTTAAATTTTCTAAAATAAATTATTTTCAATAAATATTATTATTTAATTATTTTTTATCATTAAATGTACTTTTCGTGACTTTGACTTCTGGAGCGTCAGAGATGCCAATCTCTAGAAACTCTCTTTAGGAGTTTTGTAGTAGACAAGATTATCTTCGTTTTGATATATCATGTCCCACTTAAACTCGTTTTCTTGTGCTCTTTTTGTATCGCGCAACTTTTGGATCAATTTAGACCATTTGATCGTTAAATAATTATTAATTAATTTTCCACTTTTATCTTTGATTATCGTATGCACGTTACCGTGACTTTTAATTTAGGAGCACAAGACTAGTCGTTTTCTTCAAACCAACTTCTCATGAATGATCTACTCGAGACACCCTACACCCATGACCTTCGTGTCCCACTCAGACACACTATTTTGTGCTTCATTTGCTTCGTACAACTTTTTTGACACGAGACCCAATTTTAATTCATCCCACGGTGTTACATTTAATCTTCAACTCGATTTGGGGACACCCTTTCGACCCAAACCTGCCAACCCAACATATGGACCTGGCCCACATGAAGTCTACTACCCACATGACGTTTGTGTCCCATTTAGTTTAGCCCCGCATGCTACTTATTTATCTGTGTCCATAAATGACTAAATTAATCTATTTGTTTTACCCAAATCTGATTTTGACCCGACCCAGCTCAACCGAACCCAAACCCAAGCTTCATGTTGTCCCCACATGAATACCCTACAATTACATCACTCTTTTTCCTATATAAAATATCTCTCTTCCTCTATCTAATTTACAAATATCTTATTTTTATCTCTCCTATATATATATATATATATATATATATATATATATATATATATATATAACTCTCTTTCTCTCTCCTCCTTAAATCACTCCACACTCCCACACACACACACACACCCTCTCCCTCCTTTAAAACATGCTGCAACAGCAGCGGCCGGCGGCCGTGCTCCGTCGCGCGCAGCCGTGGTCGGCCACCGCGCGGTCCCCGTGACCCCCTCGGCCGGGCGCACCTCCGGCAAGCCACCCGGTGGCCACTGCGCTCCTCCTCGACGCGTATAATAGACGATGCATGCATTTTGTACGAAGTTCCGTCGTGACGCGCGAGTTTTGAACTCAGAAATGACGTTCCATCGCAGCAACTTCGTGCACGTTTTTCAGAAAATTCGACCGTTGGATCGACGAACTCTTTACTCCGTCACAATCTCGGTATATAGCTCTTCACTCCCCTCAAGTTTCGTCCATTAATTTTATCGTTTGATACATCAAAATCGGCTACCAAGTTGACACTTTAAATTGTACTATTTTTGGACAGTTTTGTGGAACCGATTTCGTCAGCTCGTAACTCCGCCGTTGCAGCTTCGTTTGACGTGCCACCAGTTCTTGTGCGTAGCTTGTATAATCCTCTTCCTGTCCCTTAAGTTTCGTTTCATTGTGAGCACATTTGGTTGGTCGAATTCGACGCCAAAGTTGGCCTTCCGAATTCTTAATTTTGCACTTGTAAAATTCTATTTTTGAACCCGAGACTCCGAATTCAATTTCTGACACCACCGGTAGACTCGTGGCATCGTTTTGGCATGATTTTATATAAAGTTTGTTAGATTTGGAGGACGTGGGCCCTGGCACGTATTTTGGTGCAAAGCGGGCCCCACAGTCCGAGTCAACGGGTCATTTTGAGATGGGCTCATCGGAATCCAATTTCGGATATACCGTTGAGTTCGTATCATCATTCTGGACTCATTGACATATAATTTGCTGAGTTTTGAGAACATTTGCTCTGACACGTATTTTCGTGCAAACCCGGATTCCAAATGTCCAGGTCAACGTATCATTTTGAGATCGGCTCATCGAAATTCAGTTTTGGATATACCGTTGAGTTTATGTCATCATTCTGGACTCGTTGACATATACCTTATTAGATTTAGTGGACTTTGGCTTCGACACGTATTTCCGTGCAAATCAGATATCAATATCCAGGTCAACGGACCATTTTGTGATCGGGCCATCGGAATCTCATTTCGGACATACCGTTGGGTTCGTATCATTATTCTGGATTCGTGGACATATAATTTGCTAGATTTTGTGGACTTCTATCCTGATACATTTTTTGGTGTAAAGTGTGTCCAACGACGGACATCATTTTGACCCCAAATTACTATTTTGCCCATGTGTCCAAATTGGACTTATGGGTAGGCTATTTCAGCTAATTTGACCATTTTGGACACATTGGTGATATTTATTTTGTCATCCGACGACATCTGTAGATTTTGCTTATGTATCATCCTTAATTTATAATTAATTATTATTATTAGTGTATATATTTTTATGTTTAGTTTTTATGAAACGCTAAAGTGACCCTTGTGTTTCTAAGGACCCTAAGTGTTGGTTTAGATATAGTGTCACCCCACATTGGACTTTTGTACTAGGTCACCACTTAGCTAGTGTCCAGTTAGGAGTCGTGTCACACCACTAGTGTAAAATCTTGAACATAGTTTAGAGGCTGAGATTGTGTATTATTTTGACAGGACACCAGACATCTATATCTTCATACTCTTGCCTTGCTCGAGGCGAGTACCACTACAAACTCTATTTTACTGCATATGATAATGAATTACGTATGAACCATGTTAATACAGTGATTTAAACTGAAAACCGTATCTTACATGTTTCTATATATCTAGCGTATGCTTCACATGCTTTAATTAAATTGCTCTCACTACTTTCCACGCTTATACTGCTCTCGTATCTCTCACATGTTTTATACTTTTCTCGTATCTCTCACATATTTTATACTGTTCTTATATCTCTCACATGTTAGAATCTGGGTTATGGGGAAACTGATAGTTGAGTACGTGATCATGCTCCCTTCTCCCGTACGTACGTACCGAGCAAGGTCGTATTTTATATGCATACCTTGTCATAGGCCATACCCCGTATTTATGTACGGATGTACACCTATGCTTGTACACTTGTACGTATGTATATTTTATTTACATGTACCATAGTACATTGTACATCTATTGACGATTATGTACCTGCTACAGTTTTAAATATTACATATACATCTGTCTTTATGACATATGTATCCTTGACATGATAGATTTGTGATATGATATGATTGTGATACGACATGAGATATGACACGATTCTTATTTACTACATTTCTTTTCATTCCATGCTCAGTATGTTTAGTTTGTAGAATCAGTACTTGCTCCCGTCCTGACATGATAACATTGTAGGCATACTTTCGGAGGAAGATTTGCTCTGTGATCTTTTCTATGGACCCACTACAAAGGACCAGGCTTTTGCTCCCGAGGAAGTCCCCGCAGGGAACCTCGCTTGGTAGTCTTGCTTAGATTATTTTTGGCTTAGTTATTAAACTGTTTAGACTATATCTTGTAGTCACTAGATTTTGTCTCCAGTTTGATACTTTGGAAGTGTATTATTAAGTCTGTACTTACTTTACTTTCGCTTATAGATGTTGTGTTGTGATGAACCTTTTAAATGTGATATTATAACTGTTAGCAGCTTAGATCCTTTATTGTCTATTCTTAGAACATCTTACTACGCTTTAACCAAGCGTAGGCTAGACATGGCTCGGCCCGGCCCAACAATTTGGGTAGTGGGTCGTGACTGTCGGCAAACACGACGACAACTTAGCGACGGATTACAGACATACTTTTTTAAGCAAATTTCGTCGGCAAATACGACGATAACTTAGCGACGGATTACTGACTCGTCTGATACGCTTTTGGTATTAGACAGAACCTTAGCGACGACAAATTTCGTCGCTAGTCCATCACGAAGCCTACAGGTATTCGTCGCTAAGCCGTCGGTAGTTAGTCGCTAGCCTGCAAATTTTGCATATTTTCGTTGCTATTCCGTCCCTGGTTAGTCGCTAAGCTTCTTATTATTGCCAAACTAAATTGTTCTAGCTTTACTCAAACCTGTGAATAGATACAAACACCAATATAAACCCAATATACATTACAGTTAAATGATATACATGAAATATAATCCCAATATATACAAAAATTAACCCAAACACCAATCTATTCAATAAATTGAACTCCAATTGCCTATCTAAACAACTCCAATGGATACAAACTCGTCCAGTAGTCGCAATATAGTACATATACAACTCCAATAGATACAAACTCCCTAAAGTTCATACAAATTCATCATCAAATAAAACAAAGAAATAAATAAAAATTAAACTGATGGTGTAGGAGGTGACGGAGGCATAGTCGGTCGCCCGCATGCATATAACTGTCCCAGGACCAAAGTGACGATCCGTTGTACGTCCTGGGCAGGAACGTCTGGAAGAGTCGGTGGCATGACAATAGGCGATGTGGTCGTCGAAGGTGCTGGGTTTGGAGGAGCAGTCGTTGCCGGAGGCGTTGAGGTCGAAGCTGGAGCCGGTGCAGTGGCAGCAGGAATTGTAATGCCCCGCTCCGTACGGCACATTACGCTGAGACGTTGACTCAAAGAGTCGCGTTGACCAAATGAAATGTATCGATGCGAGTCGATACGAGAGTTACGTTGTTCCGAGCAACGCATCGAACTAAGTCAATGCGAAGAGTTGCATTGTCCCAAAGAATGCATCGAGTTGAATCGATGCGAAGCGCCGCATTGCCCCGAAGGATAAGTGCGGTAAGACGGCTCGAAGATTCTAAGAAATTGAATCGACCAAGGTGCAAGTCCGAATCGATGAAAGTATTGATTTTAGTTGGTTTCATGTGCAGGCTATACGTTTACGCTGAAATATTAAAGGTCGATATTTTGCCTTATTCAGAAAGGGGTCCGCAAAACCAATCGTCGTCTTGCGACGGACTAAGGCGTTGGCACGGTAAGCCAAATCGGACATATAATTCAATGAAGCACGAAGTGCTCGAATGGCTAAGTCAGGAGAGTTGGTCGTACAACAAAGTTATGATATCGAGCCGCATCGATTCGACAAAACGACAAGGCATATCGACTCAAGGTGGGAGGATTGACTCTTCTTTTTACTCCTTCATGTCTAAGTAAGATTGTATCATTGTATGCTAAGTTAACCTATCGACGTCATGCGCGTGGTCCGATCGAAAGATAAATCATAGTGTGTGTCGAACACTAGTTAGAATAATTGAAATAAAATGTGCATCAAATACACGAGTCGCTATGGAACATTGGATATCACAAAGACGAGCGTCTCGGTGCGCAAGCCGCAAGAACATGGGATAACTGTATTCGACGAGTGCCTTCGTGCACGAGCCATTCTGTGCCTTCGTGCACGAGTTAGAAAGGCTAGCACATTGAAAGACAATAGACGAACGCCCTAGCGTGCAAGCCACGAACATTGAACACTAAGTCATAGAACATGGATTGCTCGCGGCGAAGCTTCTCTTGATCGCGTAGAGACATGGAATGCCGTAGCGTTTGAAGTGTGCTATCACATTGATGCTCGGACTTGTAATATGATTGATGCGGCCGAGATATAGAAGACATGATGTATGGAATGGTGAAATCCTTTGTGGGCAAGAGAGAACTTGAGTGTTGTAGACAACCTGGCAAATTTAGTTGGGCTATTGAAAGCCTTTGTAATCTCAGTTCGAATATCAATAAAGAGAATTGTTTCGTATACTCTGTTTTTCTTTCGTTTTAATATCAACTCAAAGATAACCATTTGAGAACTTGTCATCTTGCTTTGCACGAGCGCAACTCTAGGCTCCTACAGCATCATGCCCCCTGCGAGACGATGATTCGGGTGATTCCGGATCGGGGAGTGACAAATTGGTATCAGAGCTCTAGGCTCAATTTTCTCAGGACGTTTGCTTTGTTTCAATTCCAAAGAGTTGCCCACCACCAATTGTATCACTCTTGACTCTACTCGATGAAGCACTGGATGTTCCATATAATTAGTCTAATACAAAGTCGGGTAACGTTACCGTAAGTACTTCGAATTTACATGATGTTGCGGAGAAAGTCGTAAAATATTTTGTTGTATTGAATGCAACGAGCCGTGAAATGTTAGTTGCTACAAGTGCAACAAATTGTGAAATACGATTTGAGATGTTGTTGTTGCAATATAACATGTTGAATAAAAAATAAAACGATGCATGAAGTGCAATGGGTTGTGAATATTTGTTGCACCAATGCAAAAACTTAAATAATACGTTGCAGGAAGTACAACGAGTTGATTGTGAATGTGCGTTGCAATGAAAGTGATAAGTCAATATCGAATGTGTTGAACGAATTTGAGCATTGACTTTGAAAGTCGAGAATAAATTGTTGCACGAGGTGCAACAGATGTCGAAAATAAATTGTTGCACGAGGTGCAATGAATGTCAAAAATAAGTCGTTGCACATTGTACAATGCGTATCGAAAGTAAATTATTGCACGTGGTGCAACGCATGTCAAAGTAATCGATGCACGAAGTGCAAGGATATTTGAAATAAATTGTTGCATCTGGAAGGAACTGAAATCATAAATCGATAGAACGAATCGTTCGGTTCACCGAACTTATGTTGGCAAATAAAAATATTGGCCGAGTTGTGTCGGATTTGATTTAATCAAAGTTACGGTTGTGATCAAGTACGATCACTGCAGAAATCGTGAGTCGGAAGAGATTGTTGATTCATACTGAGTATAATATGAGGGAAATGACTTGATTTCTGAGTGGTATATGCCATACCACGTATGTGATGAATGAATCGATTTCGAATGGTATATGATATACCACTTATGTGATGAACGACGCGTTATGAGAATTACGGAAGGTTTGTCTGCAACGGACGGGAGAGTACCGAGACTCGATTGGAAATTTGTATGACGGTATATTGATGCAAGTGTTCTTCAAAAATTGGTTGGGACGATAAGACGAGACTCGTATCAATGAATAATACGTTGGACGAGAATTATGAGTCGGTCGGATGATCGAGGCTAGCGAAACGATTATGCCTTGAAGTGTTTGCAAAAATAAAAGTTGTTCTTTATTTCACAAACTTTGTAAGAAGATTACAATTGAATTATGGAAAAGTACAACTTTAGGAATCCGATCTGAAGACGATCGCTTTATTCCTTGGACGATGTGAACTTTGAAAGCCTCTGAAGTTGAAGGCGGTAGCCTCTGAAGAATGCAGCAGCACTTAGGCAAGAACTCCTGATTTCTCTGCTCTTGATTCTGATTTTTCTGATCTGATCTCTCTGGATCCCCCCTATAAAGGACTTGAAATCTATTTATAGAGTTCTGGAAATAACTAATTTTTAGTCATTCTGGATTGCGCAGGATGGATTGCGCAAACATTGGACTGCGCACGCAGCGAACTGCGCTGGCAGTTACTTGATCGTGGGCCAACTGTATGAGACACGTGGCATTGTTTGATTGAAATGCGTATGATCGTGTACAGACGGTTGCCACATGGTGAGCAATTGATGGCATGTATGCCACGTACAAAATATCAGTTGTCTTGATGGACTGTGCTACATGAATTGCGCTAGCTTCAGACTGCGCTGAGATTGAACTGCGCTGCAGGAAATCTGGCAGACTGCGCTTCGATTGGGCTGGTATCTTGCGCTGGCTGTACAGCTGTCCTCGAGCGCTGTGCTGTACGAGAAACGAACAGTTTTCTCGTTCTTCGGGCTGTCAGCTGTCAGAAGATCTGATTTTTTGTCAGATAATGATGACGCGGCCACGTCAGCTAGCGCTAGGATGGGTGCGCAGTTCAGCTTGCGCAGTTGAGTTGTTGCGTAATCTGTCTTCTGCGCAGTTCATTTGAAGGGTGCACAATTTAATTTTTATTACTTTTTTGATGGGTGCAACTTGATTTTTAGGACCTACAAGACCCCCTTCAAAGTTTTCAGAATTTGAAAAGACTTCAAAGTTTCGAAATACTTTGAATTTCGAAATTAAAATCAAGTTGCGCAAGTGATGCATTGACTGCGCGTTTGGAGGAATCAGCGCCTAATTTTTTGGCGTAATCTGAGGTGACTGTTACTTTTGAAAAACTATAAATACTTTTCGTTCTTCTTTCTTTCATTCTTTACTTGTTTCCAACTGTTCAAGAGAGAAAAGCTCCTGTGCCAACTCCGACTCTTCTCCTTCTTCTCCGTCGACGTTAATGGCCCTCAAACGTTCAGCCGCCGAGAAGGGCAAAGCCCGTGCTGAGTCTTCGACTCTGGTTGCGCCCCGAATTTCTCGTCACGAAGTCGGTCACCCTGCGCTGCAAGGTAGATGATGAACTCGATCAAAAACCCCTTTTTAGGGTTCTTTGACATTGTCGAACCTTCATACCTCTCTCTTTTTAGAGATTTGATGGTATTGCACCGCCCTGTTTATTCATTTTTATGGAAACTATATTCTTGCGCAATCGATTGGAAAGCGCTAGCAAATGTTCAGCACAATCTGTCGATTTGCGCAAGTCTATCCAGCGCAACTGATACCTTGCGCAAGTGGGTTAGCGCAATCTGATGATTTGCGCAAGTGGATGTGTTTAGCACAACTGGATATTTTGCACATGTAGGCTACATTAACGTAATCTGATGTTATGCACATAGCGCAATCTGACACTTGCACAATTTTGCTGATATTTTGAACAGACTCTTTGATTTTGCATGTATTGAATTCTGTCTTTTTGTTTGATGCAGTTAACCTCAGGAAAGACCCAAATTATGAAGTCTTTGCAGGGACTTTGGCTGAACCTGAGTTTAAGGAAGATCTGTCCCATGTGACATTTCCTCAGTATTCCCTGCCATCGTCTCGTCAAGCCATCCTAACAGTACAAGACAATAAAATATTGCTGAGTCTGATGAACGGGCAGCCTCTGCAGACTGCTGACGCCAATATTCATAAGAAGCCTTTGTTTCTGTTTGGTGAGGCTCTTGATAAGAGTTCTCAGCCGAGACCTCGAGTTGAACAGAGACTCTTTCAGAGAGGCGGGAAAAGGATACTTCTACCTGAGATTTCCAGGTGCCTTCCCCTATCTCGCTATGCTCATACGAGCTATCCCAGGAGGATGGACTGGGATATAACTCCTCTCCAGCAAGCCCGAACAAGGAACATTTATGTGAAGAAAGGGCCGAACAACAAGGACATGTTCTACAGTTCGTCTGAGCGTCACAGCTCTCTGCTCAGAGGATTGAAACCCGGCTGCATTCCTCCGGAGAACTCCTCCCTGCTACTGCCAGTCCGAATGCCAATATTCGCAAACGAATTTACGAAGGTTGAGGGAAGATATCCGGACCAAGACATCCGATTGACGGGTCTTGTGAATTCGGACAACAAGAGATGGAATTGTATAGCCAATTGGATATTGGCTCAATTCGAAGAGAATCTCAAGGAGATTGAGCTGTATCAGGCGGTGTACTCTACCGTTTACGGCTTCCACCCCAATCCTCATCTGTTCCTCGCATTGGCGGAGAGGTACAACTTCAGGACAGGAACCTTTATGACACCCTGTGGAGAGATTGGACTGGCTATTCACGAGATGAAGTATATCTCGAGCTTGCCAATGGAGGAATTCCCCTATGAGGAATTTGTCCCAACCAATGACGAGTTGGACAAACTTCGTCAGGAGAATGCTGATATGTGGCCATTTTTGAAGAGCTGCTGTGCCACTATAAGATCTGCTCCTTATACTACAAGAGTGGTACCTCTGGCACTTGCTACTCGACAAAGTGGTTGCCCTATTTCTTTCTCAACCACATCATGGAGAAGAAGACCAAGGAGCACGATAAGTGCAATCCTAACTTCTTCAGACCACTCAGCTATAGCGAGGTGATAGGATTGATGGAGGAGAACAAGGAGATGGATATCAAGGTCAATGATGAACTTCAATATCCTCCTTTCAAGATAGGAGATATTATTGAAAGTTTCATGAGGATGGACTATAGGCCCATGTCAAAGGAAGCCCAGCTGGCGGGTTTCCTCGCCTACTGGCTTCGACGATTCGTCGTCCCTGGAGCCAGCGCCGTCGATCGCTTCCATCGAGGCGTACTTTTTGCTGCCGTCCGCTTAGTCTTCGGCTATCAGATGGATCTTCTGTCAGCGATGACCTGCAGATTAAATGCTGGCCTTCACCTTTTTGTTGATTCGATGCTTAAAGGAAAAGGCGAGAAAGAGAGCTTTCCTCGGCTAGAGCTATCCTACACATATTTATTCGGATGGTTGCTTCTGCACTATCCTTCTTTGATGAACCCCGATATGGGGGCGGTAAGCGGCAGCTTCTTGCAGAGATTCTCCAAGAGTAAGTGGATATACACCAGTTTAAGAGATTGCAGACGTGCTCTAAATCTTGGAAAAGGATGGAACTTCTATTGTGTTCCTCATTCCGTCGGCTACGAGCACATGTCTACAAATCTGGTTGACTCTGGGAGGCAGCCTTTGGGTCGTGCAGTTTTTTATTGGCTGAAGACAATCAGGCCGTCACACCTGGTCTACAGATTTGAAGATGAATGTTATTTGGAGCCCTATCTTCCCAGCCGTTTTGTGCGCCAATTCGGCTATGACCAGTTTTATGTAGGCAACGCCATCACGTGCCTGCAAGAAAAAGGTTATTTGATTGATGGCGCCCGGGCCTGGGCCTACTATAATGCTCGAGACACAAGAACAATATTCTCGATGCCAACGAAGAGCGACCATGGTCCTCGGATGCTGTATACATATTCAATCTTCTATACATCGACGAATACCTTTGCCGAGAACTTCAGTCTTGCTGATAGCTTTGCAACAGCAACGCGACTAAAGAAAAGAGCAACTGTTGTGTCGGCTCCCGGTAATGACGAAGAGTATGAGCTGGTTGATGCCCTATTGGAAGCTTCGAGGGAAGCCAACTTCTCCGAAGAAGTCAACGAGCCACTGCGTGTCTCATTGAAGGTTGTCAGATCTCCAGCCAAGGAGAGGAAGAGGAGGATAGAGGAACCTTCTTCTCCAGTTGCTAAGAAGAAGCTTGTCTTGGAACCTTCAGAAAAGGTCACCACTCGATCACAATCTCGGCAGCTGGCTGAGTTGACTCAGAAGGAAGAAGCGACCACCCCAACTTTTATTCGAAGACAAGAAAATGTCATAGATGTAGAGAGTCCGGAGAGACCTCTACACAGAAAGAAAATGGTCTTCAGAAGAAAGAAGGTAGTCACTCCTCTGAGACAAATCCTGTCATCGGTCGTGGCTAGTGCTATCGTCGGAGTCACAATGTCATCTCCTACTCCTGCCCCTGAACCTGAAACTTTTAGTCCAGAGAGGAGGGATGAAGCGGTAGAGACCATGGAGGAAGTCGTGGAGAAAGAAGATGAAGTATTACGATCTCCTTCACTTGCAGTGGAAACTACCCAGCTTCCAGCTACACCGAGAACACTTCGTGATGAAGAAGATCGATTAATGATTGATGCTCTGAATGATTGCGACTTCGGCCTGCATGATGATGTAGATCCGGTTGCCGCAACTGATAGCAAGAGGCACCAGCAGAACGTGTGAGTGATGAAGGTACATCAGCAGATGCTGTTGATGATACTCTGAATCCAGAGGAGGACGCTGATGTCCATGTATCCCCAGAAGCTGTTGATGACACATTGAATCCAGAAGAGGATGTTGGTGTGCATGTATCTCCAGAAAAGAATGTGGGTGAAGAAGTAGCACCTAAGGAAATTACTACTGCTGATCCCAAAGGTATTGAATGATATTATCAATCTTCTTTTCATAGATTAAATGGCTGACATCTACATTTTTTATCTATGCAGAAATTGAATCTTCCCCAATTCCTCCCATATGTACGGATATAGTGCCAATAAAAGCAATAGTCAGCAGTAGCAGGCATTTTTTGGGTGGCTCCGAAGCGGGTAGTAGCCAGACAGTAATGTCTGAAGCTACTTCTACGAGGTTGCAACATGTGTCAGCAGATGACAGAATTGTCACTGGTCCTAGCCGTGGTAAGATTGCCCTTACTTTTGATCCTTTTCGATTAGTTACTAATGACAACCAACTAATGATGTTTGTTTGATTTCACAGAGGAACATCTTGTTGGCACATTTTATTTTGATTAGTAACAGCATCTTCGTAGTTTAGTCTTCCGTTCTTCAGATTCAAATATTCTCAGAAGATCTACTACATGGAGCTCTTCCGTTCAGCGCAATCATCTTTCACTTTGAAGACTGAAGCAGTTACCGGCATTCCCTGCATAAGACGACGTCTTCCTGCTTAGAGTCCTTGAGTCTGTACTAGTCTAGGTATATCTGTAAATACCTAAGGACGGATGACAATTAAAAAGCACAAGTCAAAAATCAAATACTTACATAGCGGCATACCGGCGGCATGCTTCGGCATACCGGCGGTATACCGTTTCTAGCATCCAGAAAGTTGCTGTGACAAATTGTCGGCATACCGGCGGCATGCTCCGGCATACCGACGGTATACCGATTTTTGTGTCCAGAAAGTTGCTGTGACAAATTGTCGACATACCGGCGGTATACCGTTTTTAGCAACCCAAAAGTTGCTGTGACAAATTGTCGGCATACCGACGGCATGCTCCGGCATACCGGCGGTATACCATTTTTAGCAATCTAAAACCTGCTGTGACAAATTGTCGGCATACCGGCGGCATGCTCCGGCATACCGGCGGTATACCGAGTTTCAAATATTTGGTTTTTGAATTGCCCTGACTAGCATTAATGGCCGCATTTAATGCTCTCTAACGGTCATTAATATGACCGTTACTATTTGGATGGTATACCGACGGTATGTCGCTGCATACCGACGGCATGCCGGTCTGTCTGTATTCAGAGCATTAAATGCCACCAACTCTTGGTTCTCTTATAAAAGAAAGCTCTCTCTCTCTTGAGCTTCTTCACCAACTCTTACCATAAATTTTCCAACAACCAAGAGCTCCACCATTAATACTCTTCCAAGCTTTTCATTGTCATCCTCTCCCAAAGTGCTAGAGTATTAAAGAGTTGTACATTTCGATCTTCACGCGTTTAGAAGATCAACAAGTTCTCATTCTCTTTTGTTTGAAGTTGGCGAGCCTTCGTAAGAAAACTCGTGTGTAGAAGTTGGCGAGTCTTCGGATCCAAACTCGTGTTGAATTTGGCGAGTTCTTCAGATCCAAACTCGTGTGTACTATTTGGTTAAATAGTGGATTAAAGTCGGAGAGAGTTCCGGGACTGGACTGCCTCAAAAGAGGATACCAGGATACATCCTTGCATTTGATCTTTCTACTCTTTACTTTCTATTGTCTTTATTGCATCAATTGTTGTAGTTATTTTTAATTACCCTATTCACCCCCCCTCTAGGGTTCTACAATTGGTATCATAGCTTTGTTCTCTTGATTTGAATTTACACCCTTGAGTGATCCATGGCCTCTAACCCTAGTATCAACACGTTTCACAATGAGGGGCACTCCACAAATAGGCCTCCCCTATTTGATGGTACCAACTACAACTACTGGAAGATTAGGATGAGCATTTATCTAAAGTCCATAGATTTTGACTTATGGGATTGCATAATAAATGGTCTTCCTACTCCTTCCAGAGCTA
Source organism: Iris pallida (assembly GCA_029216955.1). NCBI lineage: Eukaryota > Viridiplantae > Streptophyta > Magnoliopsida > Asparagales > Iridaceae > Iris > Iris pallida. The sequence continues at coordinate 1,120,287 of JANAVB010017194.1, forward strand.
TTGAGGATATTGCTTCTGACACCCTTCGGGACACTCTTTCTGAAAACATTAAGAAGCTTGCAAGTCGAGATGCCAAGGCAATGAATGCTCTTTATTGTGCTCTCGACAGTAGTGAATTCAACCGAATCTCTACTTGCAAGACTTCCAATGAGATTTGAAAATTGCTTGAAGTCACACACGAAGGAACTTCACAAGTGAAGGAGTCTAAGATTAGTAGACTCACGCAAGAATATGAGTCTTTTAAAATGAAGCATGATGAATCTATTACTTCTATGTTTACTCGATTTGGTGATATTATTAATCCTCTCTCCTCTCTTGGTAAGGAATATCCGGCTCATAAAAAGATCAGAAAAATCCTTAGAGGATTGACGAAAGTTTGGAGTCCTAAAGCTACCGCAATTATTGAGGGAAACGATCTAACTGTCATGAACCTTGAGACCCTCATGGGTAAGCTTATGACTCACGAGCTCGATATAAAGGATCAAGAGGAATCCTCCACACAAGAGAAGGAGAAGACCAAAGAGAAGGAGAAGACTCTTGCTCTCAAAGCTACAAAGTCTTACTCCAAGGAGAGCTCCGACGACAATGAGTCTGATGATGATAAAGAAATAGCTCTCACAGCTAAGCACTTCCAGAAATTCCTCAAATTCAACAAAGCCAATCGCTCCAGAAGGGAAAATGAGGAAGATCCGGCGTGCTATCAATGTAGAAGACCCGGACATATCAAGAGGGACTGTCCGATGATAAGAAGAGATTCAAGAAAGTACGAGAAGCCAAGCAGAGGAAGCTCGTCCTCTAGAAAATTTGCCAACACTAGCATTTGGTGTGAGAGTGATGCTAGTGACTCCGACAATGACAAGGAGTGCAAACACAATGCAAATGTTTGCCTCATGGCAACTGATGAGGTACTTGATGATCTTTCCTTAAACACTCTTACTTATGATGATTTGGAAAAAGCTATCCTTGAATTATACGAAGAACACAAAGGTGTTAGGAGTAAATACAAGAAGTCTCTAAAAGATATTGATGCCCTTCAACTTGAAGTAGAGAGACTCTCTAATATCATTATTGATATAAAAAGGAAATCTCCCGCATCTGACACGGATGAGATAGAGTCCTTAAGACTCAAATATCTAGAATCTCTTGACACCATCAAGAAAAGGGATGATGAGATTCTATCCATGAGAAGTTCATATGAATTTGCTATGCGCAAATGTCAAGATGCTAATAGAAGGGAATATGACACGTCTATTAAGTATAATAATCTTCTTTCATGGAGTAAGAATTTAGGTAATAAGAATACCACTCACATGCATGCTCCAAGACACCCCCACACTCATCACAATGCTAGGCATACACCTTTCATGAATACTACACACAACTCCTTCTCTAACATGAGAAAATGACCTTTTGTTAAGAAGAACACCTCACATCATGCTTTTTACTATCATCCTCATAACACTCATGGTAGAACTTCTTACACTAGAAACTCACATATGCACAACACTCACACTTCTTCTTCTAAATCTTCTTTGATGTGCAATTATTGTGGTTTGATCGGACATACTTCTAATTTTTGTTATACAAGGAAACAAGTTGACATAAAAGTTCTTAAATGGGTTCCTAGAACTAACAATCAAGGACCCAAACAATCATGGGTACCAAATCGTTCATCTTCAACTTATGTTATAGGTGACGAATCCTTCTCATGCTAGAAGCAAGTGGATTCTCGATAGCGGTTGTTCACGGCACATGACCGGTGATGCTTCACTTTTTATAACGCTATCGATGAAGAAGGAAGGACACGTCTCCTTCGGTAACAATCTTAAAGGTTATATTATTGGAAATGGTAATATCGGTTCTCCTCCCTATCCTTGTATTAATAATGTATGTCTTGTTACTAATCTCAAGCATAACCTCCTTAGTATTAGCCATCTTACCGATAATGGCTATGATATCAAGTTTGTTAGACTCAAATGCTACATTACTGATAGTTCTAATGGAACTATTGTTTATGAAGGCATTAGAGAAAACAATATTTATGTTCTTTATCTTGTTGAAGGTACTAACAATGACAGGTGCCTAGTTGCAAAGTACGATGAGAGTTAGCTTTGGCACATGAGGCTTGGACATGCAAACATGGATACCATCTCTCGTCTCGCATCCAAGAAGCTTGTACGAGGACTCCCAAGTATCCCATTCAAAAAGGATATGGTATGTGAAGAATACGAGAAAAGTAAGTTGTCCAAGTCATCCTTCAAATCAATCAACTCTGTAAGTACTTCTAGACCCCTTCAACTTGTCCATATGGATCTTTTTGGGCCTAGTAGAGTTGCTAGCCTTGGAGGCAAGCTTTATGCTTTTGTTTTAGTTGATACTTTTTCGAGATTTACTTGGGTTATTTTTCTTGCCTGCAAAAGTGATACTTTTCGTGAATTTGTTGCTTTTTGTAAACGTGTTCAAAATGAGAAAGGTTTTTTCTATCAACAAAATTAGGAGTGATCATGGAGGGGAATTTGATAATGCCGATTTCAAAAGGTTTTATGAAAAGAATGGTTTTGGACATGATTTTGCTTGTCCACGTACTCCTCAACAAAATGGTGTCACTACAAGAAAAATGGCTTTTCTTGACGGTTTTTCCCCGTCAAGAAAGACTTTTCTTGACGGTTTTGGATCCGTCATCTAGGCCCCCGTCAAGAAAAGTCGACACTTTTCTTGACGGTTTTTTGTTTGTATCCTTGACGGTTGTAAACCGTCAAGAAACATGCGTTATCTTGACGGTTTTAAACCGTCAATAAAACAAACAAAAAACCGTCAAGAAAAGTGTCGACTTTTCTTGACGGGGGCCTAGATGACGGCTAATAACCGTCAAGAAAAGTCTTTCTTGACGGGGAAAAACCGTCAAGAAATTGTTTTTTGGTGTTTGCAAGCCGTCACGAAATGAATTATTTTTTGACGTTTTTGCAACCGTCAAGTTAAAAACCGTCAAGGAATAAAAAAATTTGCCGTTTTACAACCGTCAAGATAAACATAATATATTCCAGAAATCTAATTACCAAATACACATAATTACACAGAATCCAATTCCAGAATCAATATATAATATCACAAGCATCACACAACTATAATACACAATTTTTATATTAAAAAATACGTTGTTCGTACATCCAAACATCCAACAAGTACATCCAACCACAAACACGTTCGTACACCATAAATATCCTAAACATTTATAGGAGTAAATTAACCAAAATATCTCTGAACCCAGAGCAGCATGCAACAAGTACATCCAACAAGTACATCCAAACGTCCAACCACAAACACGTTCGTACACCATATATACATATCCAAAACATATTTACAGGAGTAGATTAACCAAAATATATCTGAACCCAGAGCAGCATTTCCTTTAGGTTAATCTGCAAACAAGGTGAACATAACATTATAAGTCAGCAACACAACTGAAATTCAATCAAATTTTGAATGGACAGAACAATCTAGGGAGGATTCAAATGTTGCAGTAGTTTAAATGTGCAGGAAATCAGTTGGGGAAAAAAATACAGAAATAGAGAGACAGTTCAGTTTAACATTCAATTCCCAATTAACATCAACAACAACCCCCAACCATCTCAGATATCACAGCATAGAAAACAACTAAGGTTAAACCCAGTTGAGTTATAACATTCAGTTCTTACTGAAAACTCAAATTATTTAGCAATTTCAAACCCAGACTAAACCCATATTCCCAGATTTGCAGTTCATAATACCCCCATATACTAGTTAACATAGGATACAATCTCAGATTTATAAAATGGAACCCATTCTCAGGTTGGGGTCATATCTGTCAATACTCAGTCCATTAGAAACCTATGATATCACAAACAAATGCAATGTATAAAACTCCCAATTCTGGAAAAGCACAACTAATATACATAGGTAACAGAAATCAAGCAAAAGTATCATGTTAGTTTTTGAAATCAAGAAAAACATGTGAGTATCAGAACTCTACATCAGAAAACCCAAGTATACATATGAGTCTCAGGCATGGTTGCATGTTACCATATCAATTTACATTTAGCAATCAAGTAAATTTAATGAACATTAAAACTCAGAAATGGTTCAGTTAAGCACTCAGTTTAGCACTCTTAACATATTAAGCAATCCCAACACCAATCTCAGGTTTTAGACATTCATTAAGAACCCAGTTATATTCAACAAATCAAAGACTCCATTTCTCAGTTAACATGTGAACTCAGGTTTCAAGCATACCAAATAAACCCAGTTATATTCAACAAATCAAAGACTCTTGCTATTAAAACCCCATTACTTGTCATGCCACAGGGCTATACCAACCAAGGTTCACAGTATCGGTATCGGACTATTCCTATGAGTATTGGTATCGGCAATATCGGTAGTATCGGCTGTATCGGATCGGAGTATCGGATTTTTTGGTATCAGAAAACAGACAATTATTAATAAATTATTTACATTTAAAAACATATATTTTATACATTTAGGCATAATTTTAAGTATTTTCAGTGTTATTTCTTAGTAGTTTTGAAACTAAATAAAATATTAGTCACCTTACCGATTGGCTTACATACAATAGATTGATTTTCTTCTTTTACATGCTTTTACAACCTTATTATGCTTTAAACCCTTGTTGATTTGTCTTTTTCGTTTAATTTTTCTTTGCCGAATTGTCCGGAAAAGAGACCCTCATTGTCGGTATCGGCCAGTATCGGGTATCGGTCGGTATCGGATCGGGACATGCCAAACCGTATCGGTATCGGCCGTATCGGATCGGTATCGGCCGATACTTTAAACCATGATACTCACTCTCTATTAACACACAGAGAAACACATGACACTCCTGACACTAGCCAACCCTCTACTACAAACACTCGAGACACTACTTCTTCCCATACACTCACTCACACATGCCGTACATCACTTCCTAAGCTCAGACTAAGGGGGTCAAGCCCCTGCCACTGAAGCTCACTCTGCTGCAATATTGGTCAAGGCACTGCCCTCCTACTGCAGACCCATCAAGGCCTGCTCCTTACTGCAACTGGCAGTTCCCCCCCTGCCTGCAGGGGCATAAACCCCATCCATTGACCTGCCTGCACTCCAAGGTTAACTGTTATTCTAACAGAAAGTAGGGAGCAGTCCCCAACTGATAACAACAGTCCCAATTGTTAACTGCTACAGCTATGCTCCATTATCCGAGCCCCCTCTTTATTACATATACTGATACACTAAACTCCAACCCCTTCCTCTACACAACTGATATAATGTCAAGTGTAATTGGTATAAGATTGAGCTATAGCCCTATATCACACAAACGTACTTATATATAGCAGTCCTTATATAAATGTTGTTTCCTAATGGACATGAACTCATCTCCACACTCACAAATACCATAAACTCATTTCACATTCACTGTGGAGTAAGGAACACAGACATACACACACACACACCAAATGCATATAACAGTCCACTCTAATCATATTCTTAAAACAGTCCACCATTTCCCCTCTCTTAAGAGATGCTCAAAATCTTGTCCATGAAGTAGATAAAGTCCAAAAATTACCTCAACTGATTGCTTAGATTAAGAACTGCGAAACATGATCCATCCACTCCGTACGCACTTCATTGATTTCATCAAATGTGTATACACACTTTTCATTATACTGTTTAAAAATAGGAAGAAAAAATGAAACATAAGTGATAATATATAAATATATTATAAACATACATGTTGATTAAGAAGAACATCACCTTGGGATTAAGCAAGCTTCGATCATATGAGATCTCTTTCATATATCTCATAACGTAGTAACCACATTCGATGGAGCCGGTTTGATTCGGTACCTATGCATAGAAAAGCAAAGATCTTACACACTTGTTCATTTTTGATTTATATATATATTAACGAGAAATATATTGAGAGAAATATATTGTACCTGAATTGCAATCCAGTTCAATTTAAATTTTTTCACTTGGTTACCACATTGAGCATGAAACATACGAAGCCCGCTATGCAAATTAAAGTGGAAAATATTATTTGTCATTATTAAAACATCTAACATTGACTATAGTTGTGCGAAGTATTGGGACAGATATATTCATGCATACCTTGTTACAATGTGCTTAAGATCATCACAGATGCAACTTCCCAAAGAATCCAAATAGTATGCTCTCATTAGTAAAAGATCAATGACTACCAAAACCCAATGATCACTGTAACACCATATAACACCAAGATATATACAAGTTATTGAGTATACAACCAAACAATTGCTAAATAACACAAGTTCAAAGCGACAAAGCATGTCAAGAGAAATAGTCGACTTTGTTTGTGACTGTGAAGTGGTTGATTATTGGTCGTGTGGTTTTTAAGTGAGGGAGGACTGATTTGAGTTACATATGCATGGTACAAATTGGAAAAAAAAAAGGAAAACTGAAACATAAACTGAAACTGAGACTAGCCCAATATGGAAACTGGAAACTGGGTTTCAACAGGGAACCCAACATCTCAAAGAGTATCCTATACTCTTATTTGGTTTCCAACAGGAACCCATCATCTCAAAGAGTATCCTATACTCTTATTTGAATATACATTCATGATTTCTTGAAAATGGGGAAAGAATGAAATATGAATATACATTCCAGCAAGTTATATGTTCCAGAATGTTATAAAAGAAAATAAGTAAGAAATGTATCACCTCGGGTTGTATGGCAAGAAAAATAGTCGACTTTCTTTTCGAGAGTTCAGACTATTACAGATATGCCTTGCCCTTCTATCCTGTGATGCCAAAAATTCTTTTATCCCTGACTTGTTTGATGGTCTTGGATCAATGAATGAAACATTCTCGTCGGAGTTTAGGTCCTTCAAACGATAGTACAATGACCTATAGTTTGTAAATAAGTTAACTTAACTTATTAATGTAATAATAAACAATTTTAACGAGCAAAGTATTCTTGTACCTAATGTAGATTTGTATGCAATTTACTGAGAGAGGACGCATGTTAATGAAATTCTCAAAATCCTCTTGGAGAAGAGTTGTAATTGTTGGGGTACCAAACAAGTCACTGTCAAATGGAACCCGAACTGACGTTTTTTCAGTTACCAACCTTTATGCGAGTATAGCAAAGTATTCCATTCCCGGTGGATTTTTAAATGACCTTATTATTCTTGTAGAAGCTCTCGTAGGTGATTTAACTTTACTTGGTGTCTTCGTTTTCCTCTTTAGGAGCTTCCTTCACCACCATGGATTCCTAAAAAACGCGAGTTCAAAGTGAAAAAGCATGACAAAAATAAGCATGTATTCATTCAAAGGGAACTGACATGTACCTTTGTTTTATTCTTCTCGCATTCAGGTTGTTTTTCAGCAAGAACCAACTCTACATTAGTTTTGATAGGGGAGTGTGCATTTATAACCTTTTCAGAAAAGTTGGAACTCGTATCAGAAATGTTCAAACAATAGAATGAAGAGGAAAGACACTTATAATGGAATGTATACAGAAGTTCATAATGCTAGAAACGGGGATAAAAAAAGTTGGCACTTAAATTCATAATGCTAGAAATGGGGATGAAATTAAACCTTTTTCATATGACTTGGCCTCCGCGATCCTTCGGAAGGAGAACTCGGTGCATTCATGGTAGGGATTGGAGGAATTGAGGCAGTTACAAGCTTTTCCGGAAAGTTAGAACTGGTATCAGATATTGGCGTACCACATAAACCTTGTGAAAGTAAGTTATTTATCATCTTATTTTTCATCTCAATCTCATCAAGCAACTTTTTTTTCTCCTCCTCCCAACCAATCGGAGCTTTAGGAGTGTGGAAAAAAGATCTTGGGGTGACATATTTTCCCATGGCCGTAACACGACCAGTGTGCTCGGGCCTCTCCATTGCATAACACAAAGCATCACGATTCTCAGGAATAGACAACTCTCCAGAAGTAATTTTTTTCTTCACTTCATCCTATAAAAATATGGAACTTATGTTAGTATATCTTAATATGAAGTGCAAAAAAGAATGTTATGAAAATGAACTATAGTAATTGAGACTTTCTTACAATCTTATCCACCATCGCTTGTGTGACTGGATCATAGACCAATGTAGAAGAATCGTCTTCTTCAACATGTTCATTAGAACCCCCTTTAGCCCTTTTTTGTTTTTTTCCGAGCTAGCTTCCAAAAAAGGCAACGGTCTACATCTTCCTCAGAATATGTACCATCCTTCTTCTATTTTTCAATGTTAAAAATGAACATTCTCTAAAATAATTACTTAAAATTCCAAATGAAATATATAAAACTCATTATAAGATTACTTACAATTTCTTCTCTTAAACCTGCATAGCCTTTTCGGCTTAGCCTATGGTTGTACACATGTTTCCCTCTCCTGTTTTGTTGCTCTATGCGACGCTTCTGAAATCATAATAGAATTTATTTCTATGATTAGTAAGAACTCATGAAGTGGCAAAGTTAATCAAATTCTCTAGACCGATACCTGAAAGTCCTCGGAAAGTCGAGACGTCACAAACTTGGACCATTGATTTGGATTGATAAAGCTATAATTTGGAGGTGGATTTTTCAAATGTGCAAGGTTGTCCATATTGGCAAGAACATAATCGGTTAAGGCATGCCTAAACGACTTAGTTGTAACACCCATCGTTTGTATTAAATTTCGTTTAGCTCTTGGATCTATAATAAAACTTTGCTGCATATTAAGTAAGATTAATATATTTTAGAATATAAGCAATCAATAAACTCAAAATAATTTCTCTTCAATAAAATTTACCTCAACCGAGGCCCATGCATTATCTTTAATATTTGTAGGAACCTTTCTCCAATCATCATAAGTGATTGGTATCATACTGCGTGCAATTACCCCAAGAAAACTAACACATTCTGCCCCAGCCTCCCCAATAGGCTGACCTGCCTCGTTGAATGTGACTATTTTTTTCATTCCATCACTTCTTCTTTTTATAGTTCGCTCCAACATTGTTGGGCCTCTTGTTGCTTTTTTCGAGGCGACATATTCCACGTGGGGAGGGTTCATCTGTAGAACCTGTGACAAAAACAAGCACATAAGTAAGATATGTAAAAAAACTAGAGAGTTTGATAAGTTGTATCTTAAGAAGCAACTGTACGAGCAACAAAAACTGCAGGATATTTAGCCTTTGTATCAGACTTGTGCAGAGATACTCGAGTTTCTCTTAATTTCAGTATCAGTAGCAACTATCCATAAAACTTCTTGACTTGTCACACTGTGCCATGCATTTACTCCTTGAATAAGGAATTAGATATAAATGGTAAGTTCTAACGTAGTTCAGGTACTGTCAGTATTCTAATGCCATCTTAGCAATTGACCCTCGGAAGTTGGTTGTTCAAGTATCAGTAGCAACTATCCATGAAGTTACATTTTAACAAGTCTGCCAACTAATCCAGAAAAATATTTATATCATAAGAATTACCTGATTACTACTCTACATGTGCATAAGAATTACTCATATCCATGTTAGTACGTAGTGACAGGGAGGGTACTAGTAGATAGAAAAAATATGATGCAAACCTCTTTTGCTTTCCTCTTCTTGCTATTGTTGGAGTGGCTAATATTATGCACATTGGATGTCTGCAAGGTGGCCAAAAATAAATTAGTAGCTTAGTAACAGATATCACACTATTAAAGTCAAACAAAATAAGTAGCTTGTATAAGTAAAAAAGAGACAATGAAGTAAAAGTAAAAACAGACCTACTCCAAAAGTTGGCAGATACAAATATAAATTTACTTATCAACCCAATCCCCTTCACAACCTACTCTTTTATAACACACATTATCATCATCCCCAACATCAAACAACCCATCATTCAACAAAGCATTAGTAAAGGGATGATGTTCCATCGAATTATCCAGGTCTTCATCATCTTCATTGTGTAGATACTCTTTTGGACTAGTGGACAAAACAACGGACCATTGAGGATCAAGTTGGTCTTTTACATAAAATACTTGCTTGGCCTGCGAAGCTAAAATAAAACAATCTGATTTGTACCCAACTCGATTAAGGTTCACCGATGTGAAACCAAGTTCATCAACCTTAACACCCTTACTCTCGACCCAATCACACTTAAATACTGGAATGGTAAACCTATGATAATCGAGCTCCCATATTTCTTTGATAACTCCATAGAAACACATGTCCCCTACTATAGGATTCTTATCTTTCGAACTTGCAATCTGCATTGTTGTAGCTACAAGACTAACTCCACTATTTTGGCTAACTCGAGCATTGTCACGATCCTTCGTGTGGTAGCGGCAACCATTAATAACATAGCCAGAACATTTAAGTACGTGGTGGCTAGGCCCTTGTGCTACCCACTTGACAGTTTCTGAGATGTCTTCTTTTACATTAAATGCACCATCAACCTGTACAAATTCAATATTATTAATATTCTTTAACTTCTGAATAAGAAGAGTATAAATATATTGATTTTGCTTCAACTACTACCTTCTCCTGTAACCAATAGATAAACGTCTGATTGTGTTTGTCCTGCAACCACTTTCTATTTTTAGACTTGAGGGGATATTGTAACAGCAACCACTCCATATGCTCACTGTTAAGTTATTATAACAACTTATAATACAATTTTTCAACAATTTACATACAATGAATTAGAAAATTAGAAAATTTATGATAAAGATGCTTACTCAATATAAGGTTCAATTTCATCTGTGTTCTCCAAAACATATAAATGTGCTTGTTGCCATTCTTCACGATCAACTGCTACGAGACGACCTCCAGGCAGAGGTTTTCCATCTTGAATGTTGCCCTTCCTTGCAAGGGGATTTCCTATTGCCTCAACATGTGATAGATACTCGCTACAAAATTCTATTGCTTCTTCCGCAATGTAACATTCTGCAATGCATCCTTCGGGACGGTTATGATTGCGCACATAACCTTTCAATGGTTTCATGCACCTTTCAAATGGATACATCCACGTTAAGAAAACGGGTCCACAAATCTTGACTTGTTCAACAAGATGGAGAGTTAAATGGACCATAATGTCAAAGAAAGACGGTGGAAAGTACTTTTCCAACATGCATAATGTGACCACAAGATCATTTTGAATATCATTTAGCATATTCACATCTACCACTTTCTTACATATTGCATTGAAGAAGAAGCAAAACCGAGTAATAGCAACTCTAACCGGCTTAGGCAGAACTGAACGGATTGCCACGGGTAGTAATTGTTGCATTAGTGCATGACAATCATGAGATTTCAGCCCATAAAGCTTCAAATCTTCCATTGAGACAAGATTTCTGATATTAGAAGAGTAACCTTCAGGAACCTTTATGTCTAACAATGTTTGACAAAATATCTTCTTCTCATCCTTTGTTAATGTATAACAAGCTCGCGGCAAATAAGTACGTTTTTTATCAAAATCAGGTTTTAGTTCGGTCCTTAGCCCCATGTCCACAAGATCAAGACGAGCATTGACACCATCCTTTGTCTTTCCTGGAATGTTAAGCAATGTACCATAGATGCTCTCACAAACATTTTTCTCGATGTGCATAACGTCGAGTGTGTGGCGAACATGCAAGTATTCCCAATAGTCAAGTGTGAAGAAGATTGACTTCTTCTTCATCCATCTTCTTTCACTAAACTTTGATGCTTTGCACTTTTCATGTTTCTTTCCCCAGGAGTTCGAAATTTGACCAACCTTTTCTAATATCTCTTTTCCGCTCAATGGTGTTGGAGGACCACGAAATTCCTGCTTACCATCGAAAACTTTCTTTTGACTGCGATACGGATGGTGGCGTGGGAGAAACCTCCTTGTACCAGTATACACATTTTTACCACTATGTTTCAGTCTAGGCGCATAAGTATCTTCCCCGCATATGGGGCAAGCATAATACCCCTTAGTAGTGCAACCAGAAAGATTTCCATATGCAGGAAAATCGTTGATGGTCCACAACAATACAGCCTTTAAAGTAAAAAACTCTTGATTTTGTACATCATAAGCTTCAACTCCCTCTTCCCATAAAACTTTCAAGTCCTCAACTAATGGTGCTAAATAAACATCAATATCATTGCCCGGTTGGTGTGGACCCGATATCAATAGCGACAACATCATGAATTTTCTTTTCATGCACAACCACGGCGGTAGATTATAGGTCACCAATATAACTGGCCAACAACTGTACTTACTACTAAGGGACCTATGTGGATTTATGCCATCAGCTGAAAGCGCCAGTCGAAGGTTTCTAGGTTCTTTTGCAAAATCTGGCCACTTCTGGTCAACTAGCTTCCATGATGAGGAGTCTGCAGGGTGACGTAGTTTGCCGTCAGCTACTCTTTCAGAAGCATGCCAAGTTAAGTCCCTTGATGTCTGTGAGGATTGAAACATCCGTTTAAACCGGGGAATGGGAGGAAAATACCATAGAACTTTGGCAGGTATTTTTTTAATCGGAATTTGATGAGAACCATCATTTTCCTTCTTCCATCTTGATATTCCACAAGTGGGACATTCAGATAAATCGCTATACTCTTTTCTATAAAGTATGCAATCATTGGGGCATGCATGAATCTTCTCATATTCCAAACCCAGAGCAGTCATTATCTTCTTAGCCTCGTACATTGATGAAGGTATTTTATTTTGTGTTGGTAACATATCATGAAGACATTTCAACAACTCAGAAAAGCTATTGTCAGACCACCCATATCTTCCTTTAATGTTATATAATCTCATCAATCCCGATAGCTTTGTATACTTTGAACAACCAGGATAAAGAGGCTTTTCGGCATCTTCAAGTAGAGATTTAAATGACTTGGGGTCACCAGAAACATGTTCATATGCCGCATTGACCATTTCTACAGCATCTGCAGCATCTTCAAAGGAGCCACCTTTATAGTTAGGTGCTTGTTCAGACCTTGATGCAAAGCTTGTCGATCCTCTGATAGGGTGTTCCTCACCATGACAAACCCATATTGTATAACTTCGATCGATACCCCTACTAAACAAGTGTTTTCTGACGTCCCCTGGATTTTGGAATATCAAATTTCCACATCTTTCGCATGGACATCGAATAGAATTAGGATTATTTGAATGGAGTTTTGCAAACTCAAGAAACTCTTCCACTCCTTTCTCATATTCACTACACATTCTATCCTTCGACATCCATGATTTATCCATTTTGGGCTAGATTAGAAAAAAATACCTACAAAGGTCAATATAACATGTTAGCCATAATTTAGACATGGTTCACCTTGTCTCAGAAAGTAATGATGACGAACTCTACTTAGCAATATGCAAAGTGAAACTACAAAAGTTTTGGAGTAAAATAGAGGATACAAGGAACAAATGCAATATAAAATATTGTAAAAGTCTACCTGGGCTTCAGCATTCGATGACCGTAATCTCGTCCTCAAGCTCTGTTGTTCTTCCTTTCCTGCAATAAGAATGTGAGTGAGAAGGATGAGTGTCTATAAGGAGTATAACTGGACTCACTATTTGATAAAGTAACCAAGGCTTTGATATGAAGTTATTTGATTGATAACTTAAAAATAACATAAATACTGTAAACAATGAGATCCAAGACCCTTAGTAACAGTGTAAACACTGCAAAAGAACATAAACACTGCAAAATTCGTAATCATCATGATGCTCCCGGCTACAACTATTCTTCTTCTTCAGTAAATTAAGATAGCTAACTGGTCTATATATAGTCACATATATTACACAAATGTGGCTACAAAACTTGACTGCCAAGTGCAGTTAACTAAAAATGGCCACAAAGAATATATTATGTTTATCATGAAGTGATACCGACGAACTTACAAAGGACAGGATGTGAGAATCAAGAAGGTTTAGAAGACTTCAAGAAGGTTTAGAAGACTGCAAGCATCAACCACAACCATAGACATTCAGAAACATCATATAATGTGAGTTCAGTAACGTTCTTAACAATGTAACTGTGAAATACACCAAACAGTGACATCAAAGAAAACGTAAAACGAGACGGCCACCGAAATATAAAGGTTAGTTTAAGAAGCTACAGAGACAACAGATAAACGTAATATATCGATCATTTTTAGTAAGTGAATGATCATTTCCGCCATGCCATCAGATTTACTACAAAGATTAAAAATGAGCTAAGATATCAAAGATATTTCCAATCTAGATGAGAAATAAATCGGCATGAATAATGAAATAAACAACTATCACTGCCAGCGCAATGAAATGATACAATTCATCGCGGATTTTTGAAGAACATTACCAGGCAGATTGACAATAAACAGACAGGTTACTTCTGGTATTCATGGAAAGTTAAAAAGGAAACTAGAACATATACTGATTTAAAGCGCTTATAATAATTACATCGGCCATCAACAGTCCATGCTTCTGTACCTTTTTTTTATAGACATATTTACATAAGGATCATTATATATAGATAACATTAGTCACTGACGACCGCATACATGTACTATCCACTGCAAGTTGCATGTTTAGTTTCCAGATATATAGATAACATTAGTCACATATATTACATATTCAAATCTATAATAAGCTATATTCTCCCAAATTTATAAACTAACAATATAATGGGAAAGTTAAAATACGAATAAAGAATTTAATGGGTGAACAAATTCAAAACAGGAAACTCAGCCAACACTGTTCAGTTATATATTCAAATCTCAGGTCATCAACAAAGTTAAAACTCAGCTTTATAGGAAAACAAACTCAGTCATATCATAACATATGGTTTCATACAAAGGAAAATTAGTTTGTTCATTTAGAGCATTCAGTGAATCAGTTAATAAAGTTCTCAGTCATAAGTTCATTTAGAGCATTCAGTCCTAGCCTATCACCAGTAATATAAATTTAACATTTCAGTTTATCATCAACTAACAAAACAACATGTAAACCTTGTTAAAAACTGGAAGGAATATAATAGGACCTCTAGTCCTGGTGGTTATATAACTACCATCTTATCGCTCCTCCTTACTAGTGTACCTATTGGCTTGTATTGCACTTTTCCAAACCAGCTAAAACATTTTTTTTCTCATCTTGTCCTCAATTGGCGTTGTCTCCAACTTCACATGATTTTTCCCTTAATCTTGTCCTCAACTGCACATGTGAGATACGAAAATATATTATGGGACACGGGCAAATGATTTCACGTGTACATGATGAATGATGATATAGCTTTTGTAGGTGGTCTATCCAAATGAAATTTATCGATCAAATTGGAAAAGTGGGCTAGGTGTTTGCATTTTATAGGGCAGGAAATAAATGAAAAGAAGGGTTAATGTAAATATTCCGCTGCCGGAACTTGAACCCTGGTCTCTCTGGTGAGAGGCGAGTATCCTAACCAACAGAACTACAATGGAATCTTGATATTAACCTATATTTTCACTTTATAACCTATATGATATACAATCAATTTTTAATTGCTCCGAAGACTTATTTTTATACACTGTTAGGATTTTTCAGAATCCAGATGTAGAAGTGGCACTTTGTGTCCATATTAAATAAGCACTGTCGTGCGCAATTCATGCAGATTTAGGATAATAAGTGGGACACGGAAGTGATTTGCCGTTTGTGGAGTCTACAAATTCCATGGGAGGTGTGAGGAAATATCATTGAGAACCTTACGAGGATTTTCATACCTTCTACTCTTATTTAATTGTTTATATGAAGAAGAAGATTTGAACTTGATCCGGATTCCTTACAACAAAGGAAGCACGTTCACTCTAAAAGTGTGGCCGTGTCCTGTCGGTCATGTATCGGACTCTCCTCAGACACTCCAAAATACACTAGGACACACCAAAATAGGTGTCGTATCCGTTTCGCTGTGTTGTGTCGTATCCGCATCCGTGCAACATAGACTACAACCAAAGACAATTTTTTATGGCCAATAACTCATGCACCTTCCTATTTGTATGAGGTGTACTGGCTACACAAGGGATTGCCTGCAGTGTTCTGAATCTGGATTTGGAGAGCATTGACACCAAAGAAAGAGAAAAGAAAAAGGAAAAGAAAAAAGAAAATGGTGTAGAAAAATCAAGATTCAGCTACCTACCAAGCAGATATTTTCATGGTCAGGAATAATATACACCACAAACACACCACCATACATGTCGTACCACAATTCTAGGCTTGAAGAGGGCATCATTCTGTTGAGATTGATGACATCATCAACCCCTAGTCCATTCGAAACTGGAACTGAAACCAATCTGTTACCATTCGAAAACCCAACTCCCAATCAATCGAAAACACCCATTGAACCCACATAAACACCTTGTTAAATTTCTAAGTGTGTTTGTGGGTCAATCACGTGTTGGATTTGCAGAACCTACTGATTAAATTAGGATGATCGAAAAACCCTAAGTTGGCTGACACAAAAAAACCCTAAGTTGACACAAAAATCGAATTGTAGAGAGAAGAAATGAAAGATATTATACCGCATGGTGAAGATCGAAGTTGCCGCATGGTGAAAACGTCGGGGACGTCGTGTAGGCCGTCGAAGAGAGGGTTTTCTCGAGGGAGAGGGGACGTTGCGTAGGACGTTGGGTAGGCCGCCGAGGAGAGGGTTTTCTCGATGGAGAGGGGACGTCGTGTAGGCCGCCGAGGAGAGGGGACGTCGCGTAGGACGTCGTATAGGCCGTCGAGGAGAGGGGACGTCGCGTTGGACGTCGTGAAGGTCGCCGAGGAGTGGGTTTTACTGTTTGGAGGGAGAGGGAAGAGGCCGGAGGGATGGAGGTTGATTTCTCATGGAGGAAGAGGGCGGAGGGAGGCTTTTCGAAGTGGAGGAAGAGGTCGGAGGGAGCGATTTCTCGAGGAAGAGGCCGGAGGGAGAGATTTCTCGAGGAAGAGGTCGGCTGGGGAGAGAGGGTTTTCGAAGTGGAGGGGGGGTTTTGTTATGTGCGAAGGGTTTTTTCAGATCTGCTCTATTTGGTGCGAAACCGTCAACAAATTAATATTTTTAAAAGAAATTACGATAATGGCAGCTGAAATAGCCGCGGGAATTTTCCCGCACAGACTTTAGTTGACGGTTATTATCAAAACGTCAATAAATAGATTTGTATTTCTTGACGGTTTCACTAAAACCGTCAACTATTATGGTATAAATTTGCTAAATTAACACAAAACGTGTGTTTCCTTGACGTATGTCTAAAACCGTCAAGGTTACCCATTTTAATGACGGTTTTCCACGACCGTCAATAAATAAACCGTCAAGAAAAGCAATTTTTCTTGTAGTGTGTTGTGGAGAGAAAGAATAGAACCCTTGGCGATATGGCCCGGGTTATGTTAAACTAATATAAGCTCCCCAATATTTTTGGGTGGAAGCCGTTAATACGGCTTGTCATGTTATAAATAGAGTCTTAATTAGACCTATTTCTAAGAAGACTCCTTATGAGCTTTGGTTTGACAAAATTTCCTCAATTAAATATTTCAAAGTTTTTGGTTGCAATTGTTTTATTTTGAATACCAAGGATAACCTAGGCAAGTTTGAAGAAAAAGCCTATGAAGGAATATTCCTTGGATACTCTACTCATAGTAAAGGTTTTCGTGTTTTTAACAAAAGAAGTCTTGTTGTCGAAGAGTAAATCAATGTCTCTTTTAAAGAACTCAACTCTTCTACATTCTCCTCTTCCGAGGATATTGATGACATCTCGTTTGGGTTGGAGAACTCCTCTATTGAGGATCGTCCCTCTTCATCTAACAATGAAGTTGTGACCCCTTCAAAAGAGTCTCCTCCTTTCGAGCCTCCTCAAAAGGATCTCCCAAAAGAATGGAGATTTGTCACCAATCATCCTAAGGAGCTTATCATTGGGGATCTTTCCTCCAGTGTTAGCACAAGATCCGCCACTCGTGATCTTTGTGCAAATGTGGCTTTTATCTCTCAAATAGAGCCTAAAAATGTTAATGATGCTTTCCTTAATGAGTTTTGCATGATAGCTATGCAAGAGGAGCTTAATCAATTTGAGCGAAGCAAGGTTTGGGAACTTGTCCCAAAACCTTGCAATCATCCCATTATTGGAACAAAATGGGTGTTTCGTAACAAGCTTAATGAAGATGGGTTAGTGACTCGTAACAAAGCCCGATTGGTTGCTCAAGGCTATAACCAAGAGGAAGGCATTGACTACGACGAAACCTATGCTCCGGTTGTACGTCTTGAATCCATTCGTATGCTTTGTGCTTTTGCTTGTTTTAATGACTTTAAGCTATTTCAAATGGATGTTAAGAGTGCTTTTCTAAATGGTATTATTAAAGAGAAAGTTTATGTTAAACAACCTCCCGGCTTTGAAGATTTTCATTTTCCTAATCACGTGTTCAAACTCCATAAAGCCCTTTATGGCCTCAAACAAGCTCTCCGTGCTTGGTATGAACGTCTTAGCTCTTTTTTGTTTCTCACAATTTTTCAAAGGAAAAAGTTGACACAACACTTTTTATTAAATCCCATGATGGGACTCTCTTGTTGGTTCAAATTTATGTCGATGATATTATTTTTGGTTCTACTAACAACACACTTTGTGTAGAATTTGCTAAAGTTATGCAGGAAGAGTTTGAAATGATATGCAGAAAGAGTTTGAAATGAGTATGATGGGTGAACTTTCCTTCTTCTTGGGGTTACAAATCAAGCAAGGACCCAAAGGAACCTTCATTAATCAAGAAAAATATACAAAGGACCTCCTCAAGCGTTTCGACCTTGACTCATCCAAATCAATGAGGACCCCTATGGCTACAACGACAAAGCTTGACAATGATAAAGATGGCACCTCGGTTGACATTCGTAAGTATAGAGGTATGATCGGTAGCTTACTTTATTTAACTGCTAGCCGTCCTGATATCATGTTTAGTATTTGCTTGTGTGCACGATATCAAGCCAATCCAAAGGAATCACATTTGAGTGCCGTTAAGCGCATTTTTCGTTATCTCAAAGGCACCATTAACATGGGCCTTTGGTATCCGAAATCCTCATCCTTTGAGCTTCACGGCTTTTCGGATGCGGATTTTGCCGGATGCAAGATAGATCGAAAAAGCACTAGTGGCACATGTCAATTCTTCGGAAAGTCTTTGGTATCGTGGTTTAGTAAGAAGCAAAATTATGTTGCTCTTTCAACCACTGAGACAGAATATATTACGGCTGGTTGTTGTTGTGCACAAATTCTTTGGATGTCACAAACACTTTTAGATTATGGTATATCTCATTCTTGCACCCCTATTAAATATGATAACACTAGCTCTATTAATCTCACGAAAAACCCGATTTGTCACTCACGCACGAAGTACATTGAAATTAGACACCATTTTCTTCGTGACCATCAACAAAAGGGAGACATCCGTCTTGAGTTTATTTAGACCATTTCTCAATTAGCCGATATTTTCACAAAACCGCTCCCGGAAGATCGCTTCACCTTCCTTTGCCATGAATTAGGCATTTTATCTTTTGATCCATAATCCCTATCGGTCGGCACACCGACGGTATACAGCGGTATACCGGCGGCATACCGTTTTTCGATTCAGAATTAGGTTCTGTTTCGAAACTCGACATACCGTCGGTATACGTCGGCATACCGCCGGTATGCCGGATGGAGGCGGACAAGACATCAAATCTGGATCCGGGCCCACCTTTCTTTTCTACTTCCTTTATTTCTTTTAACCTACTTTTATTCCCTCTCATCCATCCCATCCCTCATAACTACCCATCTCTTCACCTCCCATCTCATTTATTAATCTTCCATCACTTCCCCCCTTTCTCTCCTCTTTTTACTCCACCCTCATAACTACCCACCACCTTTTCACATCCCTTTCATTAACCCCTCCTCTACAACCGTTTCCACCCTCCTCCCCTTTTTACAATCCATCTCTTCATCTTTCTCCCTCTCTTTAAAAACCTCTTTCCTCCATTACTTCCCCTACTCCTCCTTCATCCACTCCAAAACTCTAGTCTCTCCTCATGGCAAACCCAAAGCGTCCCCGTTCCTCCTCCTCCTCCTTGTTCAACCCCTTCATCCCAGTTGCCCAATCTCACGGGTACAACCAACGGATCTTTTCCAACTCTTTGGCGGCCGAGCTATGGTTCCAGCACTTCATGCATCACAATGTCTTCAAAGGACGGGCGATAAATTGGAACCTCTTCTCCGGTCACGTCTCCTTGTTTGACGAGGCCGGCCTCTCCTCTCTACTTCGGCGCCAAATACCCGTCTACCCTGCCGCTGTCCGACTATTCTATTGTAACTTGGTCGGGGACGACGATAACCACGCCATTCAATCTATGGTCAATGACCGTCACTTTCGTCTCACTTCTCGGGACATCGGGCACATCCTCGGCATCCCGGACAAAGGGGAAGCCTTGCCATCCTTGGCTGCTCTTCATTCTTCGGCGGCGTCACCCTTCGATGAGTTCTGCCGTATCATCTACAAGGGCCCCAACCCTCCTGCCATCCCGGCCCTCTCTGTACAGCTGGAGCCGTTTTACTACGAGCTCCATAGGATAGTGTGCCATACTCTATTTCCTAAGGGAGGGAACTACGATGCCATTACCGGCGATGCCCTCGTCTGCATGTATTATCTCTATGCCCGGAAGCCCTTCTCCTTCCCGAAGACTCTCCTTCTGCTCTTCCGGCGTGTCATGCCCGCGAGAAAGCCGAACCTATACTACGGCTCTTTTATCACTCTGCTCGGCAAGTTGACCTATCTCTTCGTTCATCGGATGGCATCCCCTCCTATCTTGCTGTCTCCCGTTCCCTTAGTGGCACCTCTACTTCTCGTGCCTCGTCTTTCCAAGAGCCACCGGCATCCTCTCCTGCTGCTCCCACACCTACTCCTTCCGCTTTGGGCCGTTATATGCCACTGACTCAGCAGCACTTTGATATGTGGATGGCCCAAGCAGAGGAGCAGATACGGGCCAACACTCGTGGCCTTGGCGCCCTAATCCAGTCCCGTTTCAACGATCAGGGGTACTTTATTCAGTGCACTCTCCAGGACCGGGATGCTTTTCTGGATCTTAATCTTCAGGATCCTATGTACCGGGCACCGCGCTTCTCTGATCCCAATGCCTATGGGTTTATGTACCCTGACGACATTGATCCTTTTGGCGCCTTCCAGCAAGCTCAGGGTGATGGCGACGATCCGGCCGATGAGTAGGGATGGATTTCCGTTTGGATGATGGTCTCGTGTTATGCGTGTTTTAGTTTTATGTGTTTGTTTTTATGTTGTCTTTTGTGGTCCTTCGGGGACCGGTGTGTGGTTGGTACCAGTTATTTGCAGTCCTTCGGGGACTTTATCTATGGTTATCTCTAGTATCTGGCTCTCGTTGTGGAGAGTCTTTATATTTTACCTTATGCTATGTATGTGTCGGACATGTATTCACTTTCTTTTCGTATTATTAATACATGCTTTTCTTTATATACTCTTGTCATTTTCCTTATGCACTTTTTCTATTATTATCCCCATCCTTGACTAACTGACAAAGGGGGAGAAATCGTATTGAGGGGGAGCTGTCTACCTACGGGGGAGCTACTTCCTGAAGATGCTATCTCTCTATTTTGTCAATTATCAAAATGGGGGAGTTTGTTGGCACATTTTATTTTGATTATTAACAGCATCTTCGTAGCTTAGTCTTCCGTTCTTCAGATTCAAATATTCTCAGAAGATCTACTACATGGAGCTCTTCCGTTTAGCGCAATCATCTTTCACTTTGAAGACTGAAGCAGTTAACGGCGTTCCCTGCATAAGACGGCGTCTTCCTGCTTAGAGTCCTTGAGTCTGTACTAGTCTAGGTATATCTGTAAACACCTAAGGACGGATGACAATTAAAAAGCACAAGTCAAAAATCAAATACTTACAGAGCGGCATACCGGCGGCATGCTTCGGCATACCGGCGGTATACCGTTTCTAGCATCCAGAAAGTTGCTGTGATAAATTGTCGGCATACCGGCGGCATGCTCCGGCATACCGGCGGTATACCGATTTTTGTGTCCAGAAAATTGCTGTGACAAATTGTCGGCATACCGACGGCATGCTCCGGCATACCGGCAGTATACCATTTTTAGCAACCCAAAAGTTGCTGTGATAAATTGTCGGCATACCGACGGCATGCTCCGGCATACCGGCGGTATACCGTTTTTAGCAATCCAAAACTTGCTGTGACAAATTGTCGGCATACCGGCGGCATGCTCCGGCATACCGACGGTATACCGAGTTTCAAATATTTGGTTTTTGAATTGCCCTGACTAGCATTAATGGTCGCATTTAATGCTCTCTAACGGTCATTAATATGACCGTTACTATTTGGACGGTGTACCGACGGTATGCCGCTGCATACCGACGGCATGCCGGTCTGTCTGTATTCAGAGCATTAAATGCCACCAACTCTTGGTTCTCTTATAAAAGAAAGCTCTCTCTCTCTTGAGCTTCTTCACCAACTCTTACCATAAATTTTCCAACAACCAAGAGCTCCACCATTAATACTCTTCCAAGATTTTCATTGTCATCCTCTCCCAAAGTGCTAGAGTATTAAAGAGTTATACATTTCGATCTTCACGTGTTTAGAAGATCAACAAGTTCTCATTTTCTTTTGTTTGAAGTTGGCGAGCCTTCGTAAGAAAACTCGTGTGTAGAAGTTGGCGAGTCTTCGGATCCAAACTCGTGTTGAAGTTGGCGAGTTCTTCGGATCCAAACTCGTGTGTACTATTTGGTTAAATAGTGGATTAAAGCCGGAGAGAGTTCCGGGACTGGACTGCCTCAAAAGAGGATACCAGGATACATCCTTGCGTTTGATCTTTCTACTCTTTATTTTCTATTGTCTTTATTGCATCAATTGTTGTAGTTATTTTTAATTACCCTATTCACCCCCCTCTAGGGTTCTACACATCTGGGAGGGGCGACTAGCTCTATAATAGCTCCTTTGTCTAGAGAGCCCTCCACTCATGTGCAAGAAGCTGAACGTCTATCTGTACAGGCACCTGCTACTTCGACATCCATAGGAGTAGCTGCTACACCTGGTGCTATAGCCACTAACCGATTCATATTTGGTTCTTTCACCAACCTCTTCTTCAATTCACTAGGACCCTTAGTAGAGAGGGTAATGGATAAAAAAGAGGTTGGTTTCATAACTGTTAGGGGTCCAATATATTATTTGATAGCTGCCATCCGGAGTTAAGGTGATGAAGCACAAGCTGCTTACCTTGAACACATATTGGATGAACTGGAAGAATCAGTTAAGATCTACAAAGATATGAATCGGGGAGAGGTGGAGCCTTTGGTACTTGCTGAGTTTGAGAGGATGTCTCAAGAGGCTGCAGTTGCGAAGGTTGACTTCCAGATTATCTTGGATACTTTCACTGTCAAGTCTTCAGAATATAACTCTCAAATAGCAGAATCTGTCCATCTTTAAGAAGAGTTAAGACTTGTTCAGCTTGCTCTGGAAGATGAGGCCACACAACATCAGGATGCAGTTCAACAACTGGACGCTCTGACCCAGGAAAGAAATGAATATGTCACAACTCATCAAGCTGAAATCTCTTGCAGACTAGTAACCTTGCCGACTTTCGACGATAAGTCTGGAATGGAGGAAGCTAGTTGGCGAGTGATGGATTCTCGTGAGGAGCGACTGCAAACTTTAAAGCAGCAGATGACTAGCTTGATGACTCCACCGGCTGAATAAGAAGACTTTTTGTATCTTCTATTTTGTAACATATATTTTTGTACTGTCTTTTAATTTTGATCAATACAAAGACATTTTCTTTGTGGCTCTATTATTTGTTGCATATCTTATTCAGATATAAATAATAGCGATAGAAAATATATTCAGAGGTGCAGGACATGATATATTTCTTGATTTTAGAAAATAATTATATTTATTATATCTGCTCAGAGGTAATGTGGACATGGCAGAATATAATTTGTTGAATATCATTATTTCAGTAGACAACTTAATCAAAGATAACAAATATATGACAAGTTGCGGATGATTCGTCAAAACGAAATGAATCGTCGGAATGTATGAACGAAATGAATCGTCAGGATGAACGGACGAAACGTCAAATGAATGAAATGAACGGGTGGACCGTCAGATGAATGGATTGAACGGATGAACCGTCGGATGGATGAAATGAACGGGTGAACCGTTGTATAGATGTAAATGAACGGATGAACTGTCGGATGGATGTAAATGAACGGATGAACCGTCGAAATGAACGGGTGAACCGTCAGATCAATGTAAATGAACGGATGAACCGTCGGATGGATGTAAATAAACGGATGAACCGTCGGAATGAACGGGTGAACCGTCGGATGAATGTAATGAACGGGTAAACCGTCGGATGAATGTAATGAACGGGTGAACCGTCGGATGAATGTAATGAACGGGTGAACCGCCAAATGAATGTAATGAACGGGTGAACCGTCGGATAAATGTGTCGCTCCAGAATCTCTGTTTATAAATAGAACAGAAATCTAGATGGAATGATCACTTTCACTTTTCAACATAAAGATGTCGTCTGGAAATGCATCCAAGAAAGCTAAGATCGCCTCGAAGGTTGAAGCGGGCACTGAGGAACGTCCTGCCGAACTGGCCCAACCGAAACAGACAAAGACGGACGAAGGTTCGTCTGCACCCAAGCCGCCACAGGATATCCTGGACTTCTTGCTTGAACCAGGGACGACTGAAGAAGAGGAGGCTAAACGATTGGCCGCTTGCAAGTTCTTGGTGGATTCGAGCAAGGATGTTCTCGGTTCGTTTGCCGACTATGTCTCCGATAAGGACGACAGTGGCCCGCATCCCAATTTTGAGAAGGATGATAGTGACCTTTCTTGATATTATGTACTATCATTCATGATGAAATAAAATCAAATTTTATTTATGAACTTGTCTGATGATTACAAGCAATCTCTTTTATATTTATACATAATACTTTTTGAGGAACTTGCCATTGATGGGCATCATTGCAACTCGACCATCCAGTTCTGTGAGTTGATAGGCTCCATTTGAGAAGACTTTTCTCACGATATATGGACCTTCCCACTTTGCATCGAACTTGCCTTTGCTCATGTGAGTCATAGTCATGGGACGTCTGACTGTTAGACCGAGCTCTCCATTCTGAAAGGCTCTAACTTTAACTTTGCGGTTAAAAGTCTTCGAGGTGTGGGCTTGATATAACTCAATATGCTGTTGATCCATTAACCGCTTTTCGTCGAGTGCCTCCAATTCTTGAAACCGAAGAAGATTGTTGTTCTCTGTAGTGAGCTCATTTGCGATGGCAATTCTTAAGGATGGGATTTGAAGTTCCAAAGGAAGAACAACTTCACAGCCATACACTAGAGAGAAGGGTGTACAGCCTGTAGGGTTGCGGACCGTAGTACGGTAGGCCCAAAGACATTCCCCAAGCTTTTTACTCCAGTTCCGTTTCTTAGTAGATACAAACTTCTTAAGGAGTTCAATGATAGTCTTTTTGAAGGCTTCGGCCAAGCCATTAGCAGCAGGATTGTAAGCTGTCGAAGCGACATTATCAATCCGATGATCGTCACAGAACCTTGTGAACTTTTGGCTGATGAACTGTGGCCCATTTTCATGGATAATCCTTCGAGGTACACCAAATCTATAGATGAAATGGTATTTGACAAAGTTGATGACGCTGCTGGTTTTGACTTCAGCCAGAGGTATAGCTTCAGCCCACTTGAAGAAGTAGTCGATTATTGCTAGTATGAACCGATGTCCTCTGGAAGAAGGAGGATTGATGGGACCTATAATGTCCTTGCCCCAAGCTTCGAAAGGCCAGGAAGCAGCAGTCGGATGAAGGAATTCCGACGGTTGATGAATAAAATCTGCATGGATCTGACAAGCTCGACATTTCTTTGCATATTCGATGGCATCAGATACCATAGAGGACCAGTAGTAACCCATGCGTCGGATGCGATCCTGTAGCTTAGGACCGGGCAGATGTGCTCCGCAGACGCCATCATGAGCTTCACGCAATACTTGCTTCGCTTCATCACCAGCAAGACAGCGCAAAAGAAGACCGTCATAAGTCCGCCGATACAGAGTCTTGGTAGTCTAATTGTAGTAAAACCGGAGAGATCGTCGACGAAGACTCGTATTGGGTCTTCAGGAAGAATGTCGTGAACTACGAAGTCGATGAAGGAAACTCTCCAATCTTCGTTGATAACATTAATTTCAGTAAAGTTACTAAACTCAATATTGCGATTGTTTTCAATGCAAAACAATTCCCGGTTAGAGACAACCACCACCTGTTGTCTTTTGATAGGGATGGCTAAGACTGCTGCAAGATTGGCTAAGGCATCTGCCTCGGTATTGCAAGCTCGCCAAATATATTCGATAAAGAAGGCTTTGAATGATGTAGCCATGCTGATTGCCGCTTCATGGTAAGGTACTAAATCTAGATGGCGAACTTCATAGGTCCCTCTAACCTGGTTAACAACCAGCTTGGAGTCACCATAGACTTCAAGATATTCGACATCCTGTTGTTTAGCTAACTGAAGGCCAATAAGTAGAGATTGTATTCTGCCACGTTATTGGAGCAGGGTTCATCTAGGGAGTAGGCTCTTTGAATGGTTGACCCATCTGGAGAAACAAGGACAACTCCAACTCCTGTAACAATAGCACCATTGAGTCCGATCCTAGATGCACCGTCAAAGAATAGACGCCAAGTAGGAAACTCGTCGGAGATCATATTTGATTCCAATGTCTCGTCTGAAATTTTATCAAAGAGTTTAGATGTCTTTGGAACAGGATGAGCTGCTAAGAAATTCGCAAGTGCTTGACCTTTAAAAGATTTTTGAGGAACATATACCTTGTCATATTGGGCTAGCAAAATGGCCCATGTAGCCAGTCGAGAATTGAGTGTGCTAGGCTTCTTCATCAATACCCGAAGAGGATTAACTCGGAATATGACATGAATGGTTTGACCAATGATGTAATGCCTTATCTTTTGAACAGCAAACATAAGAGCTAGGCATTCTTTTTCGACCGGACTATAACGATTTTCGGCACCAATTATAGTACGACTAAGATAATAGATGGCCTGTTCATGACCTTCTTTGTTCTTCTGGGCAAGTAAAGCACCCAATGAATGATCAATAGCACGGACATACATTAAGAATGGTATGCCTGAGATCGGTGGTACCAAGAATGGTGGGTTCATGAGATATCGCTTTATGTCATCGAATGCTTATTGACATTCTTCGGTCCAAATGAAAGATACACTCTTCTTAATTAGCTGAGTAAATGGTCTGCAGCGTCCAGACAAATTTGAAATAAACCTCCTGATGTGCGCAAGTCGACCTTGGAATCCTCGTAGCTCTTTTAGGTTGTGTGGAGGACGCATCTCTTGAATGGATTTGATCTTCTCGGGATCCACGTGTATACCTTTAGAGGTAATGACGAAGCCGAGAAATTTACTACTAGAGACACTCAAGAATGACTTGGTGGGATTCATTTTGAGTTGATGCTGGCGCATCAGATTGAAGATTGTTCTTAAGTCTTGGATGTGATCTTCCTTCAGACGACTTTTGACAGCAATATCGTCGACGTAGCATTCGACAGTCTTACGAAGATGATCTCCAAAGATGGTACTCATAGCTCGTTGGTAAGTTGCACCCGCGTTCTTGAGACCAAATGGCATCACTGTGTAGCAATAGACTCCGCGAGGAGTGCAGAAAGAAGTGTGTTTTTTATCTTCAGGATTCATCCGAATCTGATTGTATCCAGAGAATCCATCCATGAAAGATATTCGCTCGAACCCACAGGTGTTGTCAATCATGACGTCTGTGATAGGGAGAGAAAACTCATCTTTTGGACAGGCTTCATTAAGATCCCGGAAGTCGATGCAAACTCGAACTTTGCCGATTTTCTTTAGGACTGGAACAACGTTAGCTACCCAATCAGGATGTTGTTCTTCTCGAATAAAGCCACAAGCGATGAGCTTCTTGACTTCATCATCAATTGCGTCCATCATTTCTGGCTTGAAATACCGTTGATGTTGTTTGACTGGTTTTGTATTAGGCAAAATATTCAGTTTATGAGTAGCAACTTTGGGATCTAAACCTGGCATGTCTTTATAATTCTAGGCAAAAACATCAATGTATTCTCGAATAAGAAGAATTAATTCTTGCTTATCTACCTCTGGAAGGTTCTTGCTGATGAATATTGGACGAGGTGACCCGTTCTCTCCTACATCAATTTGAACCAATTGATCTTCGGTAGGAGGTTCTCGTTGTTCGAATCGGAGTTCCTATTGGGTATCCATTTGTTGAGCCCAAGGATCTGTTTCAGGACTTTCTTCAATGTCCTCGTCATATCCTTCCGGAAGTTCGACGGAGACCATGTTAGAAGATACGATCAACCGATGAAATTGACCAATATTGGTATCAGAATCCCATAATCTGGAATCAGAAGAATTAGAGCGCTCTTCACTATCAATTCGGAGACTGCTGGGGATAATACCGGAGGTGAAGCATATCCAAGACCCCTTTTGGTTCTGTTGTAGTACATCTCTGATTTTCCTTTCGGAACAGCCGTACGGATAAGAGTTTGTCTACCCTTACCGTAGTTGAGGCCATTCTTGAAATCATAACCCATCTTTCGGATGATATCTTTTGATTGTTGACTGTAACGACGAAGTTGGAGATGTCCCATATCGTGGCTTTTGCTATCATCTGTATAGCTGAATTTTTGTTCTGGTCCTTTACTAAAAAGTATTAGACTCTCGCCTTTCTTTCGAGAAGGGACAACAAAGTATGAATCATTTGGGTGTTCGAGTAAGACTTCCGTTTGAAGAGACTGTACAACTCCCATTGTAAATGACTGAAAGCTATCTAACATATCCAAATAGCACTTATCATGATAAATGACATCAATATACTGGAAAGTAGATGCTTTTTCATTGATTTGTACATCTGTATTTACAACAGAACCTTTAGCCTTAACAGACTTGGTCAGATTGATTACAAAAGGAGGAGAAGAAGAACGTGGAGGAGGCTTGCTACGACGAAGGTCAATAACAAGTGGTTAAGAGGAGGTGAGCTCCCTTTTGTCTTTGTTATGAGATAAATCAATAACAAGTGGCTCAGAAGAGGTGAGTTGTTTTTTATCTTTATTACGACGTAAGTCGATAACAAGTGGCTCAGAAGAGGTGAGCTCCCTTTGATCTTGACCATCATCGATTGGTTGCTTCTGGATTGGCAAGTGAATAGCCAGTAGTTTTGAGGACTGAGGATGAGAAATACGTCCTTTGACAGGTATGATGAGGGTGTCATTGGGCACCGCTTCTTGTTCTTCTTCAGTGTCTAGAGCCAGTACAACCTTCATGAACTCATCTTTGTACATGCGAGCATTGTTGCAGTATGCTTCAACACCTTTGAAAGGATAGAGATCTACAACCTCTTTTTGAACCTCTCTATTGTCATCAATATATTTGAAACATTGATGGAGAGTAGACGGAACAATATTGTGTTCATGCAGGAATGGTCTCCCCAACAGAGCATTGTAAGAACAACCATGGTTGTCTATGATGTAGAAGATCACCTTTGTGCAGAGATTGCCTATTTGGAGTTTTAGGCGAATCTTGCCCAGAGGTTCACTTCTTTCCTGGTTGAACCCCAAGATGGTGGTGATTGTGCTAGAAAGACTATGCACTGGGATCTTCAGTGCATCTAGCATTGTCTTCGGCATAATGCTGAGTGCTGATCCTGGATCTATCAGAATGCGATCGACTTTCATTGAGTCGACATATCCTGTATAGTATAGAGGACGGTCATGTCTATTGTCTTCCATTAGCATATCATCCTGTGTGAAGGTAATATTTCGAATTAATTCCAACATACTGTGACAATGGAGGCAAGAGACAGGCTCTGCCTTCGGCTTCTTTAGAAGGGTTAGACAAGTTTCTGCCTGCATTAGAGCTTCACTCAGAGTTTCTCGAGTCTCTTTAGAAAGGCGCAAGCGCTCGAAGATTGACAGCCTGGCCGGCGTATTGGTTAGTTGAGCCAAGATATCAAAGTTGTATGGCTTCTCAAGTCCAGAGGAAAATGACTTCTTCAAAGGTTTGTCGAAGGGACTTGTTGTTTGCCTTTGTCGACTGTCGTCGGTTTGGGGGAAATGGGTACTACAACCGGTGAGGATGCAGAAGGGATGTCTTCAGTGGAAAATGTTGCACTGGAGTAGACTCAGAAGAAGAAGCAAAATTCTCCTGAGCTTCGGGATACTCCCGTAGATAGGCTTTCCCTGACCTGGTGTCCAGCATGATTTCTTCTTCAACTATGGGGTCAAAAGACACCATATTGCAAGTCTTTGTCTTGCCCTTGGAGCGTTCTTTCTTCTTGGAAGGAGCCTCGACGTCAGCAACAAGGTCTGGGTGGATCCATATAATCTTACCATTATCGAGGGATAAGGGGACAAGACCTTCACTTCGTGGAGGAGGGAGATTCTCGATCTCAAGAGTGGCCTTGGGGATAGGGATGACACCATGATGTACCATCTGTGGAGGGAAGTTACCGAACTGTACTGAGACCATGTTCGCGGTAACAGTCTTCTCGTCTTGCTGCAGAGTGACAACACCAACATTGACTAGCTCTTGAATCTTGCCTTTGAGCACATAACATGCTCGAGTGGGATGCCCGATGAACCTGTGATAGACACAATATTTGGGATGATAGGTTTTACCGACCTCATCAGGCTTCTTCGGGTCTGGGAGTTGGAGCTTATTGCTTTTAATTAAGCAATCAAAGATGCTCGCGGTGTCGTTCTCTGTCACGACCCGCACCCTAGAGTTAGGGCACGAGAACGTAACAACGCCCAGCCTACGCCGCAGTGTCGGCGGTAGAACGCTGTCCTAGGTCTCAATGCATCTAACAGTATAAGACTAAACAGTTTATACTCCCCGAATGGGGGTGACATAGCAGAATGTAAACTCAATCACATCTAAGGTAGAGCATAAAGGAAGATAGATAAAACATAAAATCGAAAAGAGATACAACATATAGAAGTCTAAGTGTCTAAGGTACAAACTCAGAATACATCTTAAAGCTCAAATACAGTAATCCATAAAATAAATACAACTCCAGACAACTGAGAATAGCTAACTAAACAACCTCTAATGGGTCTCCTCTAGGCTAGCAGGCAATTTCCAAGCTATCTGTAAAATTTGTCAACGTATCCTGTCAGAAAAATGAGCAAGTACAAACACCAACAGCAGTTCCATATGAATTGAGAAATACTATAAGAGATAGTAATAATGAAATACAAGACAAAGATATCGGCGACTTGGGAACCATTTGAAAGTCGAGTTACAACCCTTAAACCAAACAAGGACCGGGGTTGTAACCCTTCTTTCAAACAGAACTTAGTCCCATAACCATGGTACAATACGAAACGGGTAAAGCATGTGAGAAATGAATCATAGCATGGTGAAAGTACAGTAAGTAAAGGTGAACTGGAAATATATGATATGACAATAAATGTAAAAAGGTGATTTGAACTATTAGAGCGATATGTGATCGGCTAGGGAAGCAAAAGATGGTTATCCACTTGGCCCGACAATCCGCGGTGTACTCAACGGAGAATCATGCCGTCCAACCTGGATAACTGGTAATGGGGTGTCAGCAACACCCTACGTGAGGTGAGGGTGACGCTAGCAATGTATAGTTACAGGAAGGCTTTGATCACATATCCCATAATAATTCCCCCATCCCCAAATAGTATTACGGATCCGGACATGGCACGTCATGACACAAGGTTCGAGAGCAGGGGGCCAGCCCACTCCCAAATCAATGTCTATACAAGTACAGGAACACAGAAATATCTCATACCCATATACCAAGAAAGTTCAGGAATAATATCTCATGACAGGATCCGACGTATACTAGTCCGTGAACCGTCGTGTCGGGAATCAAGTAAAACACTACGACTGAATCGGATATAGTAGATATCAAGACAATGAAAACTATCAGTGAGTGTACTCGCCTGATAACCTGAGCAGCTGATAAGCATAGAGGGTCCAACTGAAGCCACAGAGTCCTATTTAAAGCAACACAGGTTACAAGGTGTTCAAGTTGTAATAAATAAATCTCTACAAGCAATCTATCTTATACTAGGTTCTTCTAAGTCAAAACGACTCTAGGTCAACTCCGGTCAATAATCTAGTCAAACTAGGTAAAGTGTTGACTTACAGTTGACTTTGGGTCAACTGGTCAACTTTGGTCAAACAGGGTCAAATCTAGTCTAATTATTGAAAATATAAAGTGTACTTCGTTATTCGTACGTCGAAACTTACGACACGCAAATCGAGATAAGAATATCAATTGTAAGGTTGATAATCTTATTATGATGTTCCACGTGTCCATCTTGTCAATTTCAGCGATGTGAGATCACTGGAATTGACTGAGCTCAGTTTCGTTGTACTAATCCCGAAATACGAGCATTATATGAATTAATTATAACAAGGCTAAACTTAGAGAAACTATCAACAAACATTGTTGGACGATGAAATAAACATCGCCAACGTGTCCAGATGGTCAAATTAGCTAGGATAGCCTACCCATCGGTCCAATTTGGACACAAGGGCAAAAAGGTAATTTCGGGTCAAAACGGTGTCCGTGTCGGAGCCGTTTTGCACCAAAAAATGTGCAAAAAACAAGTCTATAAAATATAACAAATTATATGTCTACGAAACCAGAATGACGATATGAACCCAACGGTATCTCCAGAATTGGATTCCGTTGACCCGATCTTAATTTGGCCCGTTGACCAGAACTTGGAATTCCGGTTTGCATGGAAATGCGTGCCGGAGTCAAAGTTCTCAAAACTCAGCAAACTACATGTCAACGAGTCCAAAATTGCGATACGAACTCAACGGTATATCCGGAATTGGATTCCGATGAGCCGATCTCAAAATGACCCGTTGATCCGGATATTGGTATCTGACTTGCACCGAAATGCGTGTCGGATCCAATGTCCACCAAAATCTAGTAAATTATATGTCAACGAGTCCAGAATGACGATACGAACTCAACGGTATATCCGGAATTGGATTCCGATGAGCCGGCGTCAAAAAGTCCTGTTGACCCAGAATGTGGGACCCACTTTGCACCGAAATGCGTGCCCGGGCCCACGTTCTCCAAATCTAACAAATTTTATATGAAAATATGCCAGAACGACGCCACGAGTTTAATGGTGGTATCAGAAATGAAATCTGCAGTCCCTGTTCAAAAATAGAATTTTACAAGTTGGAAATTATGAATTCGGACGGCCAACTTTGGCGTCGAATTCAACCAATCAAACAAGCTCACAATGAAACGAAACTGGAGGGGTAGTAAGAGGGTTATACCAGCTTCGCATCGGAACTGGTAGCACACCAAACGGAGCTGCAGTGGAGGAGATACAAGCTGACGAAGTTGGCCCCACGAAACTGTCCAAATTTAATACAATTTAAACGGTCAACTTGGTGGCCAGTTTTGATGTATCAAACGATAAAATTAACGGACAAAAATTGACAGGGATGAAGGTGGATATACCGAGATTGTGACGGAGCGAAGAAATCGTCGATCCAATGGTCGAATTTTTGGGAAAATGTGCGCGAAGTTGCTGCAACGGGGCGACATTTCAGCTTCGTTCCCGAGCTCGTCACGACGGGACGTCGTTCAAAACGCACAAATCGCCTCGACGGCGCGTCCCTGAGGACGTTGGCCGCCATGGGAGGACGGCCTAGGGTGGGGCGCGCCCATGGGGGTGGTCGACGGCGACCACGGTGGCCGACGGCGGCGGCGGCCACGCCCGCACGCGCGCGCGCCGTGGCTCGCTGCCGCTGCTGCTGTGTTCGTTGGTAGCCGGTTGGCCGAGCGCGTGGCCTGGACGGCGATGGCCGGCGACTGCGACGGTGGCGAAGTGGCACGACGGCGACACCGGTGGTGGCTCGGCCGGTGCACGGTGATGGAGGTGGTGGCGCAGTTTGATTCATTGTGGTGGTGGTAGTGGTGATTCAATGAAGAAGAAAGAGGGGAGGAGATGGCCGGGCTATGCTCGTCGGGGTGGTGGTCGACGACGCTCGACCGAGGAGGAGGTGGTCGGCATGGTGTGTGGTCGGGCATGGAGAGTTGCTGCGTAGTAGTTGTGTGGTTTTTTTGAATGAAAGAATAAGGAAGGAGAGAGAGAAAGGATAGTAATTAATGAATGAGAGGGAGAGAGAGAGAAAAAAATTCTCTCCAAAAATGTTAGGGCCTGCCAATGCATGGGGTGTTGGGGAAAAGTTATCATGTGGGAATAGATGGCTAGGATTGGTTATGAGTGAAATCAATGATGGAAATAAAATAGGAATTTGATTTATTGAGGGATTTAAATCACACACTCAATATTTGAAGTAGAAAAGCAGGTATTGAATATTATTTTTGACGCAGAAAAATGGGGGCATCCCGATGGAGGGTAACACAAAGCTGGACAGGACTCGGTGGAGCCGGATTGGGTCAAAATCGGACATTGTGCAAAAATCGAATGAAAATTAGGTGTTGATGATCATGAGTGAATAAGTAACTCATGGGGATTCCAATAAATGGGACACAAGTGACGGACGGATAGTAGGCTCAAAGTGGGCCATGTCTATAGTTGGGGCTGACAGGTTTTGGTCGACAGGGGACCCACAAATCAAGTTGGAAAATGAATGTGACGCCGTGGAGTGAAATAAAATCGGGTCACGCGTCAGGAAAGTTGTGCGAAGCAAATGGAGCACAAAATAACGTGTCTGAGTGGGAAACGAAGGTCAAGGGTGAAGAGCGTCTCGAGTAGATCATGCATGATGAGTTGGTTTCAAGAAACTGACTGGTCTTGCGCTCCCAATTTAAAAGCCACGGTAACGCGCTGAAAATGATCAAGGAAAAGAGTGGAAAAATAAATAATAATCAAATGGTCTAAATCGACCCGAAGTTCAGCGAAGCAAAAAGAGTACAAAAGAACAAGTTTGGATGGGATACTATATACCGTCATGAAGGTAATCATGTCCACTCCAAAACTCGTGAAGAAGATTTCCAGAGTTGAACATCCCTGACACTCCAAATATCAATGGCACGGGAAAGTACACTAATAGATAAATAACTGAATAAATCATTTATTAAAACTAAAATCAATCAGAAAAAATTTAAAAAAAAGTTAACCCAAAATTCAGGGTGCTCACATCCTACCCACCTTATAAAAATTTCGTCCTCGAAATTAAAATGTTCGTACTCCCTCTAGGTCAAACCCCCACAATCAAAGTCCCAGAATTTAAACAAAGCATACGATCAAAAAGGACGACATACAAGGTCATGGCATACGGTGGTAGTGAAAGTCTCATCTAGGTATACTAGTCATGCTAACCGAAACGGTCATAGGGTATCAACACACAAGCAGTCTAGTGTGTTAAATCGGAAAAGACACTGAATACAAATCATCAAACTGTAAGGCAGTCTACCATCCTATAAAAACTGGTACTTACCATAAAAATAAAGAAAAGTAACTACCAATTATCTTTAAAGGGTTCAGAAAATTCAAAATCAAAGTTAAAGAATGATAGCCAATTTCATGGAAAATTCCAATCACAATACATATTAAGAATTTTTTTTAGTCTCGATACGATCTAAGTTGATCAAATTGGGGAAATCAAGATTTAGGCAATATGGAGGACAGTTCAACAAAGTCTGAGAACTAACATACAAGGATGGAGATTCAGGTCACAACCAAATTTAATTCAATTAAGTACAACCCAAGATATAAATATGATAAGAAAAGATAATCGAAGTCGATTTGGTCGTAATTAAGGAAACTAGGATCCAATGATATTGAAAAACCCTTTTTAGAGAAAACATGAAAAGATTTCATACGAAGTCAGCAAATCATCCCTCTCTAATACTATCAGTTTATCATTTGCCGATCATATTTTTATCTCAAATCCTAATATAAATCAACCATTATATGACTATCCTCAAAAAAGAAAAATTATAACCTTCATTCATCTAAACCTTTACCATGATCACCATAGACAAAATTTCAAGCTTCCAAAACATTTTCCACGAAGCATACCCCTCTTAATTAGGTATCAGCACTTATCCATTTAATCAAGTTTCCAAATTCTTTTACCTCGTTCTAAATTAGATCCGAAACCTCTAAATCTAGTTTGTGGAATCCTTGGACTTGTTTAAATCAAGTCTCGTATTTAATTTAACTCCAATACCACTATATCACACAAATTTATTCTTGTTTATAAATCAACCTTCATATTTTCTTCAACGTTCACCTTCAAATGTTATCCTTTTGAATTCCACAAGTTCTCCCAATCATCTAAAATAATTTCTATAACGTAAAATCCTTGTGTTCTCTCTGTCTCCAGTCACCCTCTTAAAATATCTAGTTCAATTTCGCATAATCATTTTATTCAATTAAATTCTCCTTTTCATCTCTAAATTTCTACATAGCCTTGTAATAGTTCCCAAGAATCAATAACAAAGATTTTCTAAGTTCTCAAAACTAGGTTGACCTTGAACATCCTCATTAGTTTTGAAATACATCCATGAATTATTCATAACCCACTTTCTGTGATTGTTTCTAAATTGATAACATTTATCCCTCGATTTCATTTTAAACCTTTACCACCTCTTCATTTCGAATTTTTCACATTTGACATCCAACATTTTGATTCCTACAAAATCATCATATGATAACCAATCACGTCATTTTTGACCTAGATGATTCACGTCACTTCTTCAACATTTCTCAGATAAAAACGATATAAAGATTCAGGGGTTCAAGTACAGCTGACAGAATGTGATGCGAGACGGAATTGATATAATCAGGACAGGTATATAAGACAAGGAATGATGGTAATAAAATATTGGTAGGAAAAGAATAATAATAGAATCTGTTCTGCTTATCTATTTAAAAGGGGAACCCATTTTGAAATCAGAGCTATAATATCAAATCCAAAATAAGGCCTAGCAAAATCACTGATTTATTGTATTAAGAAGAAATAAATTTGTAAGAAGTTACACAAGGTTTATAAAAATAGCTAAAGCTACATCCTAAGTAAACAATGAGAAACAAAACAAAACAAAACAACAATAATTTTTTTTTTGAATGACTGAAACAAAAGTAGCAAAACATGTTCGAAAATATTTAAGGTACAATCTGATAATCATATGCGTATATCCAAAAACCATGGTACTCTAAATTCTCGTCATACTAGTAAGCAATGCTACGATAATCACAGAGTCCTCGACTTTGGCACATACTTCTAGAATCATGGTATTTAACATTTTTGCGATGCCGCTAGCTTGGCTGCGAAAACCTTAAATTCCCACACCCGAGAGATATATCCAAGTCAAACTATATGTCCTCACCATGCTGGCTAATATGACTGTAGAAGACTAGACTCCATAACTTAGATGACCTAGCCCATATAATTTCATCTTAACAAAATTAATTTAAATCAACAACGAATACTCAAAAATCAATTCAAATTTATCAACGAATATCAAAATCCAAAAATGAACAAAAATCCATGGAAATACAAACTCGGATGCAACAGCTATCATCGAAGTTTAAAATTCAATAATCATCCTTCAAAATCAATAAATACAAACTCAAATTCAATAATAATCCATCAAAATCAAATTCAATAGCAGAAAGTAAAGATTAAATCAATAAAAAAAAAGAGTTTTCAAATCGAAGTTAAATAAGATTCTCAAGGGTCATCCCGGGAATCTCTCAAGGGTCCTAACTGTGATTGAGTACCTTCAAAATATATCCAAATCCTACTGCAGGCTGTAGTGGTACTCTAGTTCGAATACCACTACACTTTTAGTCTCGGCCTGCATGGGCCACCACTAAAAACGTGTCACGACCCGCACCCTAGAGTTAGGGCACGAGAACGTAACAACGCCCAGCCTACGCCGCAGTGTCGGCGGTAGAACGCTGTCCTAGGTCTCAATGCATCTAACAGTATAAGACTAAACAGTTTATACTCCCCGAATGGGGGTGACATAGCAGAATGTAAACTCAATCACATCTAAGGTAGAGCATAAAGGAAGATAGATAAAACATGAAATCGAAAAGAGATACAACAGATAGAAGTCTAAGTGTCTAAGGTACAAACTCAGAATACATCTCAAAGCTCAAATACAGTAATCCATAAAATAAATACAACTCCAGACAACTAAGAATAGCTAACTAAACAACCTATAATGGGTCTCCTCTAGGCTAGCAGGCAATTTCCAAGCTATCTGTAAAATTTGTCAACGTATCCTGTCAGGAAAATGAGCAAGTACAAACACCAACAGCAGTTCCATATGAATTGAGAAATACTATAAGAGATAGTAATAATGAAATACAAGACAAAGATATCGGTGACTTGGGAACCATTTGAAAGCCGAGTTACAACCCTTAAACCAAACAAGGACCGGGGTTGTAACCTTTCTTTCAAACAGAACTTAGTCCCATAACCATGGTACAGTACGAAACGGGTAGAGCATGTGAGAAATGAATCATAGCATGGTGAAAGTACAGTAAGTAAAGGTGAACTGGAAATATATGATATGACAATAAATGTAAAAAGGTGATTTGAACTATTAGAGCAATATGTGATCGGCTAGGGAAGCAAGATATGGTTATCCACTTGGCCGGACAATCCACGGTGTACTCAACGGAGAATCATCCCGTCCAACCTGGATAACTGGTAATGGGGTGTCTGCAACACCCTACGTGAGGTGAGGGTGACGCTAGCAATGTATAGTTACAGGAAGGCTTTGATCACATATCCCCTAATAATTCCCCCATTCCCAAATAGTATTACGGATCCGGACATGGCATATCATGACACAAGGTTCGAGAGCAGGGGGCCAGCCCACTCCCAAATCAATGTCTATACAAGTACAGGAACACAGAAATATCTCATACCCATATACCAAGAAAGTCCAGGAATAACATCTCATGATAGGATCCGACGTATACTAGTCCGTGAACCGTCGTGTCGGGAATCAAGTAAAACACTACGACTGAATCGGATATAGTAGATATCAAGACAATAAAAACTATCAGTGAATATACTCGCCTGATAACCTGAGCAGCTGATAAGCATAGATGGTCCAACTGAAGCCACAGAGTCCTATTTAAAGCAACACAGGTTACAAGGTGTTCAAGTTGTAATAAATAAATCTCTACAAGCAATCTATCTTATACTAGGTTCTTCTAAGTCAAAAAGACTCTAGGTCAACTCCGGTCAATAATCTAGTCAAACTAGGTCAAGTGTTGACTTACAGTTGACTTTGGGTCAACTGGTCAACTCTGGTCAAACAGGGTCAAATCTAGTCTAATTATTGAAAATATAAAGTGTACTTCGTTATTCGTACGTCAAAACTTACGACACGCAAATCGAGATAAGAATATCAATGGTAAGGTTGATAATCTTATTATGATGTTCCATGTGTCCATCTTGTCAATTTCAGTGATGTAAGATCACTGGAATTGACTGAGCTCAGTTTCGTTGTACTAATCCCGAAATACGAGCATTGTATGAATTAATTATTAATTAATTATAACAAGGCTAAATTTAGAGAAACTATCAACAAACATTATCGGACGATGAAATAAACATCGCCAACGTGTCCAGAATGGTCAAATTAGCTAGGATAGCCTATCCATAGGTCCAATTTGGACACAAGGGCAAAAAGGTAATTTCGGATCAAAACGGTATCCGTGTCGGAGCCGTTTTGCACCGAAAAACGTGCAAGAAAACAATTCTATAAAATATAACAAATAATATGTCCACGAAACCAGAATAACGATACGAACCCAACGGTATCTCCAAAATTGGATTCCGTTGACCCGATCTCAATTTGGCCCGTTGACCAGAACTTAGAATTCCGGTTTGCACAGAAATGCGTGCCAGAGTCAAAGTTCTCAAAACTCAGCAAACTACATGTCAACGAGTCCAGAATGACGATACAAACTCAACGGTATATCCGAAATTGGATTCCGATGAGCCGATCTCAAAATGACCCGTTGATCCGGATATTGGCATCCGACTTGCACCGAAATGCATGCCGGATCCAATGTCCATGAAAACCTAGCAAATTATATGTCAACGAGTCCTAAATGATGATACGAATTCAACGGTATATCCGGAATTGGATTCCGATGAGCCGGCATCAAAAAGTCCCGTTGACCTAAAATGTGGGACCCACTATGCACCGAAATGCGTGCCCGGGCCCATGTTCTCCAAATATAACAAATTTTATATAAAAACATGCCAGAACGACGCCACGAGTCTAATGGTGGTGTTAGAAATGAAATCTGGAGTCCCGTGTTCAAAAATAGAATTTTACAAGTTGGAAATTACGAATTCGGACGGCCAACTTTGGCGTCGAATTCAACCAATCAAACAAGCTCACAATAAAACAAAACTGGAGGGGTAGTAAGAGGGTTATACCAGCTTCGCACCAGAACTAGTAGCATGCCAAACGGAGCTGCGGTGGAGGAGATACAAGCTGACGAAGTTGGCCCCGCAAAATTGTCCAAATTTAATACAATTTAAACGGTCAACTTGGTGGCCGGTTTTGATGTATCAAACGATAAAATTAACGGACAAAAATTGACAGGGATGAAGGTGGATATACCGAGATTATGACGGAGCGAAGAAATCGCCGATCCAACGGTCGAATTTCCGGAAAAACGTGCGCGAAGTCGCTGCGACTGGACGATATTTTAGCTTCGTTCTCGAGCTCGTCACGACGGGACGTCGTTCAAAACGCACAAATCGCCTCGATGGCGCAACCCGGAGGACGTTGGCCGCCATGGGAGGACGGCCTAGGGTGGGGCGTGCCCATGGGGGTGGTCGACGGCGACCACGGTGGCCGACGGCGGCGGCGGCCACGCCCGCACGCGTGCGCGCCGTGGCTCGCTGCCGCTGCTGCTGTGTTCGTTGGTGGCCGGTTGGTCGAGCGCGTGGCTTGGCCGGCGATGGCCGGCGACTGCGGCGACGGCGGAGTGGCACGATGGCGATGCCGCTGGTGGCTCGGCCGGTGCACGGTGATGGAGGTGGTGGCGCGGTTTGATTCAATGTGGTGGTGGTAGTGGTGATTCAATAGAGAAGGAAGAGGGGAGAAGATGGCCGGGCTGTGCTCGCCAGGGTGGTAGCAGGCAACGCTCGGCCGGGGAGGAGGTGGTCAGCATGGTGTGTGGTCGGGCTTGGAGAGTTGCTGTGTAGTAGTTGTGTGGTTTTTTGAATGAAAGAATAAGGAAGGAGAGAGAGAAAGGATAGTAATTAATGAATAAGAGGGAGAGAGAGAGAAAAAGATTCTCTCCAAAAATGTTAGGGCCGGCCAATGCATGGGGTGTTGGAGAAAAGTTGTCATGTGGGAATAGATGGCTAGGATTGGTTAGGAGTGAAATCAAGGGTGAAAATAAAATAGAAATTTGATTTATTGAGGGATTTAAATCACACACTCAATATTTGAAGTAGAAAAGCAGGTATTGAATATTATTTTTGACACAGAAAAATGGGGGCGTCCTGATGGAGGGTAACACAAAGCTGGACAGGACTCAGTGGAGCCGGATTGGGTCAAAATCGGACATTGTGCAAAAATCAAGTTAAAATTAGGTGTTGATGATCATGAGTGAATAAGTAACACATAAAGATTCCAATAAATAGGACACAAGTGGCGGACGGATAGTAGGCTCAAAGTGGGCCATGTCCATAGTTGGGGCTGACAGGTTTTGGTCGACAGGGGACCCACAAATCAAGTTGGAAAATGAATGTGACGCCGTGGTGTGAAATAAAATCGTGTCACGCATCAGGAAAGTTATGCGATGCAAATAGAGCACAAAATGACGTGTCTGAGTAGGAAACGAAGGTCAAGGGTGAAGAGCGTCTCGAGTAGATCATGCATAATGAGTTGGTTTCAAGAAATTGACTGTTCTTGCGCTCCCAATTTAAAAGCCACGGTAACGCGCTAAAAATGATCAAGGAAAAGAGTGGGAAAATAAATAATAATCAAATGGTCTAAATCGACCCGAAGTTCAGCGAAGCAAAAAGAGTACAAGGGAACAAGTTTGGATGGGACACTATATACCGTCATGAAGGTAATCATGTCCACTCCAAAACTCGTGAAGAAGATTTCCAGAGTTGAACATTCCTGACATTCCAAATATCAATGGCACGGGAAAGTACACTAATAGATAAATAACTGAATAAATCATTTATTAAAACTAAAATCAATCAGAAAAAATTTAAAAAAATCAACCCAAAATTCAGGGTGCTTACATCCTCGTCAAAGGAGTACTCCACTTTAGGACGAGGTTCCCTTGGTGGAGGGACAGAAGGAGTAGAAGTAGACGTAGGTGGAGCCACGTTAACAGCCAGAGATTCTTTGCTCTTCAAGTTGATGTTCAAAGTCTCTTTACTCTTACGATTGTTCTGGCGATTACCGCTACTCGATGTCTGATGTTCGTCCCGGTCGGGGTTAAACATGTGTACCCCTAGTTGCTTGAACTTGTCAGCGCTAACTTCAGCTGCTTTAGCATTGACAATGAAGGATGGCCAGTCTTGGAACTGAGTTGACCCCGTCCACATGCTGATAATAGGCAAAAGATTTGCCTTGCAGGTGTCTATAGTGACAGCAGCCGGAGTTTCAGGAGGCATCTTTAAAGCTTCTCGGCGGAATCTTTCAATGAAACTATCAGCGGTCTCATTATGTCTTTGTTTGATTTTATTAAGGGTTGACATGATCATGTCGTTGATTCCCTCGTAAAATTGTTCCAAGAAGATTTGTTTAAGACCCGAGAAGGAAGTGATACAGCCATCAGGCAAGCTTCTGTACCAATCGTATGCCACACCGGCTAAACAGCCGACGAATACCCTGGTAAGAAGAGCATCATTTGGCTGAAGTTGGACAGTCATTACCTCAAAGTGGTTAATGAACAGACTAGGAGAAGTGCTGCCATAAAATAGCAAAATTATAGAAATCTTGTACTTAGGAGGAAACTGAACTTCCTTCCATTCAACCGGATAGGGTTGTTTAATCCCCAACCTCTGTAAATTGTCCTTCTCTTTGAAAGCCTCGAATTGAGTGCGCAAGAGTTTGACAGCTTTATTAGCATTCTCTGATGATAAAGAAGAAGCAGGCTGAATCAGAGTGTTAGGGGGAGGAACAGCGTGGTATGCACTACCTCCAGCACCTGATTGACTGGGTGTGGGTTGAATTTGTACAAGGGGTACTTGAGGAGACACTACCCCTAGCCCTGCATTGACAGGCACCGATGATGCTATGATCTCAGGATTTGCAGCAGGTACGGTCGGTGGTACTGTATGTCGGGCCACAATGATAGAATACATACTTGCGACCATTTCAGCCATGGTCTTAAACTTGTCCTCTAGTGCGGCAATTCGTTGTTCTTGATTAGCTGAACTAGAAGCATCTGGATCTTCAGTGACAACATAAGATGTCACTTCTCTAGGTATAGTAGAAGACACTGTTTGTTCAGAACTTTCACTGTATGCATCATAATCAAAGAAGGAATCATCTCCTGAATAAGAAGTAGAAAAATGACCAGAAGGATCTTGGGAAAGATTCCTTTGACCGATTGTATCTCGGCTTCGGGATCGGGTATGTCGAAACACTCCTTCAGAAGATTCTTGGAGTAAATCTAAATACCACTGGCTAGGCCGACGAGGCTTGCCGTGCTTGGAGCACTTTCTACCCCCAGTATCTCGGGAGGCCATGTTGACGGAAGCATACAATACTTCGTCTTCGTCTTCCGACATTGGTTCAGAGTTTGTAAAATTCAAACAATCGAAGACAGATTGTTTTGTTGTCTGGCAACAGCACTGGATGATAACCTTATGGTTACAATGGTGTTCAAGTGGTTGAACTGGAGTCGTTGAGATGTTGTCCCAATTTTGCCTGAGGTGCTCTCGGAGGTCAGGAACAACGACGGAACGAGAAGAAGTTTGAGGGATATGTTCTTTGACAACATTCGGAATATGGTTCCGGTTCTTCAGATGTTTTGTCCCTTGAGTGTACAGGGAAGTACTCACTTCATTAGCATAGGTGTCAGGATTTTTGATCCTGGCAGTTTGCCTTTGATGCAGGTTCGTCTTTGGCATTGGCTGCTTGCGTTTCATCGAAGTTGACGTAGACCGAGATCTATTGAGATAAACTCGTAGATCAGCAACTCACCCCCAGGGGTTTCTGTCTGAGACACCAATAATTTGCCCTGCT
The DNA here is from genome assembly GCA_029216955.1 of Iris pallida. Lineage (NCBI taxonomy): Eukaryota > Viridiplantae > Streptophyta > Magnoliopsida > Asparagales > Iridaceae > Iris > Iris pallida. Next base: position 1,164,559 of record JANAVB010017194.1, read on the forward strand.
TTGATCGGAATATTTGGAGAGTTGGAAGATCTTAGAATTCCGCTACCGGAGTAGGCAGAATACCTCTTTGATCAGTACATTTCCCTCTGGTCAGAAAAGAAGATCTCTTGTTTGAGAGAGTTCTTGTACTGATTGGCACCGAGGTACGTTCAGATTGATCTTCTGAGGTAAAAATCGGGGAAGACTGAGAAAAGACCAAAGGGCCTTTTCCTTTGTTTTGTGAGGAAGAGTTAGCTAAAGAGCGCTTTTCTCTATTGTCTTCCAAGTCGTAGAACGAGGAAGTTTAAGAAAAGACCAACGGGCCTTTTCCTTTATTGTAAAGAGGAGGAGGAATAGTCAACAGACTACCCCCCAGTGGATTGTGCTAGAGGAACAGGGTGCTTGGGAAGAGGAGCTGAGTCTTTTTCCTTGCTGTGAGAAGAAGAAAAATTAGCCAAAGGGCTGTCCCTCTTAGACTGCGCTGGCACAGTTTGTACAGGAGTTAAAGTGGCTGTTGGCGCATTGGCTAGTTGCGCATGAGGAGCTTTGACAGATGGCCTTTTGGCCACAGACACAATAGCGTACGCAGCAGGAGTCTTGACTTTAGAGTGCTTGAGTTGCACTATGGTTGCTGGAGTAGTGGACTGCGCAGGAAGAGTTGCAGCCAACTGCGCCAGAGGAAGAGGAGTCTTGCACTTTGCCAGAGCAGCATAGAAAGTGGTTTGTGCACTGGCAAGAGGAGCAGGATATTGCGCATGGGCAGTAGCAGAATCAGACTGCACAGCAATTTTGGAAGCAGAGACAGCAGACTGCGCAGATGACTGCGCAGAGTACTGTACAGAGGACTTTGGAGTCCACACTGAACGAACCTTGCTCTTGGAAGAGGTTGCAGTGCGACGAGTAGTCCCGGAGTTGATCATCGTCTCGTAGGCTGTCTGGTTAACCTTCACAACTAGCATCTTCTGCGTCTTTTCGATGGACGCAACGTCACATTGAGTTATCACTTCCTCGTCGGAGGAGAAAGTCGTCCCCAGTAGAGTCGCCATTTTGTTTGCAAAAACAAAAGTTGTTCTTTATTTCACAAACTTTGTAAGAAGATTATAATTGAATTCTAGGAAAGTACAACTTTAGGAATTCGATCTGAAGACGATCGCTTTATCCCTTGGACGATGTGAACTTTGAAGACGATAGCCTCTGAAGTTGAAGGCGGTAGCCTCTGAAGAATGCAGCAGCACTTGGGCAAGAACTCCTGATTTCTCTGCTATTGATTCTGATTTTTCTGATATGATCTCTCTGATCCCCCCTATGAAGGACTTAAAACTCTATTTATAGAGTTCTGGAAATAACTAATTTTTAGTTATTCTGGATTGCGCAGGATGGATTGCGCAAATATTGGACTGCGCACGTAGCAAACTGCGCTGGCAGTTACTTGATCGTGGACCAACTGTATGAGACACGTGGCATTGTTTGATTGAAATACGCATGATCGTGTACAGACGGTTGCCACGTGGTGAGCAATTGATGACATGTATGCCACGTACAAAATAACAGTTGTCTTGATGGACTGCACCACATGAATTGTGCTAGCTTCAGACTGCACTGAGATTGAACTGCGCTACACGGAATCTGGCAGACTGCGCTTCGATTGGGCTGGTAGCTTGCGCTGGCTGTACAGCTGTCCTCGAGCGCTGTGCTGCACGAGAAATGAACAGTTTCCTCGTTCTTCGGGCTGTCAGCTGTCAGAAGATCTGATTTTCTGTCAGATAATGATGACGCGGCCATGTCAGCTAGCACGCTAGGATGGGTGCGCAGTTCAGCTTGCGCAGTTGAGTTGTTGCGCAATCTGTCTTCTGCGCAGTTCATTTGAAGGGTGCACAATTTAATTTTTATTGCCTTTTTGATGGATGCAACTTGATTTTTAGGACCTACATGAAGCAATAATCGAATCGACGGGAAAGGAAAACTTGAACTTACAAACGAGTCACACGACTTGCGATATCGATAGAAATGTTGGACGAGACGAATCGAAATCGAATCGCACGACTTGCGATATCGATAGAAATGTTGGGCGAGACAAATTATAATCGGATGCACGATGTGCGACTTCGATGAAGAGTTGGTTGATACGGGTAAAATAATGCCTAAGAGATAGTTGGTTACGTTATGGCGAAAGTCAATTGAGTTCGACTGAAACACGCAAAAACTTAGAGGGCGTGATCGTATAACTCGATGGTTCAATGTTGGATAATCGGTAACTCGGTTACGCAATCAAAGTATAACAGAATACAATAAATCGAGACATGATTCAAGACGTACGAAAATGTTTATGGAGAACTTGGACGTATACAATGCAAGTTGTTGACGTTGAAACATAATCAAAGTTGACCGTTACCCTATCAAAATTGATACGACATATCGTGATCGATACATAAGGAAACGTAAGCATGATATGAGAATACAAAATGGAGTGTGCCTCACGCTATCAAAATTTTATAAATAACAATACGACAATGAACGAACTAGTTGATCATGAACTTTGTGATTGATCAAGATGAGACTATAAGTCATCGACGATTGTTCGATGCATATAGCATCTCGTGTGTCGACCGTAAATAAGATAGACTCGAACTCAATGCGAGTAGACGCTTTATAAATTATAGAATCATCGACGGTAGTGCATGACTTTACTCGGAGGATAGTTGCGCATCAGTTGCGCTGATAGAAATGGTTTTGTCCGAAATTGGATAGTCGCATAGAAATCATCGGAACGTGATTTGGCTCCGAAATAAGATATAGTATGGTTCGTAGTAAACTGTCCTTCGTTAATGATCCACAATTATCGAGCGTAGCTTCAGGGCAGCTGACCCTAGAAGACTTGATCGCCAAATCAAATTGAATGTTGCAGACCGTAAGATGACCCATGCGATATCGCATATAAAATTGCATCGATAACAAATATAACTAGTGCATGTTGATGATAAGTCTAGGCGAATTTGAGAATCGTGCTAGGCACGAGCGCGAGTGGTAAGAGAATGACTTACGAGTTATATCATTAGAATTGGATTCACCTTGCAATTGAGCTTGCGTGGATCGAACTTATATTCGATGTTGCGAGACGGATAGGTTGGGAATTTGGCTAGTGAATTCCTACTTGTTAGGAATCGAACGTAAGATGCATCGTAGAGACTTTGAGTCAAAACGATTGTTGCCTTGGGCATCGTCGCCTCGATGTAAGCTGTTGTGTCAGATAGATTGTGGCCTTTGTGAAATGTCAATTTAAAGTTGCTTCGGAAGAATTTAAGCACGGTGTCTAGGTAAGTAACCTAGCAGGCGTAGTCCTGAACGTTGATGCATTTGCAAGTCAACAAAGAAAATCGTATTGAGATAAGCTGCATAGCTAGACTTCGAAAATAGTTGGCTGGCGACTTCGAACACAAGATATTGCGGAGGATCGTTGCGATCGGATGCGCGATGACTCGATACAACGCATATAGTTGATAGTCTATACGAAACATACGAAACGAGAAATATGATTTTGAATCGCGTCGCGTGCAATGACTTATTGAATGAATCACGTATGTATCGAATATACGTATGCGATAAAATTTCGAGAACGGTTGCTAAAGATAAGTCCGATAGGGAGTACGAGATGGCAAGCATAGGATTGAAATTACCTGTCAGCTTTGTTTCAATTTGCTACCACTGGACTCGGTCGAAATACATATATCTTTGGGATGCCTTGAATATAGGTACGGATCCAAATCGAGCTGTATACAAATTCAAATCGAGCTGCAGGTAGTACTTTAAAATGTTAAGTGAAAAGCTTGCAAGATAGTGTGAAACTGAACAACATTGGTGGGACGAGATCGTAAAACGATCTATAAAACACTTAATCGGAGTGTTGGTTTTGGTTCGAGAATGAATCTTGTTCTGAGTGGTATATTCTGTAATGCCCCGCTCCGCACGGCGCATTACGCTGAGACGTTGACTCAAAGAGTTGCGTTGACCGAATGAAATGTATCGATGAGAGTCGATACGAGAGGTACGTTATCCTGAGTAATGCATCGAACTAAGTCAATACGAAGAGTTGTATTGTCCCAAAGAATGCATCGAGTTGAATCGATGCGAAGCGCCTCATTGCCCCGAAGGATAAGTGCGTTGAGACGGCTCAAAGATTCTAAGAAATCAAATCGACCAAGGTGCAAGTCCGAATCGATGCAAGTATTAATTTTAGTTGGTTTCATGTGCAGGCTATACGTTTACGCTGAAATATTAGAGGTCGACATTTTGCCTTATTCAGAAAGGGGTCCGCGAAACCAATCGTCGCCTTGCGACGGACTAAGGCGTTGGCACGGTAAGCCAAATCGGACGTATAATTCAATGAAGCACGAAGTGCTCGAATGGCTAAGTCAGGAGAGTTGGTCGTACAACGAAGTTATGAAATCGAGCTGCATCGGCTCGGCGAAACAATAAGGCGTATCGACTCAAGGTGGGAGGATTGACTCTTGTAAACCCTAAAATTTTCATGGATTTTTTTTTGATTTTATATTTTGCTTAAAATAATAATTATGAGTTTTTCATATTTTAAAACAATATTTTTGTATAAATAATAACCTTACTCATGGCTAAGTTTTGTTGTGTAGGTTGACTAGGAACTATGGCACGACTAGTGCAGTCGTGTGCCATGACTAGCGTATTAGCTATAGAACTCTCTATATTTATTTATTTTAATATTTAGTTGTCCATAATTTCTTAAGTCATATTATGTTTATCTTTTTCGTTATTTAATATTTAATTATTGGTTTTTGGGAAGGACTTGAGATTTAACTATTTATTTTGTAGTAATAGTAGAAATATGTGCTCCCCCAAAATTATGATACCTTTATTATTATAATAATAACAATAATAATAATAATAATAATAATAATAATAATAATAATTATTATTATTATTATTATTGTAGTTGTTATTAAATAATAGCATGTTTATATGTTATTTGCTATATCATTTTCAAATGATTTTTTTTAAATATCTTGTACATATGTATGTGTAACTACCACCGTATTAGAAAATGTTACAATAATATTTTAGGCATATGTTAGATTTTCAAGAAATTATTTTTAAGAGTTTTGGTGCACTACTATTATTGGTATCATTGTTATTATTATTATTATTATTTTTGGTGAGTTGTTAATTTCCTTAGAAAATTATTTTTTAAAATACATGCACATTCATAGGTAAAATACCTTATACTAGGAAAATATATGATGCAATAGTTTAAAAGTATTTTTAGATTTTTAAGTTTATTTTCTGGAATTATTTATATATTTATTTTCAATTTCATAGGTATATATAAGTTTAGTATATATAAAAAAAAGATGAACAGTGCATTCACTGTTCATCATCTCCCCACCCGAGCGGCCATACAAAACCTCTGTTTTTTTCCTGTTAATTCAAACCTAAAATTCTCCTCCAATCCAAATCCAAATTCGATCAAATATTTTCTAATCTAACCCAAATCAAATTTACTACGGATTAGAGCAAATCCAAATCCAAATCCAAATCCGAGTGATATCGATCAAAACTTTTGATTGAAAACATTGATATTTAAACCAATTCGATTTTTTTAGAAGCCTTTATCCGAGTCCAGAGAACTCGTCTTCCTCCCACAGTCTTTGACCAGTTCGCCTACCTCCAAATATCCCTCGCGTGCGGTCCCTGCCACCTATATCTGTCGTGCGATGCCAAAGATCACCCGTCGGCAGACCGCACAACGCGCTGCAAGCAGAGCAATCGCAGCAGCAACCGCGAGTGGAACTCCGACTTTGCGGAGGGAATTCTCTATCTTCCTTAGATCGTTTCTCAATCTAATTTCTCTGGTACGTTCCCTGATAAACCACTTTCGATCACCTTCATACAGTTTGATTCGAATGACAGAAATCCTTTGCTAAAAATCGGATTAGAAATTACGAAGAACCAACATATAATGTTGTCATATTCTGACAGTTTCCACGATCTAAAACCCTACCTTGGAAGGAAAAAATTTGCCGGAGTAACCATAGATTTTAAAATCTGATTGAAAGGACTTTTAGCCAATATAACCAGGATTGAAACCCTGTCTTTACCTTTTTATATAACAGATTATTCAAAGATTAAAAATAGTTTAAATTGTGAAAAAAATAGTTTTCTAAAACTCTAAAACTTCGATACAAGGTCCGTCCCGACAAACCGGACGACTCCGTCGCAAACCGAAGGCATCGAAAGGTGCGTATCGACTTTGTGGACGTGTGAATTTTGACGGAATTCAAATTGGTCGCGTGTGCGCGACGAATTTGACTCGTATCCGTCGAAGAATGCCGTATCAGCCCTTTTTCAAATTTCTGAATTACTTTGTGCACACTCGTCAAATGACGAAGAAACTTGTGCCATTGGACTCAAAATACTTTTTTGGTCCTGTGAGCCAAGTTTGGTCCGATTATGAGACCGTTGACCGGATCACCGTTTTGCGGGCCCCATGATCCAATTCAACGGGCGATTTTGTGTGCGGCTCATCGAAATCCAAAATTGGACATACCATTGAGTTTGTCTTGAAAAATAGAATCTGTAGACATGTAGTTTGACGACTTTAGAAACCATAGGATTTGGCATGTATTTCGATACAAAGCGGGTCCAACGACGGATATCGTTTTGACCCAAAATTACGATTTTGCCCGTTCTAGAATTGGACTTTAGGACAGGCATTTCTTAGATATATCTTTTACACCGAAAATATTTTTGATGTTTGTTTCAGCATCCGGGAACGTTTGCGGAGGTTCCACTCTTGTAGTTTCTTCTCACTTGCTGATTTTATCTACTGGAGTCGTCAAAACACCTTCCAATCACCATACAAGTATACCTTGCTAATTTACTGTCATATTATATTATTTTTAGTGTTTATTTACTTTATTTCATATTTATTAGTTGTATTTGTTATAAACTGTGCGTCCAAGCCACACTTGGGTGAAGCGACTCTATTAGTCGTTTTTCTGTTGCTTTATTTTATTTGATGCATGTTGACTTAGTTTTAGCGGACTACCTTCTTATTGTGGGATATCCTTATATCTCCATTGGCTATGACACTCACACTACACGGTTTGAGACAGCTGCTAGGGGCACAACTTGCATATTGACTGGCCATCTCTATGTAAGAAGTCGTGTGACGGATAGATGGTCGTAACTGCTATGACTAGGGTATAGAGACTCAAGCGGTTACAAAAACTGGACGAGTTATGGACATGACTTGGTCTGTGTGGGAAACATTGGGGGATGACAGTCGCTAGTGCGTATGGGAAGCCAAACCGGTAAACTATAGTTTTCGAAAGGAACTATGGCGTGATATATTTGCAGATACCCTCTGACGTTTTGGACGTTACGGTCGGATACGTATGACTGGATGCCAGTTACGTACATATAGCCTAAATCCCACCCATGCACATGAAAGTTGTCCTCTAAATTGTACAATAGACGGTTAGAATCTCCTTTACATATTTGTGTCTAGGAGAGTCTTTGTATATTATTATTATTTTGACAGTTCATATTAGCATGTTCTTTCTGTATCTTGTTACGTCCCTCTGAGGACCCGGTGATCTCTCCAGGTATAGAAGATGAGCAGTATCCTGATGAGTACGGTTCTGGACTAGATTATCCATTTGCAGCTGAGGAGGTCTCTCCTTCAGAGCCTATCTTATATTTTTCTTTTGGTTGATGGACTTACGTACTTGAGGCTCTATTCGTATTTATTTCAGTTTATTTCATTTCGTTGCTCGGTAGTGGAGTTGTTTCCGTCCGACAGATATTTCTTTTTATTTTTAGTTGAGACATTTGGTTTGTTATTTCTCTTATTTATCATCGTGGATGAGATATAGATGTTGCATGTGACCTTGATATATTGTTATGAGCTGGAGCTCTATTATTACATCTTATGTGTGTATACGTAGATTTCATATATTAGAGTAGTCTGCGTATGCATACAGCTGGCATGTACGTATTTCCTAGTCCTACATATATTAGGACTGGGGGTTACAACTCTTCTTTTTACTCCTTCATGCCTAAGTAAGAATGTATCATTGTATGCTAAGTTAACCTATCGATGCCAAGGGCATGGTCCGATCGAAAGATAAATCATAATGTGTGTCGAACACTAGTTAGAACAATTGAAATAAAACGTACATCAAATGCACGAGTCGCTATAGAACATTGAATATCGCAAAGGCGAGCGCCGCGGTGCGTAAGCCGCAAGAACATGGAATAACTGTATTCAGTGAGTGCCTTCGTGCACGGGCCATTCCGTGCCTTCACACACAAGTTAGAAAAGCTAGCACATTGAAAGACAATAGACGAGCGCCCTAGCGTGCAAGCCACGAACATTGAACACTAGGTCATAGAACAAGGATTGCTCGCGGCGAAGCTTCGCTTGATCGTGCAGAGGCATAGAATGCCGTAGCGTTTGAAGCGTGCTATCGCATTGACGCTCGGACTTGCAACAAGATTGATGCGGTCGAGATATAGAAGGCATGATGTATGGAACGGTGAAATCCTTTATGGGCAAGAGAGAACTTGAGTGTTGTAGCCAACCTGGCAAATTTAGTTGGGCTATTGAAAGCCTTTGTAATCTCAGTTCGAATATCAATAAAAAAGAATTGTTTCGTATACTCTGTTTTCTTTTAGTTGTTAATATCAACTCAATGATAACCATTTAAGAACTTGTCATCTTGTCTTGCACGAGTGCAACTCCAGGTTCGTGCGGCATCATGCCCCCTGCGAGGACGATGATTCGGGTGATTCCGGGTCGGGGCATAACAAATTGGCCGAGATATAGAATGCATGATATATGGAACGGTAAAATACTTTGTGGGCAAGAGAGAACTTGAGTGTTGTAGCCAATCTGGCGAATTCAGTTGGGCTATTTAAAGCCTTTGTAATCTCAGTTCGAATATCAATAAAGAGAATTATTTCGTATACTCTGTTTTCCTTTCGTCGTTAATATCAACTCAAAGATAACCATTTGAGACCTTGTCATCTTGCCTTGCACGAGCACAACTCCAGGCTCGTACGGTATCACGCCTCCTGCAAGGACGATGATTCGGGTGATTCTGGGTCGGGACGTGACAGGAATCAGACATGTTGTTCTTAGAACTCCGCTCATCTAGCTGATCACATGACCCTGTAGGCCCACGAAAATGTGTGTAATCTGCCGTAAAGTATAGGCGTCGGCAGTATCGTCGATCTGTGGAGGTGGAGGTGGAGGTGGTGGAGATAGAGGAGCTCTGGAATAAACGGACGGCTGGGATGCCAACGATCCGGTACCGTACACGCTTCCCCTTTCCCTCTACCGACGGCTTGTATCCACAAGTCGTTCCTCACAGCCGCGTCGGTGGCTGACTAGTCCCAGATCCCTCGGCAGTCCCTTCCTCACCGAATCGACTCTCTAAAGTCTCATACGTCTCCTATATTTATATAGGTGAATATATTTAGAGTTAATACTCATATTTTAGTCACTATTAAGTATTGTTATGGTTACGTTCTCATACGTCTCCTAAATTATTCTTTGATTTATAATGTTACTTAGGGTTATGATTTAGAGTTAATATTCATATTAGAGTTCGAACTAACTATTTAGGTAAACTAAATATAGTTAAGTACGTAAAGACAAAAGCGAAATGTAATTAGAATAGGACTCGGAAAACTTATATAGGCTTTGGTCGCCCGATAATCTACGAGCTTCCCATCATTCTTTCGCTTATGGGTACGCTCGAAAACTTTAGGAAAGTCCACGGCGTTCGGGTCTCCGCCTCCCCTGGCGACCTCCTCGTACTGTAACAATTAAACATCAATTTATAACTAAACATTAAATTTAAACAATTGAAAAAATAACAAATAAAAATACTCACCAGCCATCGATAATGCTCTAAAATTGGGATGTATCCACCCGTGTGGTGACCACCCTTAGCACGGGCAGCCTTTGCCTTATCACACTTGGCCTTATAGGCCGAAGTGTCCATCTTCTTCTCCATATCCTCCTAGAATTTCTCTTTCAACCACTCCTTGCAAAGAGCGCTATTTAATGTAGCCAACGCCTTCTGGTCATTGACCATATCCTTCAACCTCTTGCTGGTGACGGACTTGTAGTACTTTTGGATCGCTTGATCTCTGTGCGCGGCCACCAGTACAACTTCTGAAAATAAGGACAAATAAAAATAAATGAGCAAATATTTAAGAAATCTTGTAAACAAAGACGATATTATTTAAATATACCTTAAGCATCTCGAGACAAATGTATCGTCTATCAAATGGGATATCCCCGAAGTTCAGATAGGGACCATGGAATTGACGACGCATCAACTCACCCAAATATTTACCAGCCTGAACCGAAAAGAACCTGGAATAAACAAAACAATGTACGATTAGATAATAAATAGAGTATGAATAAATTTGTCTACTAACAATTATGTACTTACGTCGTTCCATCGGCCCACAGCTCGGGACGAGTGATGTTGGCTGGCCGCTCTGGTAGAGTAGGAGAGTATGCAAATCTTAGTTGACGTATATACACTCCACGGTCGACCAAAAGGCCATGATATGGGTTCGCTGCAATAGGAGCGACAGGTGTAGTCTCCGGCGTAGAAGACGGGGCACCAGCACCGGTAGGAGTAGATACTGAAGGAATATCAGGACTAGCTCCGTCGATCAAAGAACGATTAAACGACGGAGATAAGCCATCCTCCTCAACAATCAAATCGTCGTCGCTAACTCCTTTGTGATCTGCAGCCGGAGTACTAGGAGAAGCAGGAGGGCGGGTCGACCCAGATCTTCAACGTAATGTACGGCCTCGTCCCGCCATATGTAAATCTAAAAGAAATAAAAAATAATGTGATGATACAAATAATCAATACAAATCTAATATCAATTAAATAAAGGTCAACTAAGTATCGATGTTCAACCTCGTCCCGCTAACTCCACGAACGGTCAACTATGTATCGACTCATTGTTCAAACCAATTGTGCACCAAGTACCATATATGTTGTAAATACAAGTAAAAATTAATTTAGTACCTAATTGTTACAACCAAGATTAACAGTATCAGTATCAAAATTAGTATCAGTCCATTCCTATGAGTATCGATATCAAAATTGGTATCAGACAATTCCGATGAGTATCATTATCTGTCACTCTCCGTTTCCAGAATACGTATTTTAATACGTGTACTGCTTGAATGTATTTATTTAATATTTATCATACATTTGTTTTGTATTTAATTTCTTTAATTTTATGCTAATTATTTTTCTGTATTTTATTTTCTGCTTTTGCTTAGCTTTTGGTTTATTTTGACTTGGGTTGGGCTTTAAATGGAAATGGTGGTAGGTAGGGGGTTGGGTTCATGATGAACGACTAGGAATGGAATTTGAGACATTGTCAGGGAGGTTTAATATACTCACTGGTATTGGGCTCGTAGGAGTTAGTAGAGTTATTCTAGCGTGTAGAGATGTAGTTTGTGGGCGTTCCTTACCCGCCAGGTTGATAGAATTTCCTGTTGGTAATTTCGACGTTATCTTAGGCATGGACTGGCTAGATGTCACTCTCCGTTCCCAGAATACGTATTTTAATACGTGTACTGCTTGAATGTATTTATTTAATATTTATCATACATTTGTTCTATATTTAATTCCTTTAATTTTATGCTAATTATTTTTCTGTATTTTATTTTCTGCTTTTGCTTAGCTTTTGGTTTATTTTGACTTGGGTTCGGCTTGGGTTGGTTTGTTTTGGTTTAGGGTGGTTCATCATGAACCCAACCCCCTATCTACCACCATTTACATTTAAAGCCCAACCCAAGTCAAAATAAACCAAAAGCTAAGCAAAAGCAGAAAATAAAATACAAAAAATAATTAGCATAAAATTAAAGGAATTAAATACAGAACAAATGTATGATAAATATTAAATAAATACATTCAAGCAGTACACGTATTAAAATAAGTATTCTAGGAACGGGGAGTGACAATATCAAAATCGGTAATATCGACCATTCTAATGAGTATCGATATCGAAATCGGTATCAACCCATTACTATGAGTATCAACATCGAAATCGGTAATATCGACCATTCCTATGAGTATCGATATCGAAATTGGTATCGGACCATTCTTATGAGTATCGATAGACCTATCAATTGGGTCGAATCGGCCCAGTCCGGCACGAGCCCGGCCCGAAAAATTGGCCCATGTGCCGGCCCGGGCCGATTGATCGTGGGCCCGGCCCCGTATATTGTGTCATGCCGGGTCACGTATATTGGCCCCGTATATTTGGTCGTGCCGGGTCTTGAACAGAAGAGAGGAATCCTTCACACCCTGAGTACAGCATGTGCCTTGCTGTAATTGCCGATATTACCATGGGTACTTGGAACGCCGAGCCGCACAAGTAAGAGAACTCCGTTTCTCCAGGTAGGCAAAACACAACTCTCTTATCCTCACAGTCGATTGTTGCATGACATGCGCTGAGCCAGTCTATTCCCAAGATGATGTCGTACTCTTTGATGTCGAGTACAATTGCGTCCAGAGATAAAGTCTTGCCTCCAATTTTAATATAGCCGTCCCTGCAAATCAAAGTTGCAGGCATATCTACTCCTGAAGTAATGCTAACACACAAAGTTGTCTTTAGTTGAGTCATACAAAATTTATTTTCCATTGCAAAATTAGACGAGATAAAGTAATGAGTAGCACCAGAATCAAAAAGTACTCTTGAAGTTGTGCCTTTGTACAGCAACATACCTGTAATTACATTCTCTGTGGTCTGGGCCTCTGTCTGAGTCAAGGCATAAACCCTTGCTTGTGCACCTTGTTGCTGATTCGGTGTATTCCCGGTTGGTGCTGGTTAGGCTGGTGGCGCTTGGTCACATACGATTCTGATTGTTATGTTGGCCTCGATTCTGATTGTTGTTATGCCAACGATACTGATTGTTGTTATTTCTACGAGGATGATACTGATTCTCGCCTCTGCCTCTACAGTCAACTGCCCTGTGACCTATACCTCCACATTTGAAATACCCAATACGACAGTCTTCAGTTTTATGCCCCCATCTGTTGCATTTATTGCAACGTGGCAACTGCTGCTGAGGTCCCCTTTTGTCCCCTGTATTATGACGCTTAGGTGCGTCATTTCTTCCCGCAGACCAAGGTCATTTCTGGTTATTGTTGCCTTGGTTGCCCTGCGTTGTCTTACGACTAGCTGGTGGATGGAATCTTTTCATCTCGAGGGCAGTTTCGTACGCCTCCCTGTATGACGTACACTTCCAACTTAGCATATCGCGCTGCAGGCCCTCATTAAAGCCTTGCACAAATCTTCCTCGCTTGGCGTCGTCATTCGTTACCATGTACCTAGCGAATGCGACTCTCTTTAAAAATTATGTCTCATAGTCATCCACTGACATACTGCCCTGTCGGAGTGCTACAAACTCATTCTCTTTCTGTTGACGGACAGCTGGTAGAATAAATTGTGCAATGAAAGCCTGTTTGATGGTCTTCCAATATATCTTCGTATCCTGACTATTTTTGCAAAGTGCATGCCTCTGCGAAATCCACCATTCCTGGGCCTTGTGACGAAGTTGTACAGCGGTACACTCCACTCTCTTGCTGCCATGTATCTCCAACATTCGAAAGTAGCCCTCTAGTGTGTTTAAGAAGCCCATCACCTCATCTGGCTCTGCTCTCCCGTTAAACTCAGGCGGGTCGCAGTTCTTAAAGTCGGAGAACTTGAAGCTCGTTCTCTTCCATGTCGGCATTTCAGGTTTCTCTGTCGGCACTTCCACGGTCTCGGTTGCTGCGACCTTTGCAAAAACATTGGAATCGGCCGCCAGCTTGGCGACAATCTGAGACAGATTATCTACTTACTTTTATTGGGTATCCAGCTGCTCTTGAAACTGATACTGAAGCTGCTCTTGAAGCGCGCGATGTTGAGCTTCGCTCTGCTTTTTCTGAGCCTCCAGTTGTTTAATCAGTTTCTCTATTGGATCAGACGATGAATTCGTCTTTGAGCTATCACCTTTGGCCATTCTACAAAAAAAATAATTCCATTAGCACTCATAAAATATTTATGGGCTTATTGTATGGAACATTATTTCATGCCAGCGCTATCGACACCATCAATCGAGAAAATTTGCATCAAGACTTTCTTTTAAAAACTATTTTTTTAAAATCCGAAGAATTGAAACCGTGCTCTGATACCAACTTGTCATGCCCCGATTCGGAGAATCTTTCAACCTCGCTTTGATTCACGCCGAATCGTTCGTACTTGCTAAGGCGTGATGTCATACAAGTCTGGTGTTGCACTTGTACAAGGCAAGAATGTGCACTGTTATGTCATTTAGAAATATTAAAACCCAGCCACATTTCAGAAACATTGAGAACACAAGATAGGAAGAAGAAATACTCATTTTATTGATAATCGTAGTCAGAATACAACTTTTCTCGATAATATTTGTAATGCATTTTCGGCTACATTGAGTTGAAAAGAAGTACAACTGATAGGCTACCATAAAATAACTTTCCGTTCCATACATCATGCCCCTTTAGTACTTTCAAATATAAGCAACCATCTTTGAAAACTTCATAATACTTTGTGCGTCTTTAGGGAAAAATAACTTGAAAGGAAACAGCAGTTCAGAAAGCTTTAATTGCGATCTGCGCCCGAGCCTTCTCCAGTACCTGTGGAGGAGGGGTCAGCACATTATAATAATGTGCTGGTGAGCCCCGTTGGCCACTCAACTAAACCAACATTTTATTAATAACAAGCATTTTAAAGATATAAACTTATTAGGGATAGGCAACATTTAGAGTAAATCACAATTCAAATGACATGGTATTTCATGAAACCATATTTACTTTACCATTGGCTGAATCTAGCTTTCCTGCATAAGATACAAGATAATAATAATATACTTACCGTCCATGCATAAGACATTGATTAGCATACATCCTTACAACATGACCACTAGTAGTTGTGCACCATTTCGACGTGCCATATAGGACTTCGTTTTGGTATGCGGTTGACCATTCACCAGGTTGCGACCCCGAATGAAGGTTCCGATACCGTGCTACCAAAGCACTAATCCCTCCTAGGCCGACTCGATCCCACCGTCGCAGGTACCGTTTGAAAAAATCCTTGTATACAAGTACATCTATGGTCATGCGAATGTGTGTCCGACTCGATAAACATTCTGTGCGTAGAATATTAAGTACTAGGCAACATGTTCATTCTCAACATTTCATATCTCATCATCATAGGCATCAATTCGTCTCAATTCAATGTTCAAGGGACAAGCACAATCTCGATATTGTTAGCAGTGTAATCAATTCTTTCAATGTTCAATGTTCAATCTGTAGCTTCTTAGTGGTATTGACTTGTGGCATTCACAACTTGGTATCGATCAACGGATGTTGCAAGACAATTATTTAGTTGGCATGAAGGAATAGCGAGAGGGACAATACCACCACAAAGATCCACACTCACCAAATTAGAGAATCGCAGAGAGAGAGATGAACACTTACGCGCTTAGCCTTCCGTCACGCGTCAGTCTGCAATGGCACAAAAAGTTTGGTTAATTCTCCATCTCCTTATCTTCTCTTCTCTCAGAATTCTCAAGAATGGATGCTATACAAATCGATAAAAACGGGCAAGAATCAAATCATCGAAAATTATTCAGAAAAGCATCCATCAAAACCAAGCAACAAAACCAGCAGCAAAACATCCAAGAAAACTCTTGGACGCATTTCAAGAGAAATCAATCCATTAGTTAGAAAGCTTCTTATGCACTTGTCCGTGATCGATTCGGTGCCGACGGTAAGTTTCTCCAATACTCGGTTCCGACCGAGTTAGCCAAGCCACAAGCCTTATATAGTGAACCGCTAGGAGCGGGGCACTACAATATAGGCCCGGCCCGGCTCGAAGTCCAAGCCCGACCCGGCCCGAGGCCCGGCCCGAAGCTTGACCCGGTTGTAACATCCCCTGCACAATATCTCTGATTTGTTCCAAATCCTACAAGCTAAAAGCAGTATTATCACTTTCATAAGGAAAATAAAAGAAAAATATGTACACAACAAACACTATGCCCTCCAAATATGACTTGTGGCAGTGCCTAAAGCAACAAATTCAAGTGGTGGTGGCCTCTGTTATTATTATGAGTATATAGTGTAGTAGTGAATTGAATTGAAATGAAATGAATGTTTGAACTGAATTGAATTGAAATTCAATTCATTTCAATATATATTAGTTGCAAGCTGCTGCAACAACAACATACATGCATGCATCCATACATCAGCTTATATTGTAAGTGAATTGAACTGAATTAAAATGATGGCCTCGACTCGGTCCAGTCCCTTATACCGGCCCGGCCCGACCCGATCCGACCCGAAGCCCGTTGTGCCGTGGGCCATGTGTCGGGCTGGGCTTAATATTTTCAACCATAGCCCGGCCCGACCCAGCCCGCTACAGTTCATGGGCTCAAGTGGCCCGAGCCCGGCCCACTCAAATTTTGTGTCGTGCCGGCCCGGCCTGGCCCGCTTGACTGCTCTACACTACAAGAAAATAGGTCTTTCCCGACGTTTATTCCTTCGACATTTTTGTAAACGTCGGCTAAGTTAACATATCACGACGTATTTAAAAAAATGTTGGTCATGACCGGCATTTGTCTTTAAACGTCGCACAATATACTAACATTTGTAAACAAACGTTGATAATTACCTGCGTTTGCCCTTAAACGTCGAGCAATATACCAACATTTTTAAACAAAGGTTGACAATTACCTGCGTTTGTCTTTAAACGTCGAGAAATATACCAACATTTTTAAAACAAACATTGATAATTACTTGCGTTTTTCTTTAAACGTCGAGCAATATACCAACATTTGACAATTACCTGCGTTTGTCTTTAAACGTCGAGAAATATACCAATATTTTAAAAACAAATGTTGATAATTACCTGCATTTTTCTTTAAACGTCGAGCAATATACCAACGTTTTGTGAAGCATGTCGCATATTTGGAAACCCTTTTCGACATTTCTTTGACATTTTTTTTGGGCATTTACACTTATTTGACGTGTGAAGGAATTTTTTTTTTCTAATCCTACATAAATTAGGCAGATTTTGTTTATGGAAATTAAGGTGAACCATAATATATATATATATATATATATATATATATATATATATATATATATATATATATATATATATATATATATATATATATATATATATCCCAACATATTTCAATATATATAAATATATATATATATATATATATATATATATATATATATATATATATATATATATATTGAAAATATATATATATATATATAAATATATATAAATATATATATATATATATATATATATATATATATATATATATATATATATATATATATATATATATATATATATATATATATATATATATTCTACTATATAATAGGAAAACTTATATGGTGAAACTTTTGAATTCCGAAAAATATCCTTACATACTTATACTAATTAAAAATAGTTCACTAATTTTAATAAGGATAACTTAGTAATTAGAAAGACTACCCTTTGGCCTTCCTAAATAGTCTTTCTAAATTAATTAGCACGTGCACATATATATATATATATATATATATATATATATATATATATATATATATATATATATATATATATATATATATTCTACTATATAATAGGAAAACTTATATGGTGAAACTTTTGAATTCCGAAAAATATCCTTACATACTTATACTAATTAAAAATAGTTCATTAATTTTAATAAGGATAACTTAGTAATTAGAAAGACTACCCTTTGGCCTTCCTAAATAGTCTTTCTAAATTAATTAGCACGTGCACATATGCTAGTAATAAAAAGGAGGACATAATTAAATAAGACAGTAGATCTGCTCTATCTTTTCCCGCTGTTATTTTCATTTTCGCGCCCAGCAAAGTATTTTCCCCAAATCTCTCTTTCCGAATTTTTTTTCCCGCTGTTCTTTTCATTTTTGCGCCCAGCAAAGTCTTTTCCCCTAACCTCTCTTCCCGAATTTTCTCTCTCACTTCTCATACAGAAAAGGACTCTCTCTCTCTCTCTCTCTCCTCTCTCTCTCAATATTGGCTCATTGGCATTCCATTCGAGATCGTGAGCGAGGAGGAGATGTCGTTTATCGAGGTCACTCTCTCCTCGACACGTTTGCTCATGTCATCCTCATCCTCTTCGTGACTCTCTCCTCTCTCTACCCCTTCCACCTCGCTCGACATTCTTCTTTTTCTCATCCTCCTCCTCCGTTGCTGGCGACTCCGTCGGCCGCTGTGAGAGTACCGGACGTGGAAGACTGCACACCGAGGATGACTCTGATCGAGCGGTTCTGCTAAGGGGCTCGTTGCCACTGACACCACAAGCACGGTATGGACCTTCTTGTGGTTGCATGTTTGGTTACTGAAGGAATGTCTGAAAGAAATTAGAGTAAAAAGAAAAAATCTTTCTTTCAAACTTTTTCAGAGAGTATCATGTTCTGGTAATATTTTTTGAAGCTACCATATTTTAATGAGCTAAAGAACCAATTTTTTAATAAGAATAAAATATCAACTTACACAAACACATACATGTTCATATTGTAGCCATGTTACCATGTCAAGTTTTCGAAGAAAAGAATACATGCTGTTTCTTCGACGTTGACATTGCGTCATATTTTTTCCAGGTACCGCTGATGATGAAGGTACAAAACTGCTATAGGTTCACACACAGTTCAGATATTGCGGTATATTGTTGTTCTACTTATATTACTCATATCATGCACCTCCTATGTGCAAACACAGTGAAATTCATTATTCTATCACCATCTGTATATCATTCCATTAAAATCCATGATCTACCATCGGGTATCGAGACTTCTGATGTATTCACAAGATTACATGATACACTATTTTACCAGTTTTAAGACTATGGCTAACCGTCCAACAGAAGATAAAGGATATTATTTGTTCACTTAGCTTTGTAACTCCGAAAGCATTGACACGCTAAAACTTGGTGAGCTGTCCATGTTGCCTCGTGTTGGACATATACTAGTCACAGCACTGACAGTCCAAAATACATTATGGTACACCAATATAGGTGATGTGTTTGTGTCTAAGTGTTTGTGTCGTATTAGTGCACGGGTGGCATAGTTAAATACAAATGAAGAGTTAGATGAATCTACTCTGCCATGAACACAGCACATCAAAGAATATATTTATTTGGCAATGCTTCCAAGATTAGTAGCTTCATAACACTTAGCATCCTGCCATAAACTAAAGATTTTACCATGTTATATACATCCACATGGCTAATACCAAAAATTATCCAAGTCAGTTTGTATATACCCCCTACTTTTGTAACTTTTTTCTATCACAGTCAGGCCAACCAGCCAACTTACATCCCCACCATCAGAGCCAGCCAACTTGCTTTTGCTAATTGCTAATGTGAAGAAGAGATGGCCCTTAACAGAGCTACATGGAAGACATGGGTTCATGTAGCAGACAACCATAATGTTTCATGTAGTCGATCCCAAATATTTGGGATAAAGGCTTTGTTGTTGTCTCGTGTTTTTCATTTAGATAAGCTAATAAAAAATGGTGATATCTTATGGGTCTTTATTCAACATGCATATGTTACCACTATCACTTCTTCACCACATTTAATTGGTGCAGACCGTGTGCATGCTACCGATACTCTTCGCAGCATGTCCATGCACACATAGTGACCAAGGTGCAGGGTATTTATGCGCACCAGTGTTCCGTGAAGGCAATCTTCTGTCTATCCATCCGGAAGCAACATGTTTCTTAGGATGATGGACTTGTGATGGGGTGCTTTCCTAGAGCCACCATTTGTCTTGGCCAAAAATGGTTAGTATTAAATGGTGAGGGGTGGAGTGTGTTTTTTTAGTGCATATTTTGGTATCCCGGTTAAGAAAGTCTTTTACCATAAGCATTCATGATCCAGCCTTGCACTCATGTGAGTGTTGTAGCATGAATATGTTTATAATTAATTCAATTTCACAGGATGCAACCTTCGAGTTTGAAAGGAAGCGGAACATGCCCGAGAGATATGATAGGAACATTGCTGAGAACACTCACATGGCCATTAAGAAGATAGACAAGGTCAAAGTGGTCAGAGAGGCTAGACACCATGCAATGAGGTTAGTTATATATCCTATTCCCTGTGTATGCTCTCAATTCTGCATGTGCCAGTATATTAATTCTTAGAAATAATACTTATTTTTGTTCTTGTGTCCATTAATTCAGGATCTTATGGCTGTGAAGTGAGAAAGAACTAATTTGTAGGATGAGAAGGTCAACTTGCACTGTAAGTCTTAAAAAACATTCATTTTTGACTTGTATGTCCTAATTTTAATAGTTCTCTTTTTTTACAGGTTCTGATCTGCATGGTTAATTCACTTATGTGTTGCGTTCATGAAGATTGTCTAGTTGTTTTAGTTTGAATGAACTAGTATTTGGGAGGATGAATAGAGATATGTAGACTTATGATGCAAACAATATTTTATTAACAATGATTTTATATTAATATTTTGGACGATTGTTTGGTTGTGGATTCATTTACATATTCGTGATGATATTTAAATTTTTATATCAAATGGTATTTGTGCACGTCTATATCATGTGTTTTTGGAGATATTTTTGACAAATTTTGTACCAAATCCCAATGTTAGGAAAAATATTGAAAAATTAGTTAAATTATCGACATGTTTGTTAAATTGTCACAATGAGCACATATTCCAACATTTTGGGTAGTTGTTGGCCAAGTGGTTAAATTTACGATGTGCTTGGTAAAACGTTGGAAAAGTGGCATCCAAAAAATTACCTTTCCCAACGTATTTGGAAAAAGTTAGGAAAACAAAACCCAACGATTTTTTAAAAAGGTTGGTAATACAAAACCTAAAGTTTGCTGGAAATGGTTAGAAAATCAAAATCCTATGTGTTTTTGGAGAAGGCTGGAAAAAATCCAACGTTTCATAAAATATTGGAAATAAGGTATGTTTTGCCACATTTTTGTATGAAAATGTTGGAAATATGATAACCATTATACGACAATTAACGACTTTTATAAACGTTGCTGGAAACGTCGTCTAAACCCTATGCCAACGTTTAACGCAAACGTCGTAAATTGCCAACTAGAGCAACGACGACGTTTGCAAAAACCGTTGAACAAACGTCGGTAACGCCTATGCCAACGTTTTGCACAGTTTTGCCAACGTTAATAAAACGTTGGAAAAAATTATTTTTCAGTATTGATATCAAAATAGGTAATATTGAAATCGATATCATACCATTCCTATGAGTGTCGAAAAGGGATCTAGAGAGAGAGAGAGTATGAAGCTATGCTTCACGTTTGGTTCTATATTTTGCTCTGGTAGAGGAAACCATGAGATTCTGAGAATGAAGAAAGAAGATGTTTTGAATATGAAGCTCTGCTACACGTTTGGTTCTTATTAGTTTCGGCCGTATCAGATTAGTATCGGCCTATCGGTTTGGTATCCGTCGTATCGGATTGGTATTGGCCTTATCAATATCGTCCTATCCGATAGGTATCGTCCATATAGGATTGGTATTGGCCGTATCGGATTGGTATTGGCCGTATAGGATTGGTATTGGCCTTATCGGATTAGTATCGGCCATATCATATCGGTATCGGCCATATCCTTATATTATAGCATTGACAACCCTATAACACCATCCTAGAGTTAAATAATATTTTGAATAATAATCGGATATCATAATCCAATATTAATGGATTTGATATCATAATGTCCGAAAATATTCGTATACCTGATTCCAATTTCACGAATTTCGAATAATTTACGAAAACCCAAAACCTTAGCTATTTCCATGAATCCAAAACCCTCGCTCCATTGTGTCCGTGTCCGTGTCCAAAACCCTATCTAATGTTTACATATATATATATCTTCAACCGTGTCCAAAATTTAAAATATAAAAATATTAATAAAAATATGCTAGGGTTTATCGAAGATGAAGGAGGAGGGGGTCACGCAGAGAGGGGGTCTGACCGGAGCACCGGGGAGGGGGCTTTAGAGGGGCCTGGAGAGGGGGGAGTAGTGGTCGATGAGGGTGACGGAGAGGGGGGAAGGGGGCTGTAGAGGGGGTAAAGAGAGGGGGCGCAGAGAGGGGGTCGAGGAGAAGGACAGAGAGGAGGGGGCACGGAGAGGGGGACTATGGCGGAGAGGGGGGCTATAGGGGGGCTGTAGGGGGCACGAAGAGAGGGAGAAGGGTCACCGTCGGCCGTCGAGATCGGAGAGGGGTCGTCGTAACACCACCGCAGAGAGGTCGCCGCAGTCGTCGAGGAGGAAGGAAGTTTGGGTGGAAATGAAAACTTTGATAAAATTTTGAGAATGAGTCACAAAGGGATACTGCTACACTTTTACTCGTGGACAGCGACGAAAATATCTGTCGCTAAGTAGTCGGTATATAGCTAGCGACGAACTGTTGATAGAATTAGCGATATAAGTTAATACTATATTTTACATATGATATTAGTTGCTAAGCGGTCGCTATTTCGTTGCTATTTAGCGACTGATTTACTTCCGTCGGTAAGATCAGTCGCTAAAATACAGTATTTTTGTCGTGAACCTGAGCATGTTTTGAACATGCAAGTTGAGGAAGAAGAGGCGGTTGTACGTACCAGTCCTCAAGAAGCAGTAACAGTTGCTCCGATTCAAATAAGGAAGCAACGTGCTGAGGGAGAAGAGGAAGCACGTGCCGAGGAAGAAGAAGGTGAAGATGATGATGTATTGACGGGCCCTTGTCCCGGTGGACCTAAAGATCCACGACTTATCCCAAGTTTCAAGACTCATGTGGCATTCCAGATTTGGAATGGAATTGAGAGGCCCTTGTTGAGGTATTGGTGCCACTCGACCAAGATGGAAGCATGGAAGTTTGATAGAGGAGGTAGTGATTTTAAGATGTTGATTCATCGTTCCAAAATTCCAGACTTGAGGTGGATTTCGTATAAGTCGCCAAACAAAAATTTTATTTGTGCGTTTGTTGAGCGTTAGAAATCGGAGACCAACTCATTCTATATGCCATTCGGTGAGATGACAATTACGTTGGATAACGTATTTTGTCTTAAGGACTCCCGGTTAGTGGAGGTGATCTACAGCAGTATTATCTATACCCTTCATCTCCTCAAAAATTCTACCAAGTGCATGATGAGACACCAATCCTCGGATAATCTTGAATAGAGGAGAACTATAATGATGTGGTGCCATATTAAGGCTCATCTCAAATGAGGCCTTAATTTGGTTGTGTTGAGCGATCAACAAATCATGTATCTTGCTCTATGAGATCTCAAAATTTGATTGACTAGTGCCCAACTGTTTTTCCAATTTTGTGTGTGCACTCTCCGTCCTGTGAGTATAAAATTCATACTGTCAAAATCGTATATTATAACGTAATTAACATTTATATATGCAAAATATTTTTTAAAGACACGTACCTGCTACTTGTCGTGTTCTCAAAATGCATCACATTATTAGTCCAACACAAAACAAATCTTTCTTTATACGGCTCTATCCAATTCTTAATGGCATAATTAACTGCTTTTGGATAATCGTAGAAATCTTGCTCCAATCTTCTAAGTAGCTCGTTGAATCTAGGTTGATCTTTAGGAAGAACCAACCAATTCCATGAGTTATTAAAAGAACCCCACTTCTCCTTGGTAAGGAATAACTACTTGCAGTTGGCCAAGATATTCTTGTTAATATGTCACTGACATAGTAAGTGTGTGAAGCTGGGGAACGTAACGCTTATAGCATTCATAAGTGTTATCTCACGATCAGTCACAATCACCTTTGGTAAACATGATTGATCCACTAATCCTTTAAGCATACTAAGCGTCCATATATAATTGTCCTCCCGCTCGGCCTTCATATAAACACATGCCACAGAAAATATAATATTTGTGGATGTGACCCCTACCACTTCCAAAAGTGGCATCATGTACTTGTTTATCTTGTAGGTACAATCCATCAATAAAACATTGAAAAAAGCGCACAACAAATCCACGCTAGTCGGGTGAGCATAAAAAAGATCCTTCACCTTATCGGTTTGCTCACATCTCCTATCAAGAAAGTAGTACTTTTATGAGTCCAACTTTTCTAACAAGTATTACATTTGAGGTAGGCCTCCATGCTCGACAACTCTTATGCTTTTGCTGAGCATTGTAAATTGTCTTCAATGTCGACTCATTCTCACTAAAAGATTATTTCAATGTGCTCAATATATCATTGGGCCTTGTATTGTTTTTTGACAAGTCTTTCACAAGTTGATCTTCAGCGGGTGTTAGTCGACCGGCATATGTGTGTCAAACCAAATTCCGTCCCATTGGGTGATTATGTGAGCCACATATAACCATCAATAACGGTTGTCCTAGGTTATTGAATTGCACTCCTTTCAATTGAAACGAACAATCACATTTCTTCGTGCCCGTAAGCTTTTTGCGTCTTGGCTTCTTCTCAATGTTCGCCAAATTTGCTTGAGCAACTTTTGTCTTAGGAGGCCGATATTTACCACCATGCTCACAATCCAAAATTATCCGAGCTTGCCTTCCACCATCCTCGCTATTGGATCGTTTAACCAAAATGACCATATTATGACGTCTTCCTACCGTATGTGTCCAACTCACCAACGATTCACGATTATCAAATATCTCATTCGTCTAAAATTCTTCTGAGAAATTAACTTGTTCATATATGGGATAGTTAACAATGCTCATTTTATTGTTCATTTCAGTGTCATTTGGAGTGTTTTCCTGTAAAGAAAAAGACCTACACCTTAATAAGTTGAACACAAAATTAAATCTAAAAACACACTATTCGACCACAACTAGTCGGACAAAACTCTTTTGTTCGACCCTTACAGGTCGAACATGTAATGCCCCGCTCCGCACGAGGCATTTGGTTGGCTTGTTGGATGGGATCAGAATGTTGGACCATGACTTATGTTGCGAATCAAGAGAATTGAGACTGATGCAGTCTCTCTTAGCTGGCTAGGCAGAATGGGTATTGGAACGTGGCTCGCTGGTGGAGCTATGCTTAGTGGAATTATGTATGATCGGAACAGGAAGATCCTTTTAAGCAAGTGAGTGGAACTGTCCTTCATCCTCCTCCTTACTCCTTCATGCTTAATAAAATAGAGTATTGAAATGCTATGAATTGTCCCTAAATGTTACATGTTTTAGTTGCTAAATAATAGAGATACTTATGCTGAGAATTCTTGAAATGTACAACATATTGAATTACTAATGTGATTTGATACCTGAAAATGAATTTATAACATTGTCCCTTATGTTTAATGCTGTTGGAACAGTAAAACACTTGAATAATGAGATGTCTTATGAATGATAGTATAAGAAATAAACTGGCTATGCTATCGACCCAATGAACTGAATGAAACACTAGAATCATGTACTCTCTGTATAACTGTTGCAAGAATATGAAATGCTACCTGTCCCTTATAAGCAATAAAAGAATGAATAAATGTCCCTATAAAATGAATGAATGTTATATTCCTTGTCGAAAGGAACGAGGTGAGAAACATTGCAATGAAGTAATGAATAAAAAATGATGAAATATGGGATCTTTGAGATCACCAAATGAAATGATGATAATGATGAAATGAATAAGTCATTGAATATGACTAATGATGCACTGTTGCCTTTACTTTCCTTAATATATTTTACCATGCGATTATGTTCATAATCGAGTCGGACACACATTCGTATGGTCATGGACAACTTGTATACAAGGATTGAGCAATAATTTCTTCGAACGGTACCGGGGCGCCGGGACTGATTCGGCCTAGGAGGAAATAATGATGAGTACTGTGGGAGCACGGATAATGCGGGGTGGCATAGAGGGTCGCCACCTACTACGCTGACCGCATTATCTTAAAATGAAATAAAATAAAAAGAGTCTATATGGTTTAACAACACCAGTAACCATGTAGTCAGGATACACGCTAATGAATATTTTGTGCAGGCAGAGTAAGTATATCTGATAACCTATATTTGATGCAGGTACGAGGGAGTTGGCTATCGGTAAGAAATTACTTAAATGTGATATACTTAATATCTGTGTTGGTTTAACTTGCGTGCTTAACGAGCTAAATAAATGATGCTATATGTAGCCTATCAGTATGAGAACCTTCTTAACATGTTAAATTCAGTATGCTAGAAAGATGTCATGCAATAATATTGCCCAAACATGACATACATGTTAAGTGATGCTTGAAGTGACAATTATCATAACATGTTTAAGATGTTAATGTTAACGAATGCCTCAATGATGTCTTGGCATGATAATACCAAAAATGCTTTAATGATACGTCCACATGAATATTGATAAGAATATATTTACATGCTTCACTATGATTATTGTCCATGAACTGTAAACTGATGCTAGATCTCAAATAGAAAGATCATTCTAATAAATGTTGGCTTAAACGGTTACTATGAAATATTGGTTTAGGCGAGTGGGTTGGATTCTGCTCGCCAGTACATAGATGATATGCTGACTCATGTTTTGTGGGCATGTGCTCGTGCTTGGGATGTTCTGCACACGATAATTGGCTTGATTGGTCCCGTGGCATCGAAGATTTATTGGGCATACAGAAGCTCTCCTTGTACAAGATGATGTCTTCTGTTTATAAAGGACATAGTGTATGGAATATTGTAATCAGTTGTACCAGGGAGTTGTAAGCCAAGTCGGTATATCGAGTTGTAATCCAATGTATCCAAATATCAAATGTAAGCTTTGTAGCATTGTTCAGTTGGCTTTCGATGTAAAGTGAGAATGGTTGTAAGCATTGTACTTTAATACAAGTCTTGTACTCTTCTTCAATTGTCAATAAAGAGAATAAAGTTCTATATATCTCTGTGTGACTTCAAGTTGTCTTTTTATCTTTGCTGCTATAAAGAAGTGATGTACTTCTACTCAATGAGAAAGATTGTCCTCTCTAACTTCAATTTATCTGCTTCTGTCGCTGCGATGTGTTCCTATTTGAAGAAAATTAATTATGTACCATCTTTGTCTTGTACAAGTGCAATACCAGACTTGTACGGCATCACGCCCAAGCGAGGACGATCGATTCCAAGAGATAAAATATGTGAATAAATGACTCTACGAATCGGGGTATGACAAATTGGTACCAGAGCACGGCATTACGTCCTTGGTCTCTTCTTTGATTTGTTTCAAATCAAAGTTACATCGACGATTAACCAAAGTTGCTTCCGCGATCACTCAACGTTGCTTTCACGATTAAATCAAATATTGCTTCCACGATGTGAAATCCGCAAATTCGATTTTATTATTTAATTATTAGATTTCGACTGCCAGCATAGTCTTAGATTGTTATTGGTTATCATTATTATTAGTATTATTATTATTATTATTATATTAGTCGAATCAGGAAAATATTATTTTTAAAATTAATTATTGGATTTTGTTTGTGGCCTGTCCCCGATCCCGTGTCCGGGGTCCAACCCCGAACTCGAACCAGACCCCGTTTTTCGAACCCACCCTTGATTTTTCTATTAAAACCTGAAATTTTATATATATATATATATATATATATATATATATATATATATATATATATATATAAAATATATATATATATATATATATATATATATATATATATATATATATATATATATATATATATCCTATGGTTGGTTTAATAATTATTATTATTAAAAAAATATAAAACAAAACTTATTTTTGTCCCCACTCGGCCAGTACATGTTCCCTCTTTGGACCAGCTCACCCACTCACCCTCTATTTCCCCACGTACACAACGTTTTCCATTTTTTTCTCTCAACCTTTCAATCTCCAATCACCAGCACCCCATCTCCACATTTATTATACACTCGCTTTCCTCTCATTCTTCAAATAAAACTCACCACCACCACTCCCACATAACCACCAGCTCTCTCTCTCTCTCATATCTCTTCTCCAAGCTCCGCCCAAGCCTCGCCGAGCCCCAGCGGCCTTTCGCCGACGTCCTTTCGGCAAGATCTCGCCCGCGCGCCCGCCTCCCGAGACCAGCGCCTCCGCCTGCATACTGTTACCCGAGGCAGCACGCTGTTCCCGAAGCCAGTGCCTCTTGAGGCCGCCCCTGCCTCGTCCGCCCCGAGCGGCTCCGTGCGCCGGATCCCAGCGCCCTGGCGACCCGGCGCTGTTCGCCGCAGCGACTTCCGCCGGCAAGATCCGCCTCCGGCGACCCCCGACCCCGTGCCCATTCGGCCAGCGCCTTCCCGGCGTGACCTCGAGTCCTGTCAGCTCCGCCCCAGCGCTGCCTCGAGTTTCGCAGCGCTCTGTCCTGAGCCGATCTGCTGTCCGCGCCTTTTGTGCGCTGTTTCGAGCCAATTACCGCTGTTCTGCGGTGCCCTCTGGCGTTTCTGTCCCCGTGTCGCTATCGCGTGGATTATTCTTTCTTTATAATTACATTTGAGAGCTCTAGCTGAGCATTTGAGGTATAATTTCGTGTCCCTGTGTCCCTTCCCGTAACTAGTCTGTGATGACGCGGTCCCGATCCCATTTTGGGATTCGGTATTTTGAAATATTGTTTCTTTTGTGTGATACGTAGATTATCGGTTACGTCGCGGCATATTTTCTATTTTTGGATATATTGTGCTGTATTGGCTTTTGGGTTGGATATTCATTTTTGGGTTGGTAATTAGTGATCCCTGGTTTGGGATATTTATTTGTGTTGCGGATTGGCATCCTCCCAGGATTGGGTTGTCCCAATTACAGAGGAGACATTGTCCAAATTTTCAGAAAATATTTCTAAAAGGGATTTTCTTATAAAAATTAGCAATTTGAATAAAACCTATTTTCCAAATAAAACCGACCTTTGCAAAATAATTTATAGATTGGATTTTTTAGTTTTTGAATTTTATGGATTTTGTATCACCAGTTAGGCGACGACCATAACGGTCGAATGAGCCTCGGCGAAACGCAAACGATACAGGGTCACCTGTACGTTGAGGCGTAAGCCGCAACTGAGATTGCACGACCAAGTCTGAGACTCTTTAATTTTTAATTTAATTATAATTTATTTTAGAACTGGTACTGCTTTTAGTATTTATGGTACAGGGCCTCGACCTACTGTTTGGACCGTTCGCGGCACTCAGAGCTCGCCTTAAGATTAATTAATTTATGTAAAAATTTTGTAAGGGCATAAGCCCGGTTTTTCCTTTATTTCTCTGTGACCATGTATTGTGTAGCGTAGCTTTTTCCTTATTTTTCTGGAATGTTGATTTGCCGTTAAACGCATAGAATACGAAATGGATATATATATATTATAAAGAAAATTAATAAGTTTTCTCACAGTAAATAATCTGGTAATTTAGCAATTCATATTTTTCTCATTTAAAAAAAGTCTAGTTTTATATATATTATAAAATACAAAGTTTTGACAAGTTAACCTATAAATTGCTATTTTTTTCAATTAACTGAATTAACTGGTTTAACCAAGTAAATGATAACAAACGTAGCTTGCAACGTTAGGCGTATTTCGGTAGTTAATTAAATAAACTTAAAACCTGACTAGGGTCTGCTTCTAGAGATTATAACTAGCACACCTAGAATGGTTTCATTATGGTTCTAAGTCAAGGTTCTCAACTGTAGGATCTCGGAGACGTACTTGACTTCCTCCTCGGTACCGACATTCCCGATCCAGTTAATTAACATAGGCATGTTACGGTTATATTTTCTTGCATTTTATTTAGTAATTGTCAAGTTGCATGTTTAAACCACATTGCTACACTGAACCCTCTCCTAGGGTTCAAATATTGATTGATATTGATTGTGGGAATATTGGGGGAATAGTGTTACGTTTATGACCAATACCTCTCATATTGCATATTGTTATTGTGCGAGCTTACCCCTCTTACACACGGGGATAAGCCGTATCGCGTCGCTAGGATGCTATTGTACAACCCAAGCCGGTCATAGACGTTATTCAAATCATATTGTTTCAAGTATTGAATTGTTAAATTGCTGGAAAATATTGTTTCAACTGTTTAGCTTGCACTTTTTCGTTATTATTTGAAATGTGAGGTACATATTCGTACTTGCTCCCTCCTGACTGGAGACCAATATTTTTAGATGATATTGAGGATACTGAGCTATTGTACAATAGCTACTATGATCCGGTGTTGTATCATGTGGTGTTGCCAGAGTCCCCCTTGGAGGACTTAGAACCAGAGTCTGATGAGCCGACTGTCTAGCTAGTTGTTTTTCAGTTATCTAGTTTCATTGTATTGGAGTTTGTTGATTTGAATTCAGTATTTTATTTCAGTACTTTTATTTCCAGTTGTACTTTTTAATTTGTTGAATAAAAAGTTTTTTTTTAATTTTTGTATATTCGAGTTGTGACAAATGTATAGATATTGTTGTGAATACCTGCATATAGAACAGCCTACTGCCACCGTCACACAACGGTGCAGGCTGGACATGATCCGATTCAACCCAATAATTTGGGATCAGGCCGTGACATATTTTTAGTGGTGGCCCATGCAGGTCCGTCAACAACTTAAGTGAACATACCCAAAAACAACTAGAACACTAGAATATTGATTTGTCACCACATAGGACCGAATTATCTGTCACCCCCAGTTTCCAGAAACAGGGATATTTTTGTCATTTTTTATTTTAGAATTTTTTTGAATTTTTTTATTTATTTATAATATTTATTTTGGAATTATTTATTTATTTATTGTATTATTTGGGGATTGTTTGAGTCGGGTTCGAATTTCAACTCATTCTGACTTGTATCGGGGACCCGGGGTAGTGTTGACCTTAGCGGGCCCACACACTAGTTAGCCATAGCCCACATGCTATTTATTTTAGTTAGTGACTAGAATAATTATTTTGGTTAGTATTAATAGAGATTAGTGATTTAGGATTGACCAAACTACTCCCGACTTAAACCCTTACCATTGTATTAACCCATAGACTAGAGAGGGGCTTTCTTGACTTTTTCCCAATAGGACAAAACAGCCTTATATAGCCGGCCATGACATAGTGGATAGGCTCCATCAAACTTCATTATTTCCTCTTCCATTCTCTCTCTTGTTCTTCCCCAAATTGATTTGAGAGCAAACCCTAATCAAATCATCCCCAAATCTTTCTATTTCTCCACCAAATCTTCATCCTTCCTTCTCTATTCAATCCAAGGAAGGAGCTCCTCAAGTTTGAGAGGATTCGGAGCTTGTTCGTGTCCGTTTGGGATTCCTACATGTCGGTGGCATTTTGGGATCGATTCGAGTCACCGGGAGGTATAAATCCTTTCCCTCTCTCATTTCTCTCATGTATTAGATTCATTTTGACATATAGGAATGACCCCCTTGGTTTGGTGTCCATTGGTGTCCATTTCGTGTTCATTTGAACATTTGTAGAGGTGTCCTAGGAGTAGGTTTGTGTCCTAATGGGGAAAACCCTATTTGGACTCTTGTGGAATTATTGGTATATTGATTTGATGCTATTCTAATATTTATTCCAGATTTTTCATGTGTTTAGATTTGTGGTTTCCTATGTATCATTATGTATCATATTATCTATATCAATATATGTGTATATATGGTGATATATTAATTAATATATATATATATATATATATATATATATATATATATATATATATATATATATATATATATATATATATATAATGTGGTTTATATATATGGGGATATATATTCTATGGTGTGATGTGTGTGGCATTGTGTTGGATGGGGGCATGAGGGGGTCGGCCAAGTGAGCATGGGAGTGTGTGTGTGCTTGTGAGGTGTTTGAGAGAATGGGATTGAGAATTAGATTGGTAGTTAGAGTTTGGATGAATGTATGTATGTGTGTGTTTGTGGGTGAGATAGAGAGATGAGAGTGGAGTGTTGATGGAAGAGGGGGAAACAACCTTGCTGTCCACACTTAGCAGTCCACTGTTTTACCATTGTTGGCTGTCATTCAACACCCAAAATCAGTCCCTACTTGACCCCTCATTGCTGTCCTAATTGCCCCAAAAATCAGTCCCTTGGACTGTCCTAAAACAGTCCTAACAACCATCATATTGCTGTCCTTATTAGCCATTCATGGCTGTCCCCACAAGCCTCAATGGCTGTCCCATTTTCCTGGAAACAGTCCCCCAATTCAGCCCCTTGGCTGTCCTTTTTTTTCACTCCAAAACAGTCCACTTTTTGCCATGTTGGCTGTCCTAATATAGCCTATAGTTGGCTGCCCCTTAATTCCATTTAAACCACTTCATACAGCCCTGTCCTTGCCCACATATCAGCCCATGGTAGAAAAATACTTGGCTGTCCATACCACTCAAGAACAGCCCCAAACATGTCCAGATTTTGCCCCATTGCTCCATGCATTTCAGTCCACTTTAAGTGGTTGTCCCATTGTCCAAATCTGTCCAGAAAACCCCCCCACTTGTTGTCCTTTGTTGGTCCAAAACACTTTAAACCTGTCCATATTTCACCCTCCAACATCCCTTCAAATCCCATGTTAACACCACCACCATACCACTACAAATCAGTCCAATATGGCTTTGAGATATTGTGTGTGTGAGAGAGCCTAAGTGAGTGTGTCTAGTAGCCTATAGTTTACCTATGTACAAACTAGTAGGAAAGCCTATAGAAGAGTCTATTAGAGTGTGATATTGTGAAAGGGTTGTGTGTGAGTGAGTGTTAGGGAGCTATGAGGGTAAATTCATGATATGAGTTAGGTAATAGGGTAAACCAATACCCATGTATCCTAACATAGCCTAGATACCTAGGATACCCATTTTTCTTGGTAGGTAAAGCTTAGATAGGTTGGTATCTAGCTACCCTAAGGAGCCTAGGCTAGTATCTTGGATATTAGCGGGGTTTCCTTGGTGTTGGGCAAGGTATCGGGATTTACCTTGGTAGGATAATGCTAGTTTTGCCTAGGAATAGGGTATTAGTGTTTGGAGTCTAAGATAGGGTTAGAACTTGATTCCTTTGGTTGGTTATGATCAAATATGGTGCTCATAGACTAGTTTTGACGTCGGTTGACCTTTTTGACCAATAGTCAACAAAAGTCAACCGAGAGTCAAACTTAGCCTTTAAGCCACCCGATTTGACCGAAATCAAACAAGAGTTGACCAATTGACTGAAAGTCAACAGTTGGTCAACATTAGACTAGTTTGACCTAGGGTTGACCTAGAATTGACCAGAGTTGACCAAAGTTGACTTTTTGACCAAAAGTCAACGGTAAGTCAACCTTTGACCCCGTTTGACCTAGTTTGACTTGGATTGACTCCCAGTGACCTAGTATGACCTAGTATGATCCAGTATGACCTAGTATGACTCAATTTGACATAGATTGACCTATTCTTGACTTAGACTTGCATTTATGGCTTATATTAGTTTCCTTTTCAGTATAAAACCCTGTTTGACTCATAGTATCTTATTTTAGGTCTGTGATCACTCTGAGCGTCTGTTCACCCTATCAGCTCAGGATCACAGGCGAGTACATTCACTGATAGTTTTCATTGTCTTGATATCTACTATATCCGATTCAGTCGTAGTGTTTTACATGATTCCTGACACGATGTTTCACGGACTAGTATACGTCGGATCCTGTCATGAGATGTTATTCCTAGACTCCCTTGGTATATGAGTATGTGATATTTCTGTGTTCATGTACTTATATAGATACTGATTTGGGAGTGGGCTGGCCCCTGCTCTCGAACCCCGTGTCATGACGTGCCATGTCCGGATCCGTGATACTATTCGGGGATGGGAGAATTATTAGGGGTTATGTGATCAAAGCCTTCTTGTAACTATATTTTGCTAGCGCCACCCTCATCTCACGTAGGGTGTAGCAGACACCCCATTACCAGTTATCCAGGTTGTACGGCATGACTCTCCGTTGAGGACACCGCGGATTGCCGGGCCAAGTGGATAACCATCTCTTGCTTCCCTAGCCGATCACATATCGCTCTAATAGTTCAAATCACCTTTTACATTTATTAGTGTATCTTATATTCCAGTTCAGCTTTACTTTCTGTACTTCTCACCATGGTATGATTCCATTACTCACATGTTCTATATGTCTTTATACTATACCATGATTTGAGACTAAGTCCTGTTTGAAAGAAGAGTTACAACTTTGGTCCTTGTTTGGTTCAGGGGTTGTAACTCGGCTTTCAAATGGTTCCTAAGTCGCCTATATCTTTGTCTTATATTTTATTATTGCTGTCTCTTGTAGTATTTCTCAATTCATATGGAACTGTTGGTGGTGTTTGTACTTGCTCATTTTCCTGACAGGATACGTTGACAAATTTTACAGATGATTCAGAGGCTGATTGCCCGACCTACTATGGGGTTGAGTCTGATGGACTAGATTTAGACTGTGGCTTGTTTGTAGAGCCACTAGACTTTGCTCACCCTGAGTAGCATAGTTTAGTTAGGTTTGCCTGGCCTGTGAGCCAGCTAGTACATTTCAGTTTTGTAGTATTTTATATATTTTTCTGAGACTCTTGGATATTTGAGTTTAGCTCTGACTTGGAAATTTTGGACTCATTTCCTGTTTTATCTATCATCTCTCTTTTCTATGCTATCTACCTTAGTTTGATATATGTGATTGAGATTGTATTGCTATGTCACCTCCATTCGGAGTGTATATACTGTACAGGTACATTTATCTGTTTTAGTTGTAGTATTTACAGACCCTATATACAGCGTTCTACTGCCGATACTGTGGCGTAGGCTGGACGTAACCACGTGCTCGCGCCCCTCTTCAGGGTGCGGGTCCTGACACATTTTTGTGGTGGCCCATGCAGGTCTGTGTCGCAATTAGTGCGATCTCGTAATGGTGCTCGACTTAGAGTACTAATTACGAGCCTACGATTAGGATGTAGGAACTAGGGTATGATAGGAGATACTCAATCACATTTTAGGAAAAACTCTGATCTTTTGATTACCATGACAACTCTTTTTGCATTTGAATTCAATTGTCCTCCTTTGATAATATCTTATAATGTGCCATATTGATCTCTTGGGTTCAATTCATCTTCAGGATGACGGTGACTCGTTCTCAGGCAGCAGGGTCTAGTACAGTTCCAGAGAGGTCAGATTCGGGAGGTCTTCCACCTCCGGCTACGGGAGTAGCAGTCGAGAGAGCAGTAGCATCAGTTCCTGCCCTTCATGCAGGAGTAGCTGTGGCAGTTCCCGGAGGTCTTCCTCCTTCAGCTGAGGGAGCTGCAGTTCAGGGAGCTTTCACCTCAGTTCCTGCCCTTAAGGAGGGAGCGGCAGCGACGGTTCTAGGAGGTCTTCCACCTCCAGCAGCGGGACCGCCCCTGGTCATCCCTAACATTCTTCCACCGCCGCCTCAGCTACCAACAGATACTCAGGGGATGATGGCCCTTCTGCAGCAGATACTGCAGACACAGAGAGCACAGGCAGAGGCACAGCACTGTCAGGCAGAGGTGCTGCGATAGACCATGGAGAACTCACATCAGCTAGCGATGGCAGCAGTGGAGAGAGGTGCACCAGCTACAGTTCAGGGAGCACCAGTACAGCAGCAGGGTCAGGGGAGGCCCGCTACACACCTCCACTTCAGAAAGATGAACCTGCAGGAGTTTAAGGGTACCGAGGGTATCCTATACGCGGACGACTGGCTAGAGGATGTCCAACGGAGTCTGGAGTTGGCAAAGGTCCCGAGAGGTCTGTGGGTGACTTCTGCAGCGAGCCAGTTCTTTGACATAGCGCTGACTTGGTACCGCACGGACCCGCGTGCGTCAGTGAGAGGTATATCTTGGGAGGACTTCAGAAAGCTCTTTAAGGAGAAGTTCTACCCAGATGTAGCCTTGACAGCTTTGGAGGGACAGTTTGACAGTCTGGTACAGGGGAACTCGTCGGTAGACGAGTATGCAGCGAAGTTCTTCCGCCTGAGCAGGTTTATACCCAGTTTGGTACAGGATGAGGGGTACAAGGCCCAGAAGTTTTGGAGGGGCCTTATGCATGCAGTGCGCACTCGCACATCTGGGCGGCGAAACGCGACGTTCGAGCAGATCCTTATGGAGGCTCAGATTGCAGAGGAGGACTTCGGCCTCAAGCCGAAGAAGAGCAGTGACGCTCTTGGAGCTAGTTCGAGTGCAGGGCCAGCGAAGCGCCCATATTTCCAGCAGAGGCAGTTCCAGCAGCAGCAGCCTCAGTTGCAGTTCCAGCAGGCACCGGCGCGTGTCCAGCAGCACCAGGGTCAGGGTCAGAGGCCGGCTACACAGTGTAACTTCTGCGAGAAGCCAGGGCACACTGGAGAGGTTTGCAGAAAGAGGTTGGGCGTCTGCTTATACTATGGGGCGCCTGACTACTAGCTGAGGGATTACCACGCTAGTAGAATCCGAAAAGACCAGGACGGAGTGCAGCAGGCTAGAGGAGGCGAGCCGGGGCGAGCTTTCGCCATGATAGTTGAGCCCACTCAGGCAGTTGCAGAGCAGATAGCAGGTTCCAATATTTCGAATCTCCTTTCCGCATTTGCCTTCTTATAAACTATCTTGAACTTCGATTCTATCTGTCCTTTGATCGTTGGATGAACTTTTGTTCTTGTGATGTGATATTCTTCTGAGATAAGTCGTATGGGCTAGGTCGCCTCGATTATGAGATTTTAGAATCCTCTAGGATCATGCTAGCAGGCATAGTGAGGACATATAGTCGGATTATGGACGTATTTCTCGGATGTGGGAATTTAAGGTTTTTGCTGCCAAGTATACGGCAATGCGAAAATTTTAAATACCATAATTCTAGAGGTATGTACCATCATCGAGGACTCTGTGATTATCATAGCCTTGCTCACTAGCATGACAGAGATTCTGAGTATCGTGATTTTGGACAGACGCATACGATTATCGATTTACATGATTTTTCTGTGTTACCTTGTTTTAATTTTTAAGGATGATTCTTTTAAGGTGGATAGACTTATAGCACCCAGTTTCTATTTGAGAGCAATTTTAAAATTTATAATTTTAGTCATTTAATTCACGCTTTGATTTTTGAGATTTTAAATTATTTTAAATTTTAAGCCATGACTTATGAATTTGATATTTTACTATTGTTTGGTTTTAATTTCGAGGACGAAATTTTTTTAAGGTGGATAGATTTGTCACCCCCAGTTTCCAAAAACAGGGGTATTTTTGTCATTTTTTATTTTAGAATATTTTTGAAATTTTTTATTTATTTATAATATTTATTTTAGAATTATTTATTTATTTATTGTATTATTTGGGGATTGTTTGAGTCGGGTTCGAATTTCAACTCATTCCGACTTGTATCGGGGACCCGGGGTAGTATTGACCTTAGCGGGCCCACACACTAGTTAGCCATGGCCCACATGCTAGTTATTTTAGTTAGTGACTAGACTAATTATTTTGGTTAGTATTAATAGAGATTAGTAATTTAGGATTGACTAAACTACCCCCGACTTAAATCCTTACCATTGTATTAACCCATAGACTAGAGAGGGGCATTCTTAACTTTTTCCCAATAGAACAAAACAGCCTTATATGGCCGGCCATGACATAGTGGATAGGCTCCATCAAACTTCATTATTTCCTCTTCCATTCTCTCTCTTGTTCTTCCCCAAATTGATTTGAGAGCAAACCCTAATCAAATTATCCCCAAATCTTTCCATTTCTCCACCAAATCTTCATCCTTCCTTCTCCATTCAATCCAAGGAAGGAGCTCCTCAAGTTTGAGGGGATTCAGAGCTTGTTCGTGTCCGTTTGGGATCCCTACATGTCGGTGGCATTTCGGGGTCGATTCGAGTCACCGGGAGGTATAAATCCTTTTCCTCTCTCATTTCTCTCATGCATTAGATTTATTTTGACATATAGGAATGACCCCCTTGGTTTGGTGCCATTGGTGTCCATTTCGTGTCCATTTGGACATTTGTAGAGGTGTCCTAGGAGTAGGTTTGTGTCCTAATGGGGAAAACCCTATTTGGATACTTGTGGAATTATTCGTATATTGATTTGATGCTATTCTAATATTTATTCCAGATTTTTCATGTGTTTAGATTTGTGGTTTCCTATGTATCATTATGTATCATATTATCTATATCAATATATGTGTATATATGGTGATATATTAATTAATCTATATATATATATATATATATATATATATATATATATATATATATATATATATATATATATATATATATATATATATATATATATATATATATATGTATATATAATGTGGTTTATATATATGGGGATATATATTCTATGGTGTGATGTGTGTGGCATTGTGTTGGATGGGGTCATGAGGGGGTCGGCCAAGTGAGCATGGGAGTGTGTGTGTGCTTGTGAGGTGTTTGAGAGAATGGGATTGAGAATTAGATTAGTAGTTGGAG
Source organism: Iris pallida (assembly GCA_029216955.1). Lineage (NCBI taxonomy): Eukaryota > Viridiplantae > Streptophyta > Magnoliopsida > Asparagales > Iridaceae > Iris > Iris pallida. Next base: position 1,203,057 of record JANAVB010017194.1, read on the forward strand.
TTTGGATGAATGTATATATGTGTGTGTTTGTGGGTGAGATAGAGAGATGAGAGTGGAGTGTTGATGGAAGAGGGGGAAACCACCTTGTTGTCCACACTTAGCAGTCCACTGTTTTGCCATTGTTGGCTGTCATTCAACACCCAAAATCAGTCCCTACTTGACCCCTCATTGCTGTCCTAATTGCCCCAAAATCAGTCCCTTGGACTGTCCTAAAACAGTCCTAACAACCATCATATTGCTGTCCTTATTAGCCATTCATGGCTGTCCCCACAAGCCTCAATGGCTGTCCCATTTTCCTGGAAACAGTCCCCTAATTCAGCCCCTTGGCTGTCCTTTTTTTCTCTCCAAAACAGTCCACTTTTTGCCATGTTGGCTGTCCTAATATAGCCTATAGTTGGCTGCCCCTTAGTCCCATTTAAACCACTTCATACAGCCCTGTCCTTGCCCACATATCAGCCCATGGTAGAAAAATACTTGGCTGTCCATACCACTCAAGAACAGCCCCAAACATGTCCAGATTTTGCCCCATTGCTCCATGCATTTCAGTCCACTTTAAGTGGCTGTCCTATTGTCCAAATCTGTCCAGAAAACCCCCCACTTGCTGTCCTTTGTTGGTCCAAAACACTTTAAACCTGTCCATATTTCACCCTCCAACATCCCTTCAAATCCCATGTTAACACCACCACCATACCACTACAAATCAGTCCAATATAGCTTTGAGATATTGTGTGTGTGTGAGAGCCTAAGTGAGTGTGTCTAGTAGCCTATAGTTTAGCCTATGTACAAACTAGTAGGAAAGCCTATAGGAGAGTCTATTAGAGTGTGATATTGTGAGAGGGTTGTGTGTGAGTGAGTGTTAGGGAGCTATGAGGGTAAATTCATGATATGGGTTAGGTAATAGGGTAAACCAATACCCATGTATCCTAACATAGCCTAGATAGATACCCATTTTTCTTGGTAGGTAAACCTTAGATAAGTTGGTATCTAGCTACCCTAAGGAGCCTAGGCTAGTATCTTGGGTATTAGCGGGGTTTCCTTGGTGTTGGGCAAGGTATCGGGATTTACCTTGGTAGGGTAATGCTAGTTTTGCCTAGGAATAGGGTATTAGTGTTTGGAGTCTAAGATAGGGTTATAACTTGATTTCTTTGGTTGGTTATGATCAAATATGGTGCTCATAGACTAGTTTTGACGTCGGTTGACCTTTTTGACCAAAAGTTAACAAAAGTCAACCGAGAGTCAAAGTTAGCCTTTAAGCGACCCGATTTGACCAAAACCAAACCAGAGTTGACCAGTTGACTGAAAGTCAATAGTTGGTCAACATTAGACTAGTTTGACCTAGGGTTGACCTAGAGTTGACCAGAGTTGACCAGAGTTGACTTTTTGACCAAAAGTTAATGGTAAGTCAACCTTTGACCCCGTTTGACCTAGTTTGACTTGGATTGACTCCCAGTGACCTAGTATACCTAGTATGAACCAGTATGACCTAATATGACTCAGTTTGACCTAGATTGACCTAGTCTTAACTTAGACTTGCATTCATGGCTTATATTAGTTTCATTTTCAGTATAAAATCCTGTTTGACTCATAGTATCTTATTTTAGGTTTGTGATCACTCTGAGCGTCTGTTCACCTTATTCGCTCAGGACCACAGACGAGTACATTCATTGATAGTTTTTATTTTCTTGATATCTACTATATCCGATTCAGTCATAGTGTTCTACATGATTCCTGACACGACATTTTGCGGACTAGTATACGTCGGATCCTGTCATAAGATGTTATTCCTAGACTCCCTTGGTATATGAGTATGTGATATTTCTGTGTTCTTGTACTAATATAGACACTGATTTGGGAGTGGGCTGGCCCCCTGCTCTCGAACCCCGTGTCATGACGTGCCATGTCCGGATCCGTGATACTATTCGGGGATGGGAAATTATTAGGGGTTATGTGATCAAAGCCTTCTTGTAACTATATTTTGCTAGCGCCACCCTCAACTCACGTAGGGTGTAGCAGACACCCCATTACCAGTTATCCAGGTTGGACGGCATGACTCTCCGTTGAGGACACCGCGGATTGTCGGGCCAAGTGGATAACCATCTCTTGCTTCCCTAGCCGATCACATATCGCTCTAATAGTTCAAATCACCTTTTACATTTATTAGTGTATCTTATATTCCAGTTCAGCTTTACTTTCTGTACTTCTCACCATGCTATGATTCCATTACTCACATGTTCTATCTGTCTTTATACTCTACCATAATTTGAGACTAAGTCCTGTTTGAAAGAAGGGTTACAACTCCGGTCCTTGTTTGGTTCAGGGGTTATAACTCGGCTTTCAAATGGTTCCCAAGTCACCTATATCTTTGTCTTGTATTTCATTATTGCTGTCTCTTATAGTATTTCTCAATTCATATGGAACTGCTGTTGGTGTTTGTACTTGCTCATTTTTCTGACAGAATACGTTGACAAATTTTACAGATGATTCAGAGGCTGATTGCCCGACCTACTATGGGGTTGAGTCTGATGGACTAGATTTAGACCGTGGTTTGTTGGTAGAGCCACTAGACTTTACCCACCCTGAGTAGCATAGTTTAGTTAGGTTTGTCTGGCTTGCGAGCCAGCTAGTACATTTCAGTTTTGTAGTATCTTATATATTTTTTTGAGACTCTTGGATATTTGAGTTTAGCTCTGACTTGGAGATTTTGGACTCATTTCATGTTTTATCTATCATATCTCTTTTCCATGCTATCTACCTTAGTTTGATATATGTGATTGAGACTGTGTTGCTATGTCACCTCCATTCGGAGTGTATATACTGTACAGGTACATTTATCTGTTTTAGTTGTAGTATTTATAGACCCTATATACAGCGTTCTACCGCCGATACTGCAGCGTAGGCTGGACGTAACCACGTGCTCGTACCCCTCTTCAGGGTGCGGGTCGTGACACTATCTATATATAAGTAACTATTTTTGCTTGCTTATAGAATGGTAGGTTACCTTGTTTATGCTTGCCCCTAAACTTGCCAGACTATGAAGACAACCTGATCTATGCCTATCAGTCGGTACTAGCAAGATCTTGTTTTCTATGCATAATGCAAAAAAACATGACAAGAGAATCGTAGTAGTAGATTGAGCAGCGGAAGGCTGCTCGAACCAGACCAGGACTAGAAGAGCTAATGATACCTAGAATTATTGATTAGCACTAGATGATACCCTACCGAAGCATAACATATTACCCTTGATTACACTTTTTCTGGCCAATATCTTTTCCAAAGACATGTCTCCCCTACGATACAATTTCTGAAAATCGTAATCTTAATGAGAATGTATGTAAGGCAGTATTTATCAAGGATATATTGGTGTTTAACAATTGGAAGAATAGAATTTTGGAATGCCTAGATATTATATATATATATGATATACATGGTGAACGGAGAGTCTACTATGTTCACCATGTTACAATATAGGGCCAAAATTATTTATTTTAAAATATTTATTTGGGCTTGCTTATAGTTTTATAGGTTACCTTGCTTACGTTTGTACCTAAACCTTATCTAGATTAAGCCGATTGTATGATGGTATGTTTTACTGCCTATTTTATTTTCTAGAATTTTTGGTATATTTTAGTGTCCCATGGCTTTCGGGATTATTTTCTTCTATATCTTTATCAGATTCTAGCATACTTTAGGATCCATACTCTTTCGTCGTTTTTGGATTAAGATTTTTTTTTTCAATCTCCTTCTTTAGCAAACCTATTTCCAACTTCTCCATTTTGCTGATCAAATCTTACTCCTCTATCTTTATTTGGAATCTAGATCCAATCGCTATTTAGAGTTTCAAATTCTTCTATAGCAAACCTAATAAACTCTTATCTACCCAAAGTATTTCTACGACTAGTGTATCCAACCATTTCTCTTGACCTTATTTCCAATTGACTTTCTCAGAACCAATTTTGAACCGAATTCTTTTGGAACCATAAAGCCCCAAGGTTAACTGTTACCAAAGAATTGGTTCAATTCATCTGGTTCACATATCCTCCAAGGGAACTATTTTCCGAAAAATAATTCCAATATGGATTGATATTTCCTAAGTTATTCCAAGTACCAAAAATATTTTTATTTGTTGATTTCCTCCACTCAACTCGAAACCTAACTCTCTCTATGCAACTTATTGATCAATTCAAGGCCTAGAAAGCTTCTTAACTCAATGCTTGAGTATCATGAAGCAGGAACGGCCAGAGAATTGATTCTATTCTATTATTGAATTTCCTTTAGTCATTGGAAAACTTTTGAATTGTTGAGCTATCTCTTTGAAATTTCCATGGACAAAGTTGAGAAAATATTCAGTGATCTAATATGGCTTCACAATATGCGTTGTAGCTATTTATTTGAATTATAGAAACTGCGAGTTTACTGCAGCCAGTTGCGCAGTGGCGAGGCATAGACTCAAAGTTGAAGTGATTCAGGTGTTGATAGATTTTTGGATATTATTGAGACTACGTCCTAAATGCATCAAATTGTCTCCTAGCAAGAAAATGGAGAAAGTTGATAGACTACTGGAAAACCTATTACTATTCAGGTTATGGAGCCAAAATTTCACTGCAGTCAGGTGCACTCTGGCGAGTAATGAATTTGAGGCAAAGTGACTTCGGATATATTTGGGTTTTCGAATATTATTAAGACTATATCCATAATATGGTTGTCTTTTCTGCACCATCAAATTATTCTGACAGTTGTCCGAATTAGAGGATTTGTATTTCTAGCGGCTTTCCATTTTCAGAAATCTCTTATCACAGCCAGAAAGGATAGATTTTCTATAAAGTTCTACTTGATTTTCCTAGAAACATATTAGGACCATATCAATCTCTTTTTTACTCAAACTCTTTCAAGGTTCAATTTTAGGGTGTTGCATATATTTTGTGGATAGCTTTATATATTAATAGTTGATACATCTTGTGGATGACTTTACGTATATAGTTGATAGCTATATGCGGAAGAAGCATAGATTGCTACCTATCCCATTTCTAGTAAGGGCATCTTTGGGATCAATATTAGTTAGCTAAAGGGTAGAAAATGTAGAAGAATACCTTGAGTAAGCTAGTCTTGAGAGAGTGGTACATCTTAGCTTGTGGCTTATTTAGGTTAGAACCGTTGGTGGTGCTCACTAGTGTATAAACCTCATTCAAACAAAGGATGGTATTTGACGATTTTGAATTTTTATGCTTAAAGGAAGAGTTATGAAGATAAAGGAAGACGTAAGTAGAGTTAGCGAGAAAAGTATAGGATTTGGTAATGTTCTCCATGGAGGAAGCGGATTTGGATAATATGTATAAACATGTGAATATAATGATCAAGTAAAGAAACACTTGATGAGGATCAACTTTTATGGTTAGATAACTACTATACCTAGAAGGGACGGATATAGCCAAGGAAAGAATAACACGAGCAATGGAATGATAGGTTCTAGAGAAGGAATAAGCAGAGAGGAATTGAGATAAGACCATTGGCATACAACGATGGATGAAAAAATGATTTAGGTGATTTATGATTCCATATATATATTTTGTTTTAATACCTTGACAGATATCTTAGTTTTTATGTGGATACCGAAAGTTCAGCTAGTTAGAGATTGGTTTTGTATGGTATTAATAAGATAGTTATTTTGTAAGTCTTTTCTTGCATGTCTTATCTTCTGACCGTTGAAATAGTGAAACGATATTCTTTTGATTCCCTTTGATCATCACTTAGTTAACAATGGAAATACCTTATTCGATTACATTCCTATCAGAGCTATATTGTTCTGATCACCCTCGCTATTTTTCTATCATACAACTTGTTGATTTTTCCTGAGTCACAAACCCTTATACCCCATTCGAATTTAATTTGGAATTTCAAGTCCATCTCCTCAGAAAATTCCATTATTTTATGTCTTCTCAGTAAATTGTTGATGTTCGTCTCTTTCGTTTTCTGTTTTATGAGATTTTATTTGATTTTTCCTCTATTTTATGATCATACTTGTACCTAGATTTTCTTGTGCCTAAAATGATTTCAACGACAACATTATTCTAACTCTATCACAGATCATATCTAGATAATTTTGATCGTGCCTATATTTTTTTTCATTGTACCTAGTGATTATGCCTAGAATCCGATCGTGCCTGATGATTTAAATTCCATGTTTGATCAAGGTTAAGTGATTTTGATTGTACCCCGGCCCTTAACTTTGAAATTTCGAGGACGAAATTTTCTAAGGAGGGAAGGTTGTGAAATCCGCAAATTCGATTTTATTATTAAATTATTGGATTGCGACTGCTAGCATAGTCTTAGATTGTTATTGGTTATTATTATTATTATTAGTATTAATATTATTATTATATTAGTCGGATCAGGAAAATATTATTTTTAAAATTAATTATTGGATTTTGTTTGTGGCCTGTCCCCGATTCCGTGTCCGGGGTCCGACCCCGAACTCGAACCAGACCCCGTTTTTCGAACCCACCCATGATTTTTCCATTAAAAACTGAAATTATATATATATATATATATATATATATATATATATATATATATATATATACCCTTTGGTTGGTTTAATAATTATTATTATTAAAAAAAATATAAAACAAAACCTATTTTTGTCCCCACTCGGCCAGGACCTGTTCCCTCTTTTGACCAGCTCACCCACTCACCCTTTATTTCCCCACGTACACAACGTTTCCCATTTTTTTCTCTCAACCTTTCAATCTCCAATCACCAGCACCCCATCTCCACATTTACTCTACACTCTCTTTCCTCTCATTCTTCAAATAAAACTCACCACCAGCACTCCCACATAACCACCAGCTCTCTCTCTCTCTCTCACATCTCTTCCCGAAGCTCCATCCAAGCCTCGCCGAGCCCCAGCGGCCTCTCGCCGACGTCCCTTCGGCCAGATCTCGCCCGCGCGCCCGCCTTCCGAGACCAGCGCCTCCGCCTGCACGCTGTTCCCCGAGGCAGCACGCTGTTCCCGAAGCCAGCGCCTCCCGAGGCCGTCCCTGCCTCGTCCGTCCCGAGCGGCTCCGTGCGCCGAATCCTAGCGCCCCGGCGACCCCGGCGTTGATCGTCGCAGCGACTTCCGCCGGCTGGATCCGCCCCCGGCGACCCCCGACCCCGTGCCCGTTCGACCAGCGCCTTTCCGGCGTGACCTCGAGTCCTGTCGGCTCCGTCCCAGCGCTGCCCCGAGTTCCGCAGAGCTCTGTCCTGAGCCGATCTTCTATCCGCGCCTTTTGTGCGCTGTTTCGAGCCAATTATCGTTGTTTTGCGGTGCCCTCTGGCGTTTCTGTCCCCGTGTCGCTGCCGAGTGGATTATTCTTTCTTTATAATTATATTTGAGAGCTCTAGCCGAGCATTTGAGGTATAATTTCGTGTCCCTTCCCGTAACTAGTCTGTGATGACGCGGTCCCGATCCCGTTTCGGGATTCGGTATTTTGAAATATTGTTGCTTTTGGGTGATACGTAGATTATCGGTTACGTCGCGGCGTATTTGTTAGTTTTGGATATATTGTGTTGTGGTTGGCTTTTAGGTTGGATATTCATTTTTGGGTTGGTAATTAGTGATCCCTGGTTTGGGATATTTATTTGTGTTGCGGATTGGCATCCTCCCAGGATTGGGTTGTCCCAATTACAGAGGAGACGCTGTCCAAATTTTCAGAAAATATTTCTAAAAGGAATTTTCTTATAAAAATTAGCAATTTGAATAAAACCTATTTTCCAAAGAAAATCGGTCTTTGCAAAATAATTTATAGATTGGATTTTGTTAGTTTTTGAATTTTATGGATTTTGTATCACCAGTTAGGCGACGACCATAACGGTCGAATGAGCCTCGGCGAAACGCAAACGATACAGGGTCACCTGTACGTTGAGGCGTAAGCCGCAACATGAGATTGCACGACCAAGTCTGAGACTCTTTAATTTTTAATTTAATTATAATTTATTTTCGAACTGGTACTGCTTTTAGTATTTATGGTGCAGGGCCTCGACCTACTGTTTGGACCGTTCGCGGCACTCAGAGCTCGCCTTAAGATTAATTAATTTATGTAAAAATTTTGTAAGGGCATAAGCTCAGTTTTTCCTTTATTTCTCTGTGACCAGTATTGTGTAGCGTAGCTTTTTTCTTATTTTTCTGGAATGTTGATTTGCCGTTAAACGCATAGAATACAAAATGGATATATATATATTTTATAAAGAAAATTAATAAGTTTTCTCACAATAAATAATCTGGTAATTTAGCAATTCACATTTTTTCTTATTTAAAAAAGTCTAGTTTTATATATATTATAAAATACAAAGTTTTGACAAGTTAACCTATAAATCGCTATTTTTCCCAATTAACTGAATTAACTGGTTTAACCAAGTAAACGATAACCAACGTAGCTTGCGACGTTAGGCGTGTTTCGGTAGTTAATTAAATGAACTTAAAACCTGACTAGGGTCTGCTTCTAGAGATTGTAACTAGCACACCTAGAATGGTTTTATTATGGTTCTAAGTCAAGGTTCTCAACTGTAGGATCTCGGAGACGTACTTGACTTCCTCCTCGGTACCGACATTCCCGATCCAGTCAATTAACAGAGGCAAGTTACGGTTATATTTTCTTGCATTTTATTTAGTAATTGTCAAGTTGCATGTTTAAACCACATTGCTACACAGAACCCTCTCCTAGGGTTCAAATATTGATTGATATTGATTATGGGGATATTGATGGAATAATGTAACGTTTATGACCAATACCCCTCATATTGTATATTGTTATTGTACGAGCTTACCCCTCTTACACAGGGGGATAAGACGTATCGTGTCGCTAGGATGCTATTGTACAACCCAAGCCGGTCATAGACGTTACATATTCAAATCACATTGTTTCAAGTATTGAATTGTTAAATTGCTGGAAAATATTTGTTTCAACTGTTTAGCTTACAGTTTTTTGTTATTATTTGAAATGTGAGGTACATATTCGTACTTGCTCCCTCATGACTGGAGACCAACATTTTTAGATGACACTGATAATGCTGAACTTTTGTACAATAGCTACTATGACCCAGTGTTGTATCCTGTGGTGTTGCCAGAGTCCTCCTTGGAGGACGCAGAACCAGAGGCTGATGAGCCGATTGTCTAGCTAGTTGTTTTCCAGTTATCTAGTTTCATTGTATTGGAGTTTGTTGATTTGAATTCAGTATTTTATTTCAGTACTGTTATTTCCAGTTGTACTTTTTAATTTGTTGAATAAAAAGTTTTTTTTTAATTTCCATATATTCGAGTTGTGACAAATGTGTAGATGTTGTTGTGAATACCTGCATATAGAACAGCTTACTGTCGCTGTCACACAACGGTGCATGCTGGACATGATTCGGTTCGATCCAATAATTTGGAATCGGGTCGTGACACACGATTATGCTATTGTTGTTCTGTAATCATCCTTATGTTGTTCGTGTTTGAAAGTTCATTGACCCTCTTGGATGCTCACTGGGTGTTCCATACAATAAGTTTATATACATTGTGATGCCCCTGAATGAATGATTGTTGTTGGTTTGGACACAAATAACCCAACAGTGACTCGATGCCAAAGTATGCTATATTGTGAATACTGTTTGGAATTGTGGGAATAAAGAAAAGTGGCTATATATGCTGTAACAAGTTGATGATTGCATGTGATGTTGGGAAAGAATTGGGAATGAAACATTTGATGAATGAGTTCAACAAAATGGATGAGTTGACTCATGGGTGATGGCTAGTGCTTTTGAGACCCTAAGAATGTTGGCTTGTGATATTGAGACCCCGAGATATTGGCTAAGTGTTGTGATCAATATAGATCATGGATGTCCGGAAAAGATTTGAGTGGAATTGTTTAAGGATGGTTTCGTTTCTGAGTGGTATATTGCCTCTACCACCTCAGAACGAGATGTATGTTGACCCTTTTCCATAGGATAGCAATAAAACTATCTGTGGGTACTGGGTAGTGCCGAGACTTAGCTGGGAGTCATGTATTATTTCTAGATGACTCGAGTGTCCCTTGACGGTGATGTTATATTGGGTAGCGAGATTGTCGAAATTGTAATAGGTGGTTTGGTTAGAAATTTAGTCGAGTGATGACTCAGACTAGTAAGACAGTTAGTATGCTATGGGTAAATGGACTTGGCTAGAGAATATTGTGGCTTAGAACATCTAAATGTTGACTTCGATTGGTTGGATGCAAATTAAATATGGCTAATACAAAGTTGGTTGCTAAGCTGAAAGTTTTAGAAATATTATCGGTGATCAAAGTAAAATTAGAGATCTGTGCCTTAACCCTAAGGTGTAATAGATGTTAATCCATCTTGATCACCAAAGGATAGTCGTTGCATAAGTGTTGTATGTTGAGGAATTGGATTGCACTAGAAAAATAACAAGTAGTAACTCTGAATACTGTTGTTGCCTAGAGGATAGTTAAGTGATACATAAATTGTCGAATTAAATGGGATAAACTACTTGACCCTTGCCGCATGAGATTTATGAATGCCCATAAGATAGTTTGATGATTGATGATACGAATAGGATTGAGAAATTGCAACCGTGTTGGATAATGTCGGTATATATGACTGTTGGTGGAAGTATAGTTGCTGGCTTATGACTTTGTGGTGTGACATTGTCATACAAACCGAATAGTATGATTCCATAGCTATGTTAAGACTATCGGAATCGATGACCCTTGAATAGTTAGCATTGTCTTATGGGTTCGTGTGAGTACAAAGGATTTGAAATAGAAATTGAATCATTGGGAATTTACTTGATGGATTATTAGAATGGTGAGAATCGTATGTCGGGTTGGAAATTTACCGTAATGTTGATAGATCGATCTTACTCGATCGTTAGTTAAGTCTAAGAATGTGCCTCTGTGGGAATTATTTTCTTGAGGAAGACCCTGGATAGATAGACTTGACCCTAACGACCAGTTGATGACTTACCAATTGTTGACATAGCCAATAATGACGATTACTTATTCAGACTGAGTTGATACCCATAGGTTTGGGTAGAGTTCCTTAGAACTGTCGGTTGCTTGTAGGCCATAAGAATAAGAAATTAGTATAACCCTAGTAGCCGTCCACTCTAGGGAAGTCACTTGATTGATTAAGTTTAGCTGTTGGTGTAGCTAACCTTAGAGATTGACTGAATAATAGGTGACCATTGGAGACCCATAGGATGACCTTGTGGCATTGAACGAGAGTTAGTGATAATGAGTATTGACCTAAGGGAATGTATGCTTCAACTTGTGCCTTGGAGATGGTTGACCTTTCTAAGTTATATGTCGGCCATAAGTGAGAATTGCAATCGTAAAGTAAGACTTGAGTGTACCTATAGTCGGGTAGCTGAGTTAACCTTGACTGTTGTATAGAATTATACCCTGACTCGGGTAATCGATATGGGTGACATCGGATTGTATCTTTGAAAAAGATGAATTGCCTCGGTGAGAAAAGTATTGTGGGATTGGAAAGGAATATGATTGTATGTTGTGAAGTCTTGATATGATTGGCTCTAAGTTAGACCCTTGACCGAATGTTAAAAATATTATGCTTGGGTAGAGAGCTTAACCAAGTTGTCCATGATGTTAAGTGTTGTGGCCTGGAAGATAGTGATTGTCACGACCCGCTACCCAAATTGTTGGGCCAGGCCGAGTCATGCCCAGTCTATGTTGAGATAAAACGTAGTAAGCTGTTCTAAAGACAACAGGATAAGACTAAATGTGCTAACAGTTCTATAAGTGAAGAAGAATCATAAATGCTCCAAACACAAAAGTCGTCGTATATAGTGAAATGTCCAAGTACAAGTGAACTGTAAAGTAAAACTGGATACATGTCCAGTTACAAAAAGGTTAGTCTAATACATGTCTACTCTCAAAAGTCTAATAAAACCAAAGTCAACTAGGCGAGGTTCCCCGCAGGAACATCCTCGTAAAGCAGAGCCGGATCCTCGGCAGTAACCTCATAATATGTGTCGCAGAGTAACTCCTCCTTAGTAAGGACACCTACAACGTTATCCTGTCAGGACGGGAGCAAGTACTAAATCTAGCAAACTAGCATATGAAACATGGAAATGAACATGAGAGGAATAACTGGAAAGCATGGCATCACACAATCTATCATGGCAAGGATACATATGTCATACAGACAGATGTACATGTAATATTTAAAACTGTAGTAAGTACGTGATCGGTCAATAGATGTACAATGTGCTGTGGCACATAATGAAATGTACTTCCGTACAAGTGATAGGGCGATAGATGTACATACGCACAACTCCGCCTTGGTATAAAGGCCTACGACGCAATAATCATATAAAATGAAACTTTGTTCGGTACAGACATACGGGAGAAGGGGGTATGATCACGTACACTACTAACAGTTTCCCCATAACCCATATTCTAATCATGTGAGAGATACATCAAGACTGTTCTAAGCATGATAGTAACTGAAAGTATAACATGTAGAGATTCTAACTTGCTACCCCAAAGATCAGCATTCAACATGGTGGGGTTTGCAGTTCATTTATGTGACAATATGTAAAGTTCGTAGAAAGTACTTGCCTCTAGCAAAGCAAAACAAAACAAGCTGCGATAACAGTGCTATGGATGTCCGGTAACTCGTCGCTGTAGAAGTAAATACAATAACTTAGTTTTTACACTAAGCTAAAACACTAGGACACTAATTAGTGCGACACGACTTGTGACTGGGCACCTAGCCAAAATGATGACTTTGGCATAGGGGACCAATGTGGGGTGACACACTACTTTAACTAACTTTCTAGGGTCTTTATACTAGTGAGGGGTGGGGTTCAACACGGCTAAAACTCAAAATAACACAAAAAGCTACAAGTCGTAATTAATCAATAATTAAATCAAAGGACCATTGTGTTCTAACAATTTTAGAGATAGACAAAAAGTTCAATTTTTCATGAAATAAAGTACCAAAATGATCCTTGTTAATTATAGAAATTTATACTAATTTTTCTGGAATTTATAAACCTTCATAAACATTTATTAAAAATCAGCAAACATAGGTATCCTGAAAATGAGCTCTGTTTTCCTATTTTTATAAAATACCAAAAGTACTTATTAAATGCTGAAAAAATTATAATAAATTAGCTAAATTAACATAGTATTTAAATACAATTTTTTCAGAATTTTTACAGCACTTAAAATATATGAAAAAAATACAAAACAGCCTAACCGGATTATCCGGCGGATTACTGCGGATTTCCGGCGGATTTTCCGTTCCGTCACAGCAAGTTTTGTGGTGAAAATTCGGATTTTCCGACGGATTTCCGCAGATTTCCGACGGATTTTCCGAACCGTCGCAGAAAGTTGATTTTTGAACTCAAAACTTGTTTCGGCCATAAAAACTTCATTTTAAATCGAAATTCGGACTTTCAAAAGTCAAAATTGAATAGAATTGAATTTCCTACAACATGGAAGTATTAGTTTTCACAAATCAAAACATTTGATAGATCAAAATCTCAAAATACTCGAAAATCATATCTAGAAACTCAGATCTACGCAATACTGTCGATCAAAACCAAAAGTGCTATATACTAAACATGTTAACAATTTAAAGAAGCATATTATAGGCCAATAAAACTTTAGTTTCCATGGAAAACAAAAATAAAGTATGGTCATGTCACTTTTGAGCAAGATACACTTGCCTAGGTTAAGCTCCAAGCCTAATCTTCTACTCCACCACCAAGAGGGGTACGAAACCACACTCTAGACCTCAAGGCCAAGCTCCTAGCAAAGCTCCAAGGGAAGAGAAAGGAAGAAGAAATGGAAAGAGAGTGAAGAGAATGAAAAGAGAGAGGAGAGAGAAAGTGAAAGAGTTTATATAGAAGGGGGGATTAATCTTAGCCGTCGGATCTTGATCCATGTCAAAATCTAAGTCAATCATGGCCATTCAAATAAAACCAAATGTCCATTGGGTAATAGGGTGCATCTATACTATTCACGAAAATATCTAAACACTATTCATCAAAATATCCAAAACACTATTCATCAAAATATCCAAAACACTATTCATCAAAATATTTGAAATCGAAAATATCTAAAATGTAGAAAATCTGTCTGGACGGTATATCGTCGGTATACTCCGGTATACTGGCGGTATGCCGGCCAAGGAAAAATCTATAAGTTAGGAAAAATTTCAAAGCATTACGAAAACCAAGAAAATACGAAACACGCTACAAAATACGTATTAAAATTAAATGTTATTAAAAATTATAAAAACTATTTTTTTTGAAATCTAGGGGCTTACAGTGATTATGGCAAGTGAATAAAGTAATAAGTCAATTAAAAGGATGCTAAGTCGGATTTGGAAAGAGAGTTATATCGTGGTTGAACGAATCGCACTAATATGAAAGTTGGCTGAAGTACATATGTGTTGGGGACGCCTATAATGTGTATGGATCCAGCCGAAGTGATAGGTTGCGACTGAGATGGCATTGTGGGAAGAATTTATCGTACTAGCACGAACTTTGGCTGAAATACATATGTATGGGGACGCCTGAAATATGTGTATGCATCCAAACGAAGTGATATGTTACGACCAAGATAGAAATACAAGGAAAATGTTGGTGAATCAATAAGAAGTTACAAGTAATTGAAAAAGAGATAGACAGATCGAATCGTTGATGGATTTAAATGGTACAGTTGGATAGCTATTTTGAGATGACCGAGTGTGCTGAAATGAATATTGAATTGAAGCTGAATGAATAACTCGTTGTGACTAAGTGAATCTAGTAGGTGAGTTGTTTACTTAAGTTTCGAGGACGAAACTTTTTCTGAGTGGTATATTATGTAATGTCCCACTCCACGCGAGGTATTTGGTTGGCTTGTTAGATGGGATCAGAATGTTGGACCGTGACTTATGTTGGGAATCAGAAGAATTGAGACTGATGTAGTCTCTCTTAGCTGGCTAGACGGAATGGGTATTGGAACGTGGCTCGTTGGTGGAGCTACGCTTAGTGGAATTATGTATGATCGAAACAGGAAGACCCTTTTATACAAGTGAGTGGAACCGTCATTCCTCCTCCTTACTCCTTCATGATTAATAAAATGGAGTATTAATATGCTATGAATTGTCCCTAAATGTCACATGTTTTAGTTGCTAAACAATAGAGATGCTTATGCTGAGAATTCTTGAAATGTACAACACATTGAATTACTAATGTGATTTGATGCCTGAGAATAAATTTATAACATTGTCCCTTATGTTTAATGCTGCTGGAACAGTAAAACACTTAAATAATGAGATGCCTTATGAATGATAGTATAAGAAATGAACTGGCTATGCTATCGACCCAATGAACTGAATGAAACACTAGAATCATGTACTCTCTGTATAACTGTTGCAAGAATATAAAATGCTACCTGTCCCTTATAAGTAATGAAAGAATGAATAAATGTCCCTATGAAATGAATGAATGTTATATTCTTTATCGAAAGGAACGATGTGAGAAACATTGTAATGAAGCAATGAATGAGAAATGATAAAATATGGGATCTTTGAGATCACCAAATGAAATGATGGTAATGATGAAATGAATAAGTCATTGAATGTGACTAATGATGCACGGTTGTCTTTACTTTCCTTAATATATTTTACCATGCGATTATGTTCACAATCGAGTCGGACACGCATTCGCATGGTCATGGACAACTTGTATACAAGGATTGAGCAATAATTTCCTTGAACGGTACCGGGGCGCCAGGACCGATTCGGCCTAGGAAGAAATAATGATGAGTGTTGTGGGAGCACGGATAATACGGGGTGGCATAGAGGCTCGCCACCTACTATGCTGACCATATTATCTTGAAATGAAATGAAATAAAAAAAGTCCATATGGTTTAACAACACCAGTGACCATGTAGTCAGGATGCACGCTAATGAATGTTTTGTGCATGCAGAGTAAGTATATCTGATAACCTGTATTTGATGCAGGTACGAAGGAGTTGGCTATCGGTAAGAAATTACTTAAATGTGATATACTCGATATCTGTGTTGGTTTAACTTGCGTGCTTAACGAGCCAAATAAATGATGCTGTATGTAGCATTTCAGTATGAGAACCTGCTTAACATGTTAAATTCAGTATGCTAGAAAAATGCCATGCTATAACATTGCCCAAACATGACGTACATGTTAAGTGATGCTTGAAGTGAGAATTGTCATAACATGTTTAAGATGTTAATGTTAATGAATGCCTCAATGATGTCTTGGCATAATAACACCAAGAATGCTTTAATGATACGTCCATATGAATATTGATAAGAATATGTTTACATGCTTCACTATGATTGTTGCCCATGAACTGTAAACTGATGCTAGATCTCAAATAGAAAGATCATTCTAATAAATTTTGGCTTAAACGGTTACTATGAAATGTTGGTTTAGGCGAGTGGGTTGTATTCTGCTTGCCAGTACGTAGATGATGTGCTGACCCATGTTTTGTGTGGGCAGGTGCTCGTGCTTGGGATGTTTTGCACACGATGATTGGCTTGATTGGTCCCGTGGCATCGAAGATTTGTTGGACATACAAAAGATCTCCTTGTACAAGATGATGTCTTCTGTTTATAAAGGGCATAATGTATGAAACATTGTAATCAGTTGTACCAGTGAGTTGTAAGCCAAGTCGGTATATCGAGTTGTAATCCAATGTATCCAAATATCAAATGTAAGCTTTGTAGCATTGTTTAGTTGGCTTTCAATGTACAGTAAGATTGGTTGTAAGCATTGTACTTCAATACAAGTCTTGTACTCTTCTTCAGTTATCAGTAAAGAGAATAAAGTTCTATATATCTCTGTGTGACTTCAAGTTGTCCTTTTATCTCTGCTGCTATAAAGAAGTGATGTACTTCTACTCAATGAGAAAGATTGTCCTCACTAACTTCAATTTATCTGCTTCTGCCGCTGCGATGTGTTCCTATTTGAAGAAAATTAATTATGTACCATCTTTGCCTTGTACAAGTGCAATACCAGACTTGTACGGCATCACGTCCAAGCGAGGACGATCGATTCCAAGAGATAAAATATATGAATAAATGACTCTACGAATCGGGGCGTGACAGAACAATCCTATATACGTTCGACTTACTACGATCAAACATTATAGTTCTTTTTTAACACTGCCAGTCGAACATAACATGAAACGTTCGGCCAACATAGGTCGAACAGACAGTGGTCCGTTCGACCTGTGTTGATCGTGCTTATCGCTGAATTTTTTTTCGATTTTGAGTTGAACGATTCTCATATGGTGCTTCAAAACGAGAAAGAAGGTGGAGAAAGAATGTACAATGTGTCTTTCAGATGAACTTTCTTCTTCCATGATGGCTTCTTTACAATTCAACGAGAATTTTTCTAAGGTTTTTGGGTTGGGTTGGAGAAGAAGGTGAAAATGAAAGAATGAAGAATGAGGATGATGGTGGGGTGTGATAGGAATGTCATGTGGGTATATATGGGTCTATAGGGAGGCTAGTGGGAAGTGCTAGGAAGGTCTTGTGGGTATATATGTCTTTTAACATTAATTTAATTTTTAACTTAAATTATATGAGGTGTGTTTAGAAAATCATGGGGTACGTATAGCCTGACCCTATAATTTTTTTTTCCCTCTCTCTTAATTAGTCTATTGGAAAATAAATATAATAAAGAGAGAGAAGCAACCCCTTCACCTCAACTGCCTCTCACATCTCTCTCATGACAACGCTCCCCACGCCTTCACACACCACACCTACATCTCCACCCATCTTTCTTGCTGACTTTCCCACACTCTTCCTCCCAACTGACTTCTCTCCCTATCTATATATATCTCTCCCTCTCTATCTCTCCTCATCACCCTATCTCTCTCCATCTCTCTCTTACACTCCCTCCACTCGCTGCTGCTCTGCCCGCGCACCCGCGCCCGTCGGCGCCACCGCCGGCGCCTGCCGCTACCGCCGCGGTTCCGGCCGGCCAGCCTCCCTTCTGGCCGCCGCCATCACCACCGTCATCTCCACCACTATAATCATCTCCATCACCGCCATCACGATCACCATCATATTCATTAATCATCATCACCGTCAGCAAACCAAACCCTAAAACCCCATTTGAAGGAGGAAGAAGAAGGAGAAATTGGAGAAGGAGAACAAGTCTCAAGCCCTAGTCCCCAACTCCAAAACATCTTCAAGGCAAGCCCTCCCTCTTTCTTTCAATTTTCATTTCTTGATTTCGGATCTTATTTGAATTAGGAAGTTTAATTCTATTTTTTATGAAGTTAATTCCTGAAAAATTGTTATGTCTATATATATGATACGGACACAAGGACACAGTATGGCACACTGTTAGGTGTCCAACCTAACTGAACAGCCATTGAAGGAACTCGATTGAAGTTTGCCATCAATTCACAGAGATTTGAGTTACAAAATGAAATCAATTTTCTTTTTCCCTTTCTTCAGTGTCCTTCGATCCCTTGTATGACCTGAAACCAACAGAAATTACCACTAACTCCTTACTGATTGCCGAGCTGGCTGATTACCTGAGCTGGCATAATCTTTATGAGTCACTGCCAAGTCATTGTCGAGTCATGTGAAGTAACAGGTAGCCTACAAGAATACAAATGCAATTCAAACAGAAAATGGAGGGAACAACTCTGCACCCATCCTTGTGAACTCTGATAGTAGGGGTTCTGATACTCTCTCTGCATTAGGATTCCTTATGGGGATGATGACTGACTGAACACTAGAAGTTCAGCTACAAGTCACACTCTGATTGCCAGTGATTCAGTCAAGTACATAACATTCCCTTTCCCTTATTTTGACCTTGTCTCAAGGTCAAAGTATGGGTAATCATTTAGAAATTGTTCACAAGGAAAGTGGCAGAGTTCTTATCTCGTTCCTTCCACCACACTAGCAGATCTACTGTTACCTGGTTCCTTCTCTTACCGAATGTTCTCTGTCTGCTTTTCCCTTGATTCCCAAGTGACTAACTGTCTTCCTTGATAACTAGATTCCTTCAATGTATAGACTGCAATGTATAGAAGCAGCATATAGCTGGGTATAACTCTGATACTCAAGCTTGAGCTTAAAACTCTGGTGCTCTGTACATTGTAGTGTGCATGGCCTCTAGCCTGTTGCATGTAGCTTCATTGTACTACCTTGTACTTCTCTACACTACTACCTGCTACACACTACTACATGTCGCTGACTGATACGGCTCACTGATACTCTGAATTACTCAGCTATAAACTCTACAACTGACTGAGCTACTGAACTGGGACTGGAATACCAAGTACTGGACCGATGTCCTCTACGTTGCATTTACTAGACACTGTAGTAGAATGTTGAATACTGCATATACTGGTATAGTCATTGATGCAGGTCAAGAATATACCTGGATCCCATACCATCACTACTACCAAGTGAACCGGTGTTGGTTTAAGTTTGCTTTGAACTTGTGAACTGGAGTTTGTGGACACTGATCCTGATCCCCATTGGTACAAGTATTGAAGAATCCTCATTCTACCTGGATCCTATATGGTTTTCACCAACTTCTCTAATACTGGTCCCTGACACACCATATAGTTTATTCTTTTTTATTGCAACATACGAGCCCCTCCGCTCTCCAAGATGCACAGTTCCAGAAGTACTAGAACCGAGTTCCTTGAGCTCTTCAAGATCCTCATTTATTATGATCTGCAAATCACACGATCAATATTGTTCGCAGAAGCATCAATAACTGGTCCATCATCTTCTCCAATTGTAAATTTCAAGTCCTCATATAGTGAGTCAGTTGTTTGTAGGTTTCCCCTATCTTTGGAGAAGGATTCTCTACCTGCAAGCCTTCACCACCCTTGTCCCTTGAGCGCCACTTTGCACCCTTCGTCCGAGTCCAAGTTCGAGTCCGAGTCGCTCGTCCTGCGGGACTTAGCTCCTATGGATTCCCAAAGTAAATGAGAAAACAAAGGTTTGTTCTTTGTGATTTAAACTTAATCCTCTGGAAAATCAACCCACACGGGCCACCACACTCCATGTGCATATTCTAACACAGGCATAACTATATATTGATGTTTACACTTTGGTGGTTTTTCAATGTGCGACTAAAAAATTCCAAAGGAAAGTAGAAAACACCAACATAAATTCTATTTTGAACCCGGGACCTCGGATTTCAAATCTGACATCATCATTAGACTCGTGGCGTTATTTTACCCAAAAATGACATATAATTTGCTAAATTTAGACAACTTTGTTCCGACACGTTTTTTGGGTACAAAATGGGACCAACGGAACCGCGGGTCCTGGATTCCAAACTTTAGGAACCAACTTGTTCGGACATATTACGATTCGGGCCGGATCGGAACCGCGGGTCCTGGACCATATGCCCAACCCTAGTCACCGGAATGAAACAAAAAAATAGGGAGACGATATTGGAGGTTTAGAGAGGAAGAGATTTAGAGAGAGGAAGAGATGATATTAAAGATTTAGAGAGGAAGAGATAATATTAGTTTAGTAGATAATAAAAATTGTATAAACTAAGAGGAGAGAAAAAAATTTCCTGCAAATTTTCCGTAGGAGAATATGAAGAGGGCTTAGAAATATGGGTGGCATTTTTTTTTTCTTCTTCTAGGTTTTATTTGATTCTCCTTCAGGAAGCATGGGGTTTTCCAGGCACAACTTTTTTCCTGGGTATAAAAAAAGTTGTTTCAGAAAAAATGAGGCCCCTTAAGGGGAGGAGGCCTAGGCCTGGAGCCTGCTATGAAGCAAACATTATAGGTACCAAACAATTTAGTTTTTTTAATGTTTTGAAATACACTGTTTATTCAACAGCTTATTGCTTCTTTTGGCATTTTTTTATGTTTTGAAATACCCTCTTTATTCAACAGCTTATTGCTTCTGTTGGCATGAGCTTGATGTCCTTAGACATAAATCTAATTAACCACATGGGTTTGTTGCACACTTGATTATACTGTCTATATACAAGTTCATAATTGGGCAGAAAACATTATAGGTACCAAACAATTTTTTTATGTTTTGAAATACCCTCTTTATTCAACAGCTTATTGCTTCTGTTGGCATGAACTTTGTCCTTAGAAATAACACTCATTAACCACATGGATTTGTTTGCGCACTTGATTATACTGTCTATATGCAATTTCATAATTGGGTCGCTCATAATCCTCCTAGCATAATACAAAAAGCTGATTTTAAATTAATATTCATGTACATATGGAGTTGCTCAATATATTGTGTGTAAATTGCTCATACGAATAAATTTTATTTCACAAAGGAACACAGGAACACCACCTGAATCATTCATTAGATATTAATCTCTTTGTCTACAATCTGCTTCATAGCAGAGTATAGCAGAGTACGTATAGATGACTACAATTGATGCCCCTATCACGATAATTAGTACTGTAAGTATTAACTCTATTCCCATACACATATTTCTAAATATCTTGAGATAACATAGATATGGTGATATCATGGTAGTTGTGCTACCTAGAAATGACCCTGTAAAGCCACCCCATTTCCAAAAAAAAAAAAAAATGGTACAGTCAAGGCAATCACCACTGTGTTAACCACTAATAAAGTCTGAAACAAGACACTAATGAACCTATTTGAGAGGAACCATTTCTTGACTGTATTTGCAATAGTTGTTACCAGTAATTCATACTTTGCTGCCATTGGACTAATCAAAGTAGTGTAGATAGCGATCTTTGAATTCACTTTACCTACCTTAAGATTCAATGTCATTTGAGAATTCATATCTTGACCGTACATCAAGTACCCTGCAATTGCCATTAGTCCATAGTTTAAGGAGCAAAGTTCTAAAAACAAACAACACCTGCAATAAAGACTAAAACTGAGAGTTGATTTTGGAGGGCAAAAATAATCTATCAGGAGCATGTCAATTTTTAGCTATTTTATATAGGATCTCTGTCTGTTTACTACTTGTATATTAGCCTGATATACTACTTGTTTCAACAAATTATAAGTATAAATCAAGACTCCGTAATGCTAAAGCCCCAGGACTATTAAAGGGATATGAAATGAATGGAATTGGGATAGAGATGGAATATAATGAAATAGATCCACTTTGAGGTTCTCTATGAAATAAGGCATGGAACGGAGCCACTACGAAGAAGTTCTTGGAGTTATGAAGGAATCTTCAGACTCGTATTGTTCATGGGTTGAGAATGGGAGTTGAACTCTATGAGGTCGAATCTTCCGTTGTTCCTCAGTAGCTCAGTGGTAGAGCGGTCGGCTGTTAACTGAGTTGTCGTAGGTTCGAATCCTACTTGGAGAGATTTGATTGATTCTTATTAATGACGAGGAACGCATTTTTGCTATGCTACTAATACTTGTACTTGCTCTACTATTCTGCCCAAGCCTAGGAAGTTAGGACACTCAAATATTATATGGGCAATGTTGTGTCGAAAAGATACCGAACACAATCCGAACACACGACAATCTGTGTTATGTCAGTGTCGTATGATAAACTCATCACTTTCCTAATAATATGGCCAAAGCTTGGAGCCTTGTAACTTTGGGAAACATAGTCCTCATATCTTTGATTTAGGTATAGATAGTAGGAAAAACTGCATGGCCATTATAACAGAAGTCGTATAAACTCAGGGGACTAGGAATCCCTTTCTAGTCAGTAAGTGTTCCTCTTTCATGAAATCCAACTCCATCAATGCTTCCAGCCCATAAAACGCAACAAACCATAATAAGAGAAGAAAATACCCCTCCAACCGACACATATGCAAATATGTCCAAGCTTCGTAACCATGTCGTAGGTATAATTGTAAGGGTCGTGATGTGAACAAATTCTTGCTTTTATGTAATCTTTATTCCTGCGATGTTAAAATTTATATGCGACAATAACTTGTCAAGTTTATCACCTTCGACTATCAATAACTCAACCGCAACTAGATACAGCTCTAGGTACATGAATAGATATTGTGATTCTCTCTCAGGATCCAAAGGCTAACTCCCCGACGTCAGGGTAAGTCTTTATCTGCATGTTTGAGTCCATGCATCTTTGTAATAGTGTGCCGGTGTAGCAGTAGACTATTGCCAACATAGCAAGAAGTACTAGGTTTAATCATCTTTTTTGTAATAATGTATATGGAATTGATAATAGTCAAATGCCTTGGAAACAAAACAGAGTCATTAGTACGTCATATTGGACTTCATTACTATTTGAAGTAAATCATTCTGTTTTGTTTCTCCGCCGTTGGACTATTATCAATTCCATATGCACTGTCAAAAGGAGGATGGTTAAGCATAGTACTTCTTACCGTAGTAGCAATAGTTTACTGTTCTACCGGCCTACTATTACAGATATGCATGGGCTCAAACATACATATCAAGACCTACTTTGCCGTCGGGGAGTTGGCCTTTTGATCCTGGGGGAGGATCGCATTATCTGTTTTTATGTACCTAGAGTTGAATTTAGTTGCGACTGACTTCTTGATAGTTGAAGGTGCTAACCTGGACAAGTTATTTCTGCATACACATTTTAACATCGCGGCTAAAGATTACATTAAAGCAATGATTTGTTCTCGTCACGACCCTTATAGTTTTGCCTACGACATGGTTACGTAACTTGGCGTACTTGCCTATGTATCTGTCGGAGGGGTATTTTTTTTCTCTTATTGTGATTGTTGCCTTTTATGGGCTGGAAGCATTGTTGTAGCTGGAAAATCCATGAAATAGTAATTCTTATTGACTGGAAAGGAATTTTTACTACCCTGAGTTTATCTGCTCGCCATGCAGTTTTCTCCATTATCTATAACTCAATGATAGGAGGACTATCTTTCCCAAGATAAGGCCTAAAAGCTTTGACAATAATGTTATTAGAAAAGTGATGAGTTTGTCATAACCTAAGTATACAGATTGAGTTGTAATCAATGAAAGAAGGCCTCAAAGCTTTGGAGATATTATTAGATTATTAGAAGAGTGATAAGTTTGTCATAACCTAAGTATATCGATTGAGTTGTAACCAATGAGTTAGTAGCTACTTTGCATGAACACAGTATGACAAGACACAGTAGGGACACATTGACACTAAGAAAACACAAATTGTGTTGTTTTTGGGTTGTGTCCATTATCTATCCAACACAACACTGCCCATATAATATTGGAGTGCCCGAACTTCCTAGGTTATAAATAGCCTTGGACCTTTGGGATTACAGTCTTGGTTTGCACTTAATTTGCTGAAACAAGTAGTATATCAGGCTGAAAGAGCCAGATATCCTATTCAAAGTAACTGAAAATTGATATGGTCCGGATAGATTTTTTTTAGCCCTCTCCAAAACCAACTCTCTTTTTCACTCTTTATTGTAGATATTGTGTGTTTGTTTCACACTTTACACCTTAAACTATAGGCTAATGGCAATTGCGGGATACTTGATCTACGGTCAAGATGTGAATTCTCAAGTGACATTGAATTTTCAGGTGGGTAAACTGTGCTCAAAGATCTCTGATTAGTCCATTGGCGAAGTATGCATTACTCTTATTGCAAATTCGGTCGAGGATCGATTCCAACTCTCAAATAGTTCCATTAGTATCATTTTCAGACTTTATCAGTGGTTAGCGTAGTGGTGATGTACCATTTTTTTGATATGTGATGGCTCTTATAGGTCATTTTTAGGTAGCACAACTACCGTGATATTATCATATTTATGCTATCTCAAGATCCTTAAAAATAGATGTAGGGGAATAGAGTTAGTAATTACAATACTAAATGTCATAATGGGGGAATTAATTTCAGTCATCTGTACGTACTCTTCTATGAAGCAGATTGTAGACAACATATGAATGATTAATCTTCTTTTGAATGACTCAGTTGGTGTTCCTTTGTGATTAAATTCGGTCATCGCTCAGATCCAAATTCAGTCATCGCTCAGATCCAACTTTTCCAATCCAAGGATTTCTACACTTGCATAGTTCCTAGTCCAGGGATACTTCCTTGGCGACCCAACGGTCCTAACCTTCCCTGTTCTATTTTACATGGGCTATAATACTAAACTCTATCTCATACATTCTTGAAATGTTTTATTCTTATAGATGAAACATAGCCACGGAGTGCCAACAATACATAATACAGAGACATAATCGTCTTGTCTTCGACAATAAAACAGTTCTCTATAATAACGGTAACATATTTCGTATAATAAAATAAAGGTAGCTCTATTGTACACAACCTATGGTCCTATAGCATAAAATAAAGGTAGCTCTATTGTACACAACCTATAGCATAAGAACAAAATTCATGTCTAGCATCTACTTAACATTTCATGTTCTATAGCATCAACTATACAAAATGAAATTACTTTTTTATTTATGTGGGTCCGTCTCTTTTATTATTAGTAGCAATAGAATTCATCACATACGAAACATGTAACATTCGGTTCATTTGATACGAAGGAAGACAAAAAAAAGCTCAACGAAACACACCTGCCTGAGACAGCGTCGATTACGTCGACCGGAACAGAATTTCTGCAACATCTTCTAAATGGGCCCAACTTCAAACGACCGATGAAGCCCACGAACCATCTCAATGCACCAAGCAGAGCAAGGCATTACAGTGAGGGGTTGAACCTATTGCAACATCTTCTGAATGAGCCCAACTTCAAACGACCGATTAAGCCCACGAACCATCTCAATGCACCAAGCAGAGCGAGGCATTACAGTGAGGGGTTGAACCTATTAGTGCAAAGGGTTTAACATTGGTTTTATTCAATTTTGTAATTTCACCTGAGTTATATAGATTAAGTTTTATTTAGGTGACATAATCACCGACCATATACATTGTTCGTATATGTGCTTGGTACTCGTGTTAGACGGGGTTGGTTATCTTAGGTGGGTTGATCTAAGTGTTCGTTGTGGTCAGTTTCAGTCACGATATCAAAGCGCTTGTAGGACGTGTCCGATTCCAACATCTGGTATCATAGCGACGTTCGTTCGTTCTGGTCTGATATTAATATCAATTAGTATTAGAGCTCTCAGGTTCTCGAGAGGAAGGTGCAACCTTGTTTACGGGGAAGATGAACATACGTATGATCCCCATCAAAGGAGGAAACTGGACGATTTGGAAGCCGATAACGGAAGACTTACTCTGGTACAAAGATTTGCATGGTCCGTTAGTGGGCGACAACGACAAGCCATCAGACAAGTTTGCTGATGACTGGAGGCGATTGGATCAGAAGGCTGTTGGATTCATCCGCCAGTGGGTGGACAATTCGGTGATTTATCACGTCTCCATAAAGAGTTCTACAAAAGCACTGTTGTAAAAATCCTACTGTCGGCCGACTAGTCCCCGACTAGTCGGTAGTCGGCCTTCGCCGACTCGACTAGGGCCGACTACCGACTAGGAGGCTAGTCAGCAAAAAAAAGGCTCAAGCAATAATCGGACCTAGGCAGACGACTAGGCGGCTAGACGGGCCTATTAGGCCGACTATGCCTCGGTTCCAAAAAAAGGGGTAAAAAGATCAAAATTTGACCCGAAATTCAGTTCTTTCAAAAATCTAAAAGCAATCGACAGAGAAGAAAAAAGACGAGAATGAGAAGGAAGTTTCAGAAAAGGTGTATACCAAGGACACATATTGCGTATATTGTTTTGGGTAATTAAGTTGATATGTTGATGACTAGCATATATATATATATATATATATATATATATATATATATATATATACTTAAAAAAAAAAATATATATATATATATATATATACTTAAACCGATTAATCCGACTAGTCCTCGACTAGTCCCCCGATTAATCCGATTAAATCCTAATCCCCGCGAACCGACTAACGACTGACTAGCGATTTTTACAACCTTGTACAAAAGCACTTTCGGAGAAGCTGCATTCGCTGTATGAACTGAAGACGGCTGAAATTAGGCGTTTCTTATTCGCCAACTCGTCAATTCGAAGTACACTGATGGTGTCTCGGTGTCACAACATCTGAACGATGTTCAGAGGATCATCAATCAGCTGTCTGTCGAAGAGTTGGAAGACGTTGGTGGTGTCGGTGAGCAACTCCACACCGGATGTAGTTATCACGATAGAGGCAGTCAAAAGTAGCTTGTTGAACGAAAATGTCCGACGTAAGGAGTTTGTTGAATCGTCGCATGAGTCCACTTTGGTTCCTTCCTGCGGGAAGGAAAGGCTCAAGTCACAGGCGAGGACACAGTGGAGTTCTCGGGATCTTGCTAGTGTGGATTACAGGAAAGACTGCTATTACTATGACGAAATAGGTCTAACAACAACTGCATGAAGACCAAATTTGAGAAGGTTAAAGGCAAGGATGATCAAAAGGATCTCATGACATTTGGAGATATCATCACATCAACCGAACAAAGGAACCTTGTGACACGTATCATTACGGCAATTGGATTATGAACACGAGGCGTCGCATCACGTCACTCCATATATGAGGATCTTCACGTCATACCAAGGCGGTAGGTTTGGATGTGCGAAGATGCACAACAAGGGGACGACTGCAATTGTGGGCATCGGTAATGTGCATTTGACAACGCAACTTGGCGAGAAGTTCGTTCTCAAGTTGTGCGACATGTACTGAATTTGCGCTATAACTTAGTTTCAATAGGAGGTAGACGATGGTTGTCGCATTATGTTCGGGGACAAAGATTTGATGCTTACGAAGGGTTGCCAACATCTGGCTTGAGGAGATATATGTTGTGGCATATACATGCTCAAGCCGCTGAGATGTGCAGGGTTGCCGCATACATCGGATGGAGGCTTGAGGGTTGTTTGACATGAGTTTGTGGATCATCCGAAACTCGTCTTGGGAGGTCTTCGAGATGATTTAAGGGATACAAAGGATTCGGTTCGTCGAGACAAAACGACGAATGGTGATGAGTTGAAGATTGATGGTCAGTATGTCGGTCCCGTGACAGCCATGAGAAGGTTGTTCCATGGATCCAGTTTTGGTGACGGGTGGTTTGCTAATGCTTCACGGAGTGACGTTGGTTTCAGTAGTTCAAAACCATTGAGGAGATCAAGGTGTGCAGCAAACTCGATACGAGAAGTGTATCTCTATTCACACAGTTCAGAAGGAGCTGTGGGTAATCGACGACTCGCACAATGCATGATGTTCTGCTCGAGGATGCATGTGTACGGGGGAGCTTCAGCGTTGGACATGAAGGTGGGCTGATTCATGAGTCTGAATCTCGAGAGAATTGTACCGTCCGCTTGGTTGGGCCATCCAAGGGTGAAGAAGTTTGTCGGAATGGTAGCACGTTTCGGTGGAAGACGTAAGTCGAGGACATACATCCAAGACTTGTGGTGAGGCTGATCGTCAGGGACTTCGGTCTTGGCTGTTTTATTGATGTCGGCAGGATCACAATGGTGCAAGAGGTGCTACGTATGGCAGCTAGCGTCGACGTGACGGTCGAGGAGTTAGAGGCAAAGGAAGATGCAAAGCAGCTTGAGGAATCGGAGATCAGCGACATGAGGGAACATGAATTCTATTGCAGTACGACAGGTATGGAGTCCAGTTGAGGAGACGTGGGGTCAACATCCTCTCATCAGACTGGAGTTGGAGATTGTTGGAGTCCTGTCTGCTGTCGAGGCAGTTCTCCCAAGACTGGACCGAAACCGAGCCGAGTTCGGTCAGGGACAGAACTCTGTCCGAGTTCTTCAGTTTGTTCCAGAACCTATCTGCAGGGGGACCAAACCAAACTCTGCCCGAATTTGGTGTCGATCGGGGCTGACGAGTTTTGGGTTTTAATCAGCACCGTTTGATTTGTTTGACGGCCATATTTGATGGTGAGCTATTTTAGGATTTTTAATATGACCTAAAATAGGTTTCTCATCCTATTTATATGGGCCGAGGGTGGAGGTACACAGAACTGAAGAAGAACACAATGGAGGAGATTCACGGTGCTTGTCCATAGAAAACCTAAGAGAGAGTCCATACTTTGCTCTTAGGGCTCGTTATCCAAGATAGAAGGAAGAAGAGATCTGACGGAGGAGTCGTCGCCTTCGTTCAAGGAGATCACTATGGGTAGGTATTGTAATATTTGTTTTTCTTCTTGAGTACGGTGAGAGGGTTGAACCTATTAGGACAAAGGGTTCAACATTGGTTTTTTTCAATCTTGTAATTTCACCTGAGTTATATAGATTGAGATTTGTCTATGTATCGTAGTCACCGACCATGTGCGTTGTTCTTATCTGCGCTTAGTACTCGTGTTAGGCAGAGTTGGTTATATCAGGTGGGTTGGCTAAGTTTTGATGCGGTCAGTTTCAGACAAGGTATCAGGCGCTTGTGGGGCGTGTCCGATCCCAACAAGTTCATGGGTCTTTCTCAGCTTGAATTAGAAACAAATCATTGCAGGAGTATTCTATGTTGTAGTAAAAAAAATCTTTTTGGATTTAGATTTATGTTTTTTGACTTAATCTTCTGTTAAAATTCATATTAGAAGACATCTAAAATGCAGGACCATTGGAAAGGAAAGTGGAAAGTTGAAGAGAGCAGCTAGTTTGTCTTGTTTCAAGTGTAGTAAAAGTTTTTTGTTCAAATTTGTGATTGTTTTAGTCTTTCGTTTGGCTGAGTGAAGAAACAGTTATAGGGTCCACTTAAAACTTGATTTGATGTTGAATAAACTTAAAATATCTGGATTTTTAGCATAGTAGAATAGGCTAAATCTCTATCAAATTATCTCAACAAAAAAAAAAAAAACTTTTCTTCTGTTTGCTACATTTACAACTGGTAATTATCTTATTAAGGAATCACCAAGGGGTGGTCAAGTAGTAACACTATTAAGGGAGGGAATTAGGAGTGTACATGGGTTCAAATTTTAACCCGAACAAAATAAAATGAGAACAGGAGGAAATCATGGTGCTAGTAGCCCAATACAACAACAGTCGTGAATGTCCATCTCAAAAAAAAAAAAAAAATCTTACTACGGAACCTTATTCTAAAAGCCCCCAATTGTATAGGCGTAGATCTTCCTTGGATGTATTAGATCATACCAGCTACTTAAGGCTTTTGTAGTTGCTTGGGTTCTCCTGAAGACTGAAAGGCAGACGAGAGAAGACCAATGAAGTTTCATATAAATCTAAGAGTAAATTACATGAAACACCTTATCTTTTGGCAAGGTTTTCTTCCAACCATTATTTTATTCACAACTTTTTTCTCTGTTAAATTTAAGTGAGTTCCATCACATGGATGTCATGTGATGCCACATGATCCTTCCAAAATGATGGAAATATCCCTATCCTTCATTTTCCAAATTTCCAATCCCTCCTTTTATTCTCTAAGCGACCAACTATCCTGGTTGTTCATTCACGTTCCTTGTTCTCTTGTGCCCTTTTCCTTTCTTTGGACCACCATTGAAGGCTAGACACCCTCCTCTTCTTCACTCATTCCCTTCCCTCCTGCTCTGTACCACCGACAAAGGCTAGATACCCTAAGTTTGTCAAATTTTTTGAACCTCACCTATTTTTAAGGTAAATTCTACACTCCTACTGAACTTGTTAATGACATTGATTGGATTCTCTAACTGAGTTTAACTGAGGGACAAATTCTAAACCTTAATTTTCTACGTGGACAGTCCGGGGCCAATTTTTTGAATTAAACTGCACGTAATTTTTTGAAAGTAGAAATTTTCTTTCATGACACGTCCTTTAAGATCTAATATCTAAAATAATTCAAGACTAGTTCACAAGTCTATGAACATACTAAGTCGAAAATCGTGCTCATTTCAACCACTGTAAAACAATATTGCTGATACATATCCTGTAACTTTGTCCGTATCCTAGGGATAAAACAAGGTATCAAATGTAATCACTAATATAACTACTATAATAACGACACTATCCATATATAGTATTGACCATGATCAACACCAACGGTGGATTACATCCGAGTCTGCCTTGGACATCCAGTTATCGTTCTACGAGTAACAATCACAATCAGAGCCGGTCCAGGGGTATGCCAGACAAGATTTCGGGCTGGGCAAACCCCCTCTGCTTGGAGCAACCCCCCTTTGCTTGGGGCAACCCCCAGGCCCAACATAACCCCACAAGAGGTCGGGGTCGCAAGTAACCCTCAAGGATCGGCCCATAATAAGGTTCACGGGACAACTAAAACTAGTTATGTATAGGACAATCCAACCATGTGGGGCGGCCATGATCACAATTATTAATAGTATATATGAAATAAAACTCATATTGCAAGGTATATTTGTCTGAGTTGTATTTTAAAGAAGTTTGACTCTTCGGACATGATCGTGCCAGACACGGAAGGATAGGAATACCCAAAAGCCAAATTCAAAGGTACCGATACGTCCAAAAATCTACAAATAATTATTGTGTAGCGTCCAAGCGTCCATAAGGAGTCGGATTCCAAAAATAATGGCCGGGTTGAGATTGACGGTCATGTGGGCCCCACAAGAGGCCAAAAATGGAAATGAGTTGAGAACGATACCAAAGTAGAAATGCAAAACGCTTTAAAGTATCGAAATGACGTTACAAAATCACTGGAGTTGACAAAATTAGATTCCAAGCCACGGACTGGCGGGACCACGTAGGTCATCAGAACTTTCACCAGAACTAACGACCTACACGATGCCACGAATTCAATTATTCAGGTTTTGAGTTCAATGGACGATCACACACAAAGATACGAGTCCGTGTCGGAGAGTATCAGATTCGGTGTCAGAGACGTACGACGTCGCATCTCATACTCAAACGTAATCGACTTGGGTCAGTTTTTTTCGTATACACTTATGTGTCACTAGACTTCGTGTCATATTTGCGAGCGACATCTGGCGACTAACCAACGACGGTTACTGGAGTGGCTAAATACATGGTTTGTTTATATTTTATAGGACGTTGTTGTGTCTTTGCTTTGTTGTTGCAGTTGTGTACGTTTCTATGTTGCTAAAGGCAACGCTAATCCTGCTAGCTTACTTTTGTAGCTTTTATGATATCTTCAATTTACACACATGGCTAAGACTTAGCTAATGTATACATACCTGCCAATGGAGTAACATTACTAGCAGATCATTGATTGGACAAACGGAAATCATTCTGAGAGAAGATCAATAAGATCATTAGCATCTTGGTTGAACGGCATCTTGTGATTTGGTGTTTACCCATACGAAAATAACGTCTCTCATTTTACATGTAACCCCTCTTCCCAGAAAGAAGGTGTTGAAATTGTTCATTATATGCTGATATCTTGCTTGTGCTCTTCGCTTGTCACAGTTGATGTATAGTACTCAAGTATGCAGTGGTCATGAATATTTCACTAAAGAAACAAAAGCGCAGTGACTCGAGCCAAATGGATAGGTAACCAACAAGAATTAATCGAGTCTACTCGTCACTGATTGCACCATTCCGGAGTAGTCATTAATAAAACGCAAATAAGACTAGACAAACTAACATTAACCATAGCCTATTTTAGCTAGTCTTATTGGAAGGATGAGAACAATTTCAGTCTGTTGACGTACTGTGTTCAGATGGTGTTGCGTTATTATGATGAGTGTTTGCCTCCTGGTAGCAGTTCTAGATCACAGGTGCTGGCAAATTTGATGGTTCTGACGAGCTCACGAAATCCAGTAGGCTGTTCCAATAGTCCTTGCTCTCCTCTTTGTTGTCGTCCCACTCTAAGCAGCTATCTTCCTCTCCGATGTCAGTATCTGCAATTCTGTCCAATGAATGTTGCTCGTCCGAGTTACTCAACAGCATGTCAGTGAACCCGGACCCTTCCGAGGACCAGCTCTTAATGCATGATGCTTTTCCATCAACTAGCATTGTGTTCATTGTTTTTAATGATGGCATAGGTATTTCTGAATTGTCGTTAAGCCCAATGCTTGTGATCCGAAGCATGTTCTGCGAGGAGCTCAAGCTCGATGTGGCCAGGTTGCCACCAGTCGGCTTTGGCCACAGGCCTTGACACGCTCGCAGCACATCAAGGAAAGGCCGCGGCGGTGTGCTTGACTTGTTTTGCAGCGGGGGGAGAGGCAGTGGTGAGCGTAGCTGGTTCTCTGCCTGGAATGGGACAGAGTTGGAGGGGACTCGGAGTTTCGACTCTCTGGCTAGGCGGGCCTCAGCTTCGAGCCGTGCACTCTCCCATTGTGCCATGTGGGTTAGACTGACAACAGTCTTGGTTTGGCCATTGCCAGAGCTGAGCGTGCTGTTCTTTGGCTTGTGAGTCACCGGATCAGTTCCTGTCTTTGCCAGCCGCTTCTTCAGGCGGGTGTTCCAGTAGTTCTTGATCTCATTGTCAGTTCTTTTTGGTAGATGTGTGGCAATTGCTGACCACCTTAAAGATTATGTATACTAGTAAATGCCGTGCATTGCACGTATAATAACGCATAATAAGAATATTATTCAATTATAGTCAAATATTTTTTTTCTAACTCATGTGGTTAAGGTGGGAGGTATTCTACTTGTTTGGGTGAGTTTGATTTTCCATGTTAAATATATATAACAGATTTAAATTTTTTTCAACAATTTTTTACGTAATTAAATTTGTTTTGAAAATAAAATGGACCATGATATATATACAGCTTAGATGGCTCACTTTTGAGCCGTTTTGAAGCCTCATTATATATATATATATATATATATATATATATATATATATATTTTTATATTTATATATATATATATATATATATATATATATATATATATATATATATATATAAAAAAAATATATATATATATATATATATATATATATATATATATATATATATTCAATTAACATGAACAAAAGCAACAGATACACATTGAAAGTTGAACTCAGTTCTAGTGAGGCAGATTATATGACTGCTGATTTTTTTTATTTTTTATATATGACAGTTGATATTTGAAAGTCTTCTACTAACTAATGGTTTTCCCTTGAATCAGAATAGGTGCACTGATTTGACAACAAGAGAGAAGAAGCAATAGGTTAATTCTGATGATAGGACTTGACGCTTGCATTCTGAAGAATGCAGGTTCAAGTAGCGTAGCAGGATGTGTGTACATCGATCTCGACTCTTCTAAGACCCTACATTAGGGGGGAGCCCTATGACACTGGGACGCCCTAAATATTATTGAATAGATGGAAGTAGCTTGTACGTGCATTGAAGGTCCAGTTGTGAACTCAGTTGCCTACCTGTTCCCAAGGAGAGCATGGAGTTGGATGATGGCTTGTTCCTCCTGCAGGCTGAACTTGCCTCTCTTTATATCTGGCCTTAGGTAGTTTGTCCACCTCAGCCTGCAGCTCTTCCCACACCTTTGCAGTCCTACGCCAATGACATACCAAAATTCAACAAAATGTACAACATATATGGACATGTATCATTCTCACCAGCTTTTTCAGGCACTGCTCTCCAGCTGCCATGACCGTGCTCCTCAACATAGGCGACGAGCTTCTGGTCCTCCTCCAGCGTCCATGGACCCTTCTTCAGGCCATCCTTCTCGCAGCAAGGAGCACGGTCCATCCCCCGGGTATTGGTCCGAGCTGAATAATTCTAGTGACTGGTTACTGATGAGTGTGAACTGTGAAAGCAAGAACATCCATCAGTATAAATAGATTAGAGATTGATTGATCGATATACCATAAACCTTTTTTTTTTCCCAGCGCTTGTATTGGCTATGGCAATTTGACCGGGCAATTATACAAGGCATGTACTCTTTGATATTCTTGTTCTGCTGTTTTTGGCTACATTTATTTGAATATTTTCGATACATTAAACAATAACTTTCTCCATCTTGTTCTTACCTTTCTTTTTTCGTGATGCAAGTTATAGACTAAAGTTTAGCTATATGGAAATAGATGTCTTTTCGTATTGATAGCCGAATATAGATTAGATGGTTCATTCATCTATCTATGCCGAGTATAACCAATTGCAATATAGCTGTAATGGAGAAATTTGACGAACTGAAGAAAGTAAGAATTATATGCAGTTAGATTTATGGAGGGGTGCATTGATTTCGTAGTTTGTTGACACAAGGACATGAACAGCATATGAACAGTTAACTAGCATGTTCACAGTTAACTAGATCCAGGCAAGCAGCTCATTCATCTTAGTAGAGAACTTCTTTGCAAGGAAAGGGAGGTGTTACCTTTAGTAATCAATGCAGTGTGGGATGGGAAATATGTTGAGACCAGACAATCAGTTTGGAGCAGTTTGTCACACAGATTTTTTGTTTTGCCTACGTCTCGACCCTGCGGTTCATGAACTTACTGCTCGAAGATTCGTGCAGAACTTACCAAACGCGATTGAAAAGTTGAAAAACTTCACTTGACTACAGAAGATCATAATATTTTGATAGTGAGGATCAAATGCGACCTCCCTTGCCCTTTATATAGGATCAAGGTCTTTACATGGATGACGAAGATGATGCCATGTGCCATAAAACTAACGGCTAAATCTATCTATAAACTGGATATTGACAATGCAATTATGAAAAGTATTTACAACCAACAAAGTATCTAGTCCTCCAGAAATGGTAGGAACTCTCAAGAAGTTTCTAGATGCAAGGAATAATCCCAGAAACTTCCAAACAATATTAAATTTTTTTTACAGAATCTTTCCAAAGACTGAATGCAATTCTAGAGTATTTTAAAAAAGAAAAAAATTCTCATATAACTATTAGGTTGTATGGAGCCTAATTGGTTGGCGGCCCCAGTGACTGGATCGATTAGTCCCCTGACCTCGGATCGACTTGTAGTTAAGTCGTTCTAATATTCTATGTCTATAAAAGGAGTATTAGGGCACGACTTATAAACGATCTTCAGAATATAGTAAAAAGATTCGATCGTGGACGTAGCTTCTCGATTTGAAAAGTGATCCACGTTAAATTATGCGTGTTC
Organism: Iris pallida; assembly: GCA_029216955.1. Taxonomy (NCBI): domain Eukaryota; kingdom Viridiplantae; phylum Streptophyta; class Magnoliopsida; order Asparagales; family Iridaceae; genus Iris; species Iris pallida. Next base: position 1,238,933 of record JANAVB010017194.1, read on the forward strand.
TTGTGCATTTTCTTTTCCTGTTCTTTATTGCCTTTCTAGGGGGTCGGAAATTCCTACAGTAACCTCATGGCTTGATAGGTTACACAAAGTTGTTTCAGTGCAATGAAAAATTTGCAGTTCTAAGTTTATGTGGTGGATTCCAAGGATATATGGAAGGCGCTAAGTTACGAGTTACCTACCGGAATTTCAAGATGACGAGTATAAGCTTAAGCACGTCGGGACCAAGGCTGATGTTTGCACATTGGAGAAGATAGTTTTTTTTTTTTTAATAAAGTTTTTTAAGCTCAAATTTCGGCTGTTTGAGCTCAACTCTTAGGGTCTGCTTGGTAACGGTGTTTTCACCGGTTTTGGAGTGTTTTTGAACCGACCGTTTATGAAAACTCCTGCTTGTTATTTTTTTTGAGGCACTGGTTTTGGACAGCTCAAAAACCTCCCAAAACCGGTGTAATGTATTTTTGGGTGGCTTTATAAACACCCCAAATCGGTGGGTTTTGAGCGGCTCTGTTTTTATTCCATTTATATCCTCACAAAAATATATATAATTATAACTACTGATACCCTTCCCTATTTAATCTATTCGTGTAAAAAAATTTCAGAACCGCTCGTTAGTGAATTACCAAGCATTGATTGGACTGGTTTAAAAGCCGCTACTTAAAAACCATCCAAAACCGGACCCCTTAGAACCGCTCATAACCGGTACTCTAAAAACACCTCATAACCGCTACCCCTACAATTGCCAAGCAGACCCTTAGTGATTGTTGAACTTGCTAGTAAATACCTTGTGGTTCTGGATTTCATCGGGTTTTGTTTGAAGAAAGGTGAAAGGTTGGTGCGATTGTGCTTAGTTGCACCCACAAAAAATTATAATAGAAAAGTCACCAGGCGATCAACAAGTTTAAGTTTCTATAGAGAATCATACGTATATAGAAAGGTTTATTTACACACATATCTCAGAAACCTAAAGTATGAGCAGAAAACTTGACAAGGTGTAGAAGTTGAATGCTTAAAGACGAGTCTCATCAAATATTGATCAAGCAACGACTCGCTCTTACGTCTAGTGTACCTTCTCATTCGGATGAGGGTTGTCGCCGATGAGGACGGAACTTCAGTATCTTCAACCCACAATTTTGATAAGTTGTTCATTTACGTTTTTTGCGAGTTTGTATTGTTGTTTTTGTCTTTAATTGGTACGAGTAAATTTTTAAAAAAATATAATTGAAACTTGTTTCGTTAATTATATATAATGAAACACCAGGATTTGCTCTCACCTCTTTTATCCTCTACCGATCTAATTTAGACTTTCTGAGTGCTCTCCGAGGAAAAAAAAAGGAAAAAGAAAAAGAAAAAGAGAGAACTTTTCTCTACCAGGTGCATGGGTTGAGACATGCACCTCTACATCTTGATGAGAGGAATCAAGGGTTCGTTACAATAAAATCCCAAGTTGTGAGTATTTTTTGGATATTGTAACTATACAGAGGAAAAGAAGAAATGTTGTCTTTTAAGTTGATAATGAAAGTCTTTCTTCTTTTGCAGTTGTACCGTTTCTGTTTTGGAAGTTAATCATGGAAGTCTTTCTTTTCTTTTCTTTTCTTTTCTTTTCCGGATGTTTTCTCATCTAACCTTGCTATTTTGTCCGCGGTTTTGGACCGCGGTCCTGGCCCACCGGTCACGTGTCGGACCTCCATTGGAGGAGCCCCGGAGGGAGGGGCGGGTTGACACATCCGCGCGGGCACACACGCGGTCACCCTCCATGTGGGCATAAATTAAAAGAGTTTTCCTTTCTCATGTAACATGATCCTGCTTATTTTAGTACAAATTTGTTGAGATCATCGTAAGGGAATCTTTTCTTCTAAAATTCTCCTACTCCATCTCCTACCACTCTTACAAATTAATAAGGAAATATGTTGAAGATAATCCAAAGATAGAAAACAAGATCAAGAACTTTCGTACAAAACGACACATGTTCAAGTTGCACAAATATCATTTACTGTTATGAACATTTTGATTATTAACTTAAATTTTTTTTATCTATGATTATAGTTCGTTTATATAATTGTCGGCCATCAGATAAAGTCTCCAAAGTAAAAATGTATTACATACTCTTATGAGATGACTTGAAAGAGAGATGAATGTTTTAAGCTTTTACTCTAAACATATATTCTTTACAATAGGTTGACCAAGAGGAACATTGATGAAACCGGATAAGTCGGTGTGCTCTAGGTTGAATTCATATGATGACTGCAACTATTTTCATAAATTGCTGGTGTAGTATAACACAAGTGCTTAGTTAGTTGAACGAGCTCACTAAACACCACATCCAAAAAGAAATCCCTAATGGATAATGTATGCTAATGCCAATATTAGGGATGTCCTTCATATCAGTGGTACAAGTGGTCTTCCGACCTAAGACAATTACGATATCTTATGAATGTGCACACGCACATGTATCTTTAGCAAAGTACCCAAGGGTTAAGATGGTCATAGGTTGGTGTGGTGCATTATTCATGAAGATAGCACAAGACAATAAGGAATGTGTTACTTCTAACATATTATAAGGAGTGTCGTCTTATGTGGTCCGACGTGTTGCACTCAAGAAATCATTGTACAAGGTGATGTGTGAGTAGAGGAGTTCTACTTGGTACACATGAGTGTCAATAGACGAGATCGAGACACATAGTGTAGTGCTCCGTTCCTACATCGTGCCCCGTTCTTCGTCCACGGGGTGTGCGAGAAAGGAACATTGTCGCTATCGATTCGGTCGGGACCGATAGGTCAGGATCGATCGAGTTGATCGAACGGGAACGGTTGAATTAAGATCCATTCCCCGTTATGGAATGACTTCTTCGAAACCAAGTCCCATATTCAGCGGATTGCGCCTCAAGGATTGACTTTGCGGTTGAGTCGGAAGAGACCTCCCGTTGCTCTGTTTTTCACGCCGCTTGCGTTGGTTTTGGCTTTGTTTTCTGAATGCGTTTTCGTGAATGTTTTCGATGGTTTTTATGGCTTGCATTTCGAACTCGCATTTCCTATCGAACTTCTTGCATAATACAGTGTTCTAATCGGTTGCTTGTGCGATTTCAGGTAATCGCGTCCGCGACGTCTAGCGCGACCAACAAGTTCTTTCGTCTCAAGTAAATTCAAGGTGAGTGGCTGACCCTTCTCTTCTCGACCCCTTCCTAGGTAAATCGATAATGTTGTTGCGAATGAAAGAATTATGAATGCAAGGGCACGGACATGATAAAATGATTGAGTTTTCAAGGATAATGTAGGCTATGTCATAATAACTAAAAGAAAAATGGTCTTCGCACGGTCATGGACAACTTGTCGACAAGGTAGAGTTTTTCCGTAACGGCAACCCGGGGCCATGGGACCGTTTCGGCTAAGGAAGGAAACACGGTGTATAGCTGTGCTGGATGATAGCACGGGTTAAGCGGAGACTTGCAGCGGGGCTCGCTACTTGCGCTGCAAGGTGTAGGTCCTAAAAAATCAAGTTGCATCAATCAACAAAGTCAAAAATTCAAGATATTCATCATTTTGATGAGTTGCGCAGACAACAGATTGCGCAGACATCACTTTGCGCAGGCTGGTTTGCACATGTTCCCAACTGCGCAGGCTGACGTGGCAGAAGTCATCATTGACTGAATCAAATCAGATCTTCCTGACAGCTGACAATACGAATAACGAGGAGGCTGTTCGTTTTTGACGCCGTACAGTGCTCGAGGGCGGCTGACAGGTGGCAGCGCAATCCGTGGTTGCGCAAACCATTCATGCGTAATCCGTGGTTGCGCAAACCATTTCTGCGCGGTTCACTTTGCGCATTCTACCAACATAACTGACTAATTACATGTGGCATTCATGCCATCAATTGCTCATTACGTGGCAACTGTCTATGCACGATCATGCGCATTTCAATCAAATGATGCCATGTGTCCCAGATAGTTGGCCCACGATCCAATAACTGCTTGCGCAATCCAGTGCTGCGCAAACCAGTTGCTGCGCAAATCAGCTTGCGCAGTCCAAAATAACTGAAAGTTAGTTATTTTCAGAACTCTATAAATAGAGTTTCAAGTCTTCATTTCAAAGGGGGATCAAGATCAGAGATCAGAAATCAGAGAGTTCAGGAGTTCTTGCCAAAGTGCTGCTGCATTCTTCCGAGACTTTTGTCTTCAATTTCAGAGGCTTTTGCCTTCAATTTCCAGAGTTGTTTTCAACTTCAAAGGCTTCGTCTTCAAAGTTCACATCGTCCAAGGGATAAAGCAATCGTCATCAAGATTGGATTCCTATAGTTGTAATTTTCCCAGAATTCTTGTAATCTTTATTACAGTTTGTATCAATAAAGTTTTATACTTTTGTTTTTGCAAACAAAATGGCGACTCTGCTGGGGACAACTTTCTCCTCCGACGAGGAAGTAGCAACTCAATGTGACGTAGCGTCTATCGGGAAGACGCAGAAGACGCTGGTTGTTAAGGTCAACCAGACAGCCTACGAGGCGATGCTCAACTCCAAGACCATTCCCCGTACTGTAGCCACTTCTGCTAAGAGTAAAGTGCGCTCAGTTTGGGTCTCCAAGTCTGCACAATCTGGCATTTTTGCCACCAAGGATGCTGTACCAACTGTTGCGCAATCTGCTAGTCAGACTGCTGCACAAACTGCTGTGCCAACTGTTGCACAGTCTGTCTCAGCAACTGCTGCACAATCTGTTGCAGTCAAGGCTGCGCAATCTGTTGCAACTGTTGCACAGGCTACTTCATATGCTGCCTTATCGAAACAGAAGACTCCTATGACTCTGGCGCAATTGGCAGTGACTTTTCCTGCGCAAAATAGCACTCCAGTAACTAAAATGCATCCCAAGCACTCTAAGACACGGACTCCTGATGCACTTCTTACCAAAGCTTCTAATGCACAAATGACTAGTGCACCTTCCACCCATGCGCAAACCAAGTCTGCGCAATCCACTGAGGGTAGTCCTTTGACTATTTCTCCTTCTCTTCAAAGCAAAGGAAAAGGTCCATTGGTCTTTTCTCAAACTTCCTTGTCTCATGACTTGGAAGATAACAGAGGGAAACGCTCTTTAGCTAACCCTTCATCTCAAAACAAAGGAAAAGGCCCTTTGGTCTTTTCTCAATCTTCTTCGGTCTTTACTGAAGAAGATCCATCTCAATGTGTCTCAGCACCAATTAAGGATTCTTCTTTCTTTTATAACAAGAGTACTTGTATTAATCAAAGAGGTATTTTGCCTACTCCGATAGCAGAATTCCAGGACCTCCCGACTCTCCAAATTTGTCGTTCCAGACAGGGAAAACTGTTAGTGTCTCAAACAGAAACTCCTGGAGGTGAATTTGCTGACCTCAGAACTTATCTTAATCGATCCACTTTGGTAAAACGAAAACAGCCAATGCCAAAGGTCAAACATCATCAGAAACAAATCTCCAAAGTCAAAAATCCTGACACTTATGCCAATGAAGTGAGTACTTCCCTGTATACTCAAGGGACTAAACATTTGAAGAATCGGAATCATGTTCCAAATGTTATCAAAGAACAGATCCCTCGGAACTTTCCTCGTCCTGTTGTTGATCTTCGAGAACATTTAAGACAAAAACAGGATAATGTCTCAATATCTCCATCTCAACCATCTGATTATCACTGTAATCATAAAGTCATCATCCAATGCTGTTGTCAAATGACAAAACGATCTGTATTCGATCGTTTAACTTTTGCTAAATCTGAACCTATGTCAGAAGAAGACGAAGTTTTGTATGCTTCTGTTAACATGACTTCCCGAGACACTGGGGGTAAAAGATGCTCTAAGCATGGTAGACTCCGCAAGCCAAGCCAACGGTATTTGGAATTACTTCAAGAATCTTCTGAAGGAGTATTTCAACATACCCGTTCTCGAAGCCGAGATACAATCGGTCAAAGGAATCTTCCTCAAAACCCTTCAAGTCATCTTCCTGTTTCCCAGTCAGGAGATGATTCGTTTTCTGATTATGATGCATACAGTGAAAGTTCTGAACAAACAGTATCTTCCACTGTGCCAAGAGAAGTGACGGCTTATGTTGTCACCGAGGATCCAGATGCTTCAACCTCCGCAAATCAGGAACAGCGAATTGCTGCACTCGAAGACAAATTAAAAACCATGGCTGAGATGGTTGCTAGTATGCATTCCATCATTGTAGCACAACATGTTACACCACCAACTGCACCTATTACTAGTCCAGAGATCATAGCATCTTCAATACCTGCCAATACTGGGCTGGGGGTAGTGCCTCCCCAAATGCCTCCTGTACAAGTACAAGTACAAACTACGCCTAGCCATTCAGGAGCTGGGGGTAGTGCTTACAACGCTGTTCCTCCTCCTACCACTACAACTCAACCTGCTCCTTCTTCTTCATCAGAAGACGCCAATGAAGCTGTCAAACTCTTACGAACCCAGTTTGAAGCATTTAAAGAGAAAGACAATCTACAAAGGTTGGGGATTAAACAGCCCTATCCAGTTGAATGGAAGGACGTCCCGTTTCCTCCAAAGTACAAAATCCCTACAATCTCTCTGTTCGATGGCAGTACTTCCCCGAGTCAATTCATCAATCATTTTGAAGTAATGACTGTTCAACTTCAGCCAAATCTCTTACCAGAGTGTTCGTCGGTTGTTTAGCCGACGTAGCATACGACTGGTACAGAAGTTTGTCCGATGGTTGTATTACTTCTTTTTCAGGTCTCAAACAAATCTTTCTGGAACGGTTCTATGAGGGATTTAATGATATGACGATGTCAGCTCTCAACAAAATCAAATAGAAACATAACGAAACTGCGGAGAGCTTTATTGAACGGTTCCGCCGTGAAGCTTTGAAAATGCCTCCAGGGACTCCAACTGCCGTCACTATTGATACTTGTAAGGCAAATCTTTTGCCTATTATTAGTATGTGGACGGGATCAACCCAATTTCAAGATTGGCCCTCATTCATCGTCAACGCCAAAGCTGCTGAAGTAAGTGCCGACAAGTTCAAACAATTGGGGGTACAAATGTCTAACCCTGATCGCGATGAGCATCAGAATTCAGGTGGTGGCAATTGCCAAAACAATCGCAAAGCGAAAGAGACTTTAAATATTAACTTGAACAAAAATAAAGAATCTTTGGCTGTCAATGTGGCCCCACCTACATCTACTCCTACTCCTTCTGCACCTCCACCGAGGGAACCTCGTCCAAAGGTAGAATATTCCTTTGACGAAAATGACACAACAAGTATCTTTGAGTGTTTACTCAAAAGCAACAAAATTCAACTCCCTGATCCAAAGAAACCTGATGAAGTCAATAAGACTGATCATCCCAAGTATTGTGTTTATCACCGATTCATTGGACATCCTACTCGAGCATGCTATGTGCTCAAAGGTAAGATTCAAGAGCTTGTCAATGCAGGTGTAGTCACTTTGCAACAAGATGAGAAGACTGTTACTGCAAATATGGTTTCAGTCCAATTTAGAGATTTTCCTCCGCAGATGATACAGCATGGTGTCATTCCAATTCCTAAAGCAACCCTTGAGATTGAGAATCTCCCGCTTCCATCCAATGAAGGTCTTATTCCCTTGTCTCTTGACAACGGTGAAATTATGTGGATCCATCCTGATCTTGCTCCAGAATTTGAGATATCTTCCAAGAAGAAAACTCGTTCTAAAGGCAAAACCAAGATTTGCAACATGGTATCTTTTGATCCCATTGTTGACGAAGAGATTCTGTTAGGCACCAGATCAGGGAAAGCTTATTTAAAAGATCATTCTGAAGGTCAAAAGGATCCTGCTTCTTCTTCCGAACCTGCTCTGGCACAACCTGCATCTGCTAAAGAGGTCCCTTCTACATCTTCACTAGTTGTAGTATCAATTCCTCCTAAGCCAACAACGGCTAACAAAGGCAAGCAACAAGTTCGATTTGACAAACCTCTAAAGAAGTCATCTCCTACTGGGCTTGAGAAGCCTTACAACTTTGATATATTGGCTCAATTAGCCAATACACCAGCTAGGCTGTCAATCTTTGAACTCTTGCGTCTTTCCAAAGAGACACGAGAAACTCTAAGTGAAGCTCTGATGCAGGCTGAAACTTGCTTAACTCTTCTCAAGAAGCCAGAATCAGAATCAGTCTCTTGTCATCACAGTCATAGTGTCTTGGAACTGATCCCAAATATTACCTTCACTCAGGATGATATGCTAATGGAAGATAATAGACATGATCGTCCTCTTTACTATACAGGATGTGTAGATTCAATGAAGGTTGATCGTATCCTGATAGATCCAGGGTCTGCACTTAGTATTATGCCAAAGACAATGCTAGATGCATTGAAGATACCAGTGCACAGTCTTTCAACCACGATAACTACTATTCTGGGATTTAATCAAGGAAAGAGTGAACCTTTGGGCAAGATCCGCCTAAAACTCCAAATAGGCAATCTTCGCACAAAGGTGACTTTTTATATCATTGACAATCATGGTTGTTCTTATAATGCTCTCCTGGGAAGGCCATTCCTCCATGAACACAATGTCGTTCCATCAACTCTTCATCAATGCTTTAAATACGTTGATGAAAAAGGACAAGTTCACAAGGAAGTTGCGGACCTTTATCCTTTCAAGGGTATTGAAGCTTATTGCAACGATGCTCGTATGTACAAGGATGAATTTATGAAGGTGGTATTGGCTATGGATACTGAAGAAGATCAAAAAGCAACACCTCAAGACACTCTTATCATACCTGTTAAGGGGCGAGTTTCTCATCCTCAATCTTCCAAGCCACTGGTTATTCATTTACCAGTTCAAAAGAAATCAGTTGATGCTGATGAAAATCAAAGGGAGCTCACCTCTTCTGAGCCACTTGTTATCGACTTACGTCGTAACAAAGACAAAAAGCAGCTCATTCCTTCTGAGCCACTTGTTGTTGATCTAAATCGCAACAAGGAAAAAAGGGAGCTCACCTCTTCTGAGCCACTTGTTATCGACCTCCGTCGTAACAAGCCTCCTCCACGTTCTTCTTCTCCCCCTCTTGTAATCAATTTGCCTAAACCTGCTAAGGTTAAAGGTCCTGTTGTAAATACTGATGTACAAATCAATGAAAAAGTACCTACTTTTCAGTATATTGATGTTATTTATTATACTAAAAGTTATCTGGATATGTTAGATAGCTTCCAATCAATTACACTGGGAGTCGTACAATCTCTTCAGACAGAAGTCTCGCTTGAAGATCCAGATGATTCTTACCGTATTCACTCTTCTTTGAAGAAAGGTGAAAGTCCAGCATTTTTATATAAAAGACCGGAAACAAAGATTAACTATTCGGATGATAGCAAAGTTAACGATACGGACGTCTCCAGTTCCATCGTTATAGTCAACAATCAAAAGACATCCTCCGAAAGATGGGTTACGACTTCAAGAGCGGCCTTAACTATGGTAAAGGTAGACGAACTCCCATTCGTACAACAGTTCCAAACGAAAAATCACAAATGTATTATGACAGGACCAAGAAAGGTCTCGGATATACTTCTCCTCCACTGTTATCCCCAGCAGCTTCTGAATCAGATAGTGAAGAACGTTCTAATTCTTCTGATTCCAGATCATGGAATTCTGATACCAGCATCGGTGAAGTCCATCGTATAATCGTATCTTCTAACATGGTCTCCGTCGAACTACCAGAAAACTGTGATAAAGATGTTGAAAAAAGTCTGAAAACAGATCCTTGGGCTCAACATATGGATAACCAATGGGTACTTCGTTTTGAACAACGTGAACCTCCTACTGAAGATCAACTAATTCAAATTGATGTAGGGGAAAAAGAGTCACCTCGGCCAATCTTTATTAGTAAGAATCTTCCAGAAGTAGATAAGCAAGAGTTGATTCTTCTTATTAAAGAATACATAGACGTCTTTGCTTGGAGTTATGAAGACATGCCAGGTTTAGATCCCAAGATTGCTACTCACAAACTGAACATTCTTCCTAATGCTAAACCAGTCAAACAGCAACAAAGGCGATTTAAGCCTGAAATGATGGACGCAATTGATGATGAAGTCAAGAAGCTCATCGCTTGTGGCTTTATTCGAGAAGAGCAGCATCCTGATTGGGTAGCCAATGTCGTCCCAGTTCTGAAGAAAACTGGAAAAGTTCGAGTATGTATCGACTTCCGTGATCTCAATAAAGCATGTCCGAAAGATGAATTTCCTCTTCCTATCACAGACGTCATGATTGACAATACTTGTGGGTTCGAAAGGATATCTTTTATGGATGGATTTTCCGGATATAATCAGATCAAAATGCATCCTGAAGATGAAAAGCATACATCTTTCCGCACTCCTCGAGGAGTCTATTGTTATACAGTGATGCCATTTGGTCTCAAGAATGCGGGTGCAACCTACCAACGGGCTATGAGTACCATTTTCAGAGAACATCTTCGTAAAACAGTCGAATGCTACGTGGACGATATTGCTGTTAAAAGTCGTCTAAAAGAAGATCACATCCAAGATTTGAGAACAATATTTAATCTCATGCGTCAACATCAGCTCAAGATAAATCCCACCAAGTCATTCTTGGGTGTCTCTAGTGGCAAATTTCTCGGCTTCGTCATTACCTCTAAGGGTATACACGTGGATCCCGAGAAGATCAAAGCCATCCAAGAGATGCGTCCTCCACGCAACCTAAAAGAGCTACGAGGATTCCAAGGCCGACTTGCGTACATCAGGCGATTCATTTTGAACTTGTCTGGACGCTGCAGACCATTCACTCAACTAATAAAGAAGGGTGTATCTTTTGTTTGGACTGAAGAGTGTCAACGAGCATTCGACGATATCAAACAATATCTTATGAACCCACCAGTTTTGGTGCCACCTATCTCTGGCATTCCATTCTTGATGTATGTCCGTGCTATCGACCATTCATTGGGTGCTTTACTTGCCCAAAAGAATAAAGAAGGCCATGAACAAGCTATCTACTATCTTAGCCGAACTATGATTGGTGCTGAACACAGTTATAGTCCGGTCGAGAAAGAATGCCTGGCTCTCATGTTTGCTGTGCAAAAGACGAGGCATTATATCATTGGTCAAACTATTCATGTTATATCTCGAGTTAACCCTCTCCGGGTACTCATGAAGAAACCGAGTACACTTAATTCTCGGTTGGCTACATGGGCAATCTTGCTAGCTCAATATGACATGGTGTATGTTCCACAAAAGTCTGTCAAAGGTCAAGCGTTGGCGGACTTCTTAGAAGCTCTTCCTGTGCCTGAGACATCTAAACTCTATGACGAAATTCCTGACGAGACATTAGAAGTCAACATGATCTCTGAAGAGTTTCCAACCTGGCATTTATTCTTTGATGGTGCATCAAGAATTGGACCAAATGGTGCTATAGTGGCAGGTGTTGGAGTTGTTCTCGTTTCTCCAGACGGATTAACTATCCAAAGAGCCTACTCTTTAGATGAACCTTGCTCCAACAATGTGGCAGAGTACAATGCCTTACTTGTCGGCCTTCAGCTAGCTAAACAACTGAATGTTGAATATCTGGAAGTCTATGGTGATTCTAAACTGGTTGTGAACCAGGTTAGAGGAACCTATGAAGTCTGTCATCAAGACCTGGTACCTTATCATGAAGCGGCAATCAATATAGCTACATCATTCAAAGCCTTCTTCATCGACTATGTTCGACGAGCTTGCAATACTGAAGCCGATGCTTTGGCCAATCTTGCAGCTGTCTTAGCCATCCCTATCAAAAGGCATCAGGTGATGGTTATTTCTAACCGAGAATTGTTCTGTATTGAGAACAATCATAATATTGAATTTAGCAATTTTGCTGAAGTCGAAGTTATTGATGACGATTGGAGAACTCCTTTTATCGATTTCGTATTACATGACATACTCCCTGAAGATCCTAAGGAGGCTACAAGCGTTCGACGTCGATCTCTACGATTTTATTACAATCAAACCACCAAAGCACTCTATCGGCGAACTTATGATGGTCTTCTTCTACGCTGTTTAGCTGGTGATGAAGCCAAACAAGTGTTACGTGAAGCTCATGATGGCGTCTGTGGAGCACATCAACCTGGTCCTAAATTACAGGATCGCATTAGACGTATGGGTTATTATTGGCCCTCTATGGTATCAGATGCCATTGAATATGCAAGAAAATATCGTGCTTGTCAAATCCATGCAGACTTCATTCATCAACCCTCGGAATTCTTACACCCGACTGCTGCTTCATGGCCTTTTGAAGCTTGGGTATGGACATCATAGGTCCTATTAATCCTCCTTCTTCTAGAGGACATCGGTTCATATTAGCGATAACCGATTACTTCTCCAAGTGGGCCGAAGCTATACCTCTGGCTGAAGTCAAGACTAGCAGTGTCATCAACTTCGTTAAACACCATGTCATCTATAGATTCGGTGTACCTCACAGAATCATTCATGACAATGGACCTCAATTCATTAGTCAGAAGTTCACTAGATTCTGCGATGATCATCGGATTAACAATGTTGCTTCGACGGCTTACAATCCTGCCGCTAATGGTTTAGCTGAAGCCTTTAACAAAACTATTATTAAGCTCCTTAAGAAGTTTGTATCCACTAACAAACGGAATTGGAGCGAGAAACTTGGCGAATGTCTTTGGGTCTATCGAACTACAGTCCGTAATCCCACAGGCTTTACATCTTTCTCTTTGGTGTATGGCTGTGAAGCTGTCCTTCCTTTGGAGTTACAAATTCCTTCTTTAAGGATTGCTATTGCCAATGAGCTCACCACAGAAAATAATGACCTTCTTCGACTTCAAGAGTTGGAAGCATTGGATGAAAAGCGGTTAATGGCTCAACAGCATATTGAGTTATACCAAGCCCGCATCTCAAAGACATTTAATCGTAAAGTGAAGGTCAGAGCCTTTCAGCAAGGAGAACTTGTTCTAACGGTCATACGTCCTATGACTATGACTCATATGAGCAAAGGAAAATTCGATGCGAAATGGGAAGGTCCCTATGTTGTGAGCAAAGTCTTCTCAAACGGAGCTTATCAACTTTCAGAACTTGATGGTCGAGTTGCTATGATGCCTATCAATGGCAAATTCTTAAAGAAGTATTATGTATAAATGTAAATACTTGTGAATTATCAGACAAAATCAAGTTCATGAATAAAATTTAAATTTTATTATATGATAGTACATATTAAAGGTCACTATCATCTTTTTCTACATTGGGACGAGGGCCACTGCCATCCTTCTCAAAAATGCGGTCAGCAAAAGAGCCGAGAACCTCCTTGCTGGATCCTACAAGAAACTTGCAGGCGACCATCCTCATGGCTTCTTCTTCTTTAGTCTTTCCTGGTTCGAGCAGGAAGTCCAAAATGTCCCGCGGTGGTTGGGGTACAACGAACCTTCGCCTGCTTCTGCCTCCTTCGGCTGAATTGGATCGGCAGGGCGTTCTTCAATACCCTTCTGAATCTTCGAGACAGTCTCAACCTTCTTAGATGCTTCTCCGGAAAACATTTTTATGTTGAAGAGTAGAAGTGTTCGTTCCTGTCAGATTTCTGCTATATTTATAGACAGAAGTTCTTCAATTAATGAAGCATTACATTCATCCGACGGTTCATCCGTTCATTAATACCTGACGGTTCATCCGTTCATTAATACCTGACGGTTCATCCGTTCATTTATCACATTCATCCGACGGTTCGTCCGTTCATTAAACACCTGACGGTTTATCCGTTCATTTATTTACACTCATCCGACGGTTCGTCCGTTCGTTAATATCTGACGGTTCATCCGTTCATCTATTGTGACGGTTAACCCGTTCATTTATTATCATTTGATGGTTAATTCGTTCATTTCAACATCATTTGATGATTTACCCGTTCTTTCATCGTTACTTGACGGTATTCCCGTTCACTCATTTTCATATACATTGACGATTCATCATCGTTCATCTTCTACATCAGCAACTTGTCGTTTTCGATTAAGTTGTCAATAAATATCTATCTATTATTTATATCTGAATAAGATATGCAATAAATAATGGAGCCACAACAAAATGTCCTTTATATCAAAAAATGAGACATTACAAAAATGCAGCTACAGCAACAAAACCCAAATACAAAATCAAGAAGGAGGGACAATCAGATTGTCAATTTGCTGCTTCAATGTCTGCAGCTCTTCTTCGTGTATCGACGCTACTATCTTTCTTGCCTCCTCCATCCCGCTTTCTTCGTCAAAAATAGGCATATCTACTGTCCTGCGGGTGATCTCTTCACCATGAGTGGTCTCATATTCATTCCTTTCCTCAATCAATGTATTAAATTGTTCAATCACCAGTTGGTGATTAACAGTTTCTTCTTCAAACTCTTGTTAAAGGCGAGTAATTTCAGCCTTCAGCTCAGCAAGTCGTCGTCCCTTACTTTCAGCTACTAGGGTAATTGATTCTATTTTAGAATTATATTCAGCTGATTTTGCTGAATGAGCTTCTAATAGATTTTGAAGAGTTAACCTTTCCATATCAGCAGCTTGAGTCAGCCGCTCAAATTCAGCTTGTAATAAAGAATCTACATCTTTCTTTTTGAGTTCTTTATACTTCTTAATGGAGACTTCTAATTCATCCAGTATATGTTCAAGAAGAGTGGCCTGAGCTTCGTCTCCTTGGTCTCTTATGGCTCTTATCAAGAAAGAAGTGGGCTTTCTAACCATAATGAAGTCAGCCCCTTCTTTCTCTATCATTTTACGGACTAGAGATCCCAGCGATTCAAAGAAGCATTTAGTAAATGACTGGATAACCTGCTGATTGATGGCTAAAGTTCCAGGAGTCGCTGCTACTCCCGATGAAGACGGGGTAACAGGTTGCTCGATTCTTTGAGGTTGGACAGTAGGCTCTTTAAATAAGGGAGCCAACGTAGAGCTGGTTGCTCCTCCTGCTTGATCTTCTGCAAAAGTAAAATTATTATTTTACTAATTGATTGTTGATGAACAAAAAGATCAAATTAAGAGCAATGTTACCTTGGTTTGGTTTAACAACGAGTTCATTCCTTACTGGAATGGAATACTGTTGAACAGAAGTAGCCTCCGCTGCAACAGCCTGACTGCTGCCCGCCTCAGAACCACAAGATAAATGATGACTACTGCTAATAACCACTGTTGGTATAGGTACCATAATCAGGTCCGTTGGAGGTATTGGCAAAGTCTCAAGATCTGCAAATGAAGATATTAGTTATCGGTTCATTGTAAAACAAGAAAAGATTGTTAAATCTCGTTTTATACCTTGAGGGTCGGTGGCGGGATTTTCTTTTAGCACACCTTCGTCAGCTACTTCTTCAGGAGATATTTCTATCTCAACATCGACAGCCTTTTCTGCAGGTGCCTCCACTTCAATATCCTTTTTAGAATTTGAAATATCATCGGCAGTATCAAGAGATCTGTGTTCTTCAGTTTGCTTTTCAGGATCTTGTAAATACTCATCAACATTTTCAGATGAAGATCCTTCCTCGTTTTCTTCTTCTTCTTCTTCTTTTTCTACTGCTGCATTTCCACTGCTAGTGGCAGCCTGATCTTCCTGCAAGCTATAACTGCAATCCTCCAGAGCTGCAATCATTTCACGGTCTTCGTCCTCACGAAGAGTCCTGGGAGTAGGAGGAGGTTGAGTAACATCTGCGATAGGAGAATGAGGTCGTACAACACTTTGATCTTCCTCTAAAATATGTTCTCTAGACTTTTCAATTCTTGGGGCAACATCTCCCCTCTGTTCATTCTCCTCGAGAGTTTTGCTCCCTGATTCAGAAGCGGGTGTGGGGGATGCCATTAAAAGTCCTGCAGCAGTATCTACTGAAGTCAGGAGTTGTATAGAAGAAGACTCTTCCAAGACTCTTCTGGTAACTACTCTTTTCTTTCTGTGTAGAGGCCTAACAGGACTCTCTACATTTTCTGGCTATGTTCGCTTTTGCACGAAAGTTGGTGTACTGGCAATTTCTTGATGAGTCTCGGCCAATTGCCGGGATTGAGATCTGGTAGTCACCTTTTCAGAAGAAACATCAAGAATCAATTTCTTCTTCGCCACAGGAGCAGGAGGCTCCTATCTTCTTCTCTTCTTCGCAGGAGATTTACCCATCTTCAGTGAAATACGAAGTGGTGCATTCACTTTTTGGGGGAATATAATATCCCTTGTAGTTTCCAGAGGTGCATCTGCCGGTTCCTGCGCCTCCTCATTTATAGGGATTGATGGAGCAATTCTCCCTCTTCTCAATCTTGTTGCAGTGGTGAAGCTATCTGCGAGATAGAAATTCTCGGCAAAAGTATTCGCTGATGTGTAAAACACGGAGTATGTAAACAGCATTCGAGGACCCTGAGGAGTAGTCCTTGCTGGCATGGAGAAAGTGGCTTTTGTATCACGGGCATTGTAATAAGCCCAAGCCCTAGCTCCGTCTATCAGATAACCCTTGCCTTGGAGGCAGGTAATTGCGTTCCCTACGTGGAACTGATCATACCCAAACTGTCGAGCAAAACGGCTTGGGAGGTATGGTTCTAAGTAGCACTCTTCTTCGAATCGGTAGACCAAATGAGATGATCGAATTATCTTCAACCATTCAAAAGCGACACGAGTTAGAGGCTGCAGTTTCGAATCCACCATATTCGTGGGCATCTGATCATACCCAGTAGGGAAAGGAGCGCAGCAGAAGTTCCAGCCTCTGTTCAGATTCAATATAAATCTACGTTCAGATAAGGAAGTATATTTCCATTTTCCATCGGAATACCTTCGAAGAAAACTGCCGTCAACTGGTCCCATGCCAGGATCCATTAGAGTTGGATAGTGAAGAAGCAACCATCCAAACAAATATGTATATGGCAGTTCTAAGCAAGGGAATTCTCTCTCTCCTTTCGCTTTCAACATCAAGTCAACATATAAACGGAGACTGGCGTTCAGCTTACAGGTCATTGCTGATAGTAAGTCCATTTTATAGCCAAAGACCAATTTAACAGCTACAAACAAGACGCCACGGTGAAAACGATCCACTGCACTGGATCCGGGAACCACGAACCTTCGCAGCCAGTATGTCAAGAATCCCGTCAATTGTGCTTCTTCTGACATGGGCCTATAGCCCATTCTCAAGTAACTTTCCAAATTATCTCCTCTCTTCAAAGGAGGATATTCATGGTCATTGTTCACTTCTTTATCAAAGTGACCACTCTGTTCCATTAACTTTCTGACCTCTGTATGGCTCAAAGGTTTGAAAAAGGTTGGGTAACATTTATCGTTCTCCTTGGTTTTTTTCTCCTCTATATGATTAAGAAACAGATATGGTAGCCACTTTGAAGAATAACAAGTATTGGCAGTGGCACTCTTGTAAAATAAAGAGCAGATCTTGTAATGACACAATAGTTCTTCGAACACTGTCACCATCTCTGGATTCTCTTTTCTGAGCTTGTTCAACTCATCATTTGTTGGTACATACTCCTCATACGGAGCATCTGCCAT
Source organism: Iris pallida (assembly GCA_029216955.1). Taxonomy (NCBI): domain Eukaryota; kingdom Viridiplantae; phylum Streptophyta; class Magnoliopsida; order Asparagales; family Iridaceae; genus Iris; species Iris pallida. The sequence goes on from JANAVB010017194.1 coordinate 1,256,392, forward strand.
GGGCAAGAACGAGATATACTTCATCTCGTGGAGCGCAAAGCCCATCTCTCCCCCTGGGGTCATGAAAGTTCCAGTCCTGTAGTTGTATCTCTCAGCTAAGGCTAAGAACATATGAGGATTGGGAGCAAATCCATATACAGTGGCATGCACTATTTCATACAGGTTGATTTGTTGGAGTCTGTCTTGGAATTTTCCCAGAATCCAATTTGCGATATAACTCCATCGCTTATAGTCTGGATTCACCAATCCAGTCATTCTTATATCTTGCTCAGGATATTTTCCTTCAACCTTCGCAAACTCATTTGCGAATATTGGTGTCCTAACAGGCATTAACATGGAAGAGTTCTCTGGTGGAATACAGCCAGGTCTTAAGCCTCTCAGTAGGACACTATATCTGTCAGAAGAGCTATAAAACATGTCCTTATGATGTGGCCCCTTCTTTACGAAGATTTTTCCTGCCCGAGCATCCTGAAATAGAGTGATATCCCACTCCATCTTCCTTGGGTAGCTCGCATGAGCGTACCGTGACAAAGGAAGGCATCGAGCAATGTCGGGTATAAAAAAGGATCTATCTTGCTGGTGAACTACCCTATCTTCCATCTTTGGCCTAGGCTGAGAGGCTCTCTCAAAGGCGTCACCGAATAGGAATAAGGGTTTCTTGTGAATTACAGCATCAGCTGATTCTAAAGGCTGTCCGTTCATCAAACACATTAAAGTTTCATTGTCTTGAGAAATCAATATTGCCTGACGGGAGGCCGGCAGATCATACTGAGGGTAATGGACATGAGACAGATCCTTTTTGTATTCAGACTCTGTGAGGGTTCCCACAAAATGTTCATAATCTGGATCTTCATTGACTTCAACTGCATCAACAAACAGATGAAAATTAGTCCAAGGCAAAGTTTTTGTTTTTAAATATAAAACATGATTTGCGCAACATCAGACTGCGCTGATATGATTTGCGCAACATTAGACTGCGCTGACATGATTTGCGCAACCTCAGATTGTGCTGACATGATTTGTGCAACCTCAGATTGCACGGACATGACTTGCGCAACATCAGTTTGCGCAACATAAAAGGTACGCAAAGCAATGGTTTGCGCTGATATCTGCGCAATTTAATCGTTTGCGCTGCCTTCCTGTTAGCACAAATCAACAAATTGCGCAAGAATGCAGCCTTCATAAAAATGAAGAACTGATGCAACCGAAACCCTAAAAAGGGTGGTGCAAAGTGAACTTATCTCTAAAAAGAGATGAGTTTCAAGGGAGTCGAATCACCCTAAGAAGGGGTTTTTGATCAGTTCAACTACCTCTAAGAGCAGGATGTGCGGATTCGTGTCGGGAAGCTCGCCGTGCAACCCTGTCAGAAGACTCGGCCGGAGCTTTTCCCTTCGCGGCGGCAGTAGCGGCAGCATTTGATCGTCGTGGAGCCATGACAAATCATCGGAGAAGAAAGGAAGAAAGAGTTCAGAAATTCTCTCTCAATTGCACGAAGATAGCAAGTAAAGAATACTTTGAAGTATGAGGAGGACTATTTATAGTTTAAAAAAAAAAAACGAAACGGCCGCCTCGGATTGCGCCTAAACTTGTGGTCTATTCGCTTTGCGCAGACAGCTCATCATATTGCGCAAAATGATTCAACATTCAAAAATTCAAAGTATTTCGAAATTTTGAATACAATCAACTTTCGAAAACTTTGAAGGGGGTCTTGTAGGTCCTAAAAAATCAAGTTGCATCAATCAACAAAGTCAAAAATTCAAGATATTCATCATTTTGATGAGTTGCGCAGACAACAGATTGCGCAGACATCACTTTGCGTAGGCTGGTTTGCGCATGTTCCCAACTGCGCAGGCTGACGTGGCAGAAGTCATCATTGACTGAATCAAATCAGATCTTCCTGACAGCTGACAACACGAATAACGAGGAGGCTGTTCGTTTTTGACGCCGCACAGTGCTCGAGGGCGGCTGACAGGTGGCAGCGCAATCCGTGGTTGCGCAAACCATTTATGCGCAATCCGTGGTTGCGCAAACCATTTCTGCGCGGTTCACTTTGCGCATTCTACCAACATAACTGACTAATTACATGTGGCATTCATGCCATCAATTGCTCATTACGTGGCAACTGTCTATGCACGATCATGCGCATTTCAATCAAATGATGCCATGTGTCCCAGATAGTTGGCCCACGATCCAATAACTGCTTGCGCAATCCAGTACTGCACAAACCAGTTGCTGCGCAAATCAGCTTGCGCAGTCCAAAATAACTGAAAGTTAGTTATTTTCAGAACTCTATAAATAGAGTTTCAAGTCTTCATTTCAAAGGGGGATCAAGATCAGAGATCAGAAATCAGAGAGTTCAGGAGTTCTTGCCAAAGTGCTGCTGCATTCTTCCGAGACTTTTGTCTTCAATTTCAGAGGCTTTTGCCTTCAATTTCCAGAGTTGTTTTCAACTTCAAAGGCTTCGTCTTCAAAGTTCACATCGTCCAAGGGATAAAGCAATCGTCATCAAGATTGGATTCCTATAGTTGTAATTTTCCCAGAATTCTTGTAATCTTTATTACAGTTTGTATCAATAAAGTTTTATACTTTTGTTTTTGCAAACACAAGGGCCCCGGCTAACACTACAGCAAAATAGTGTTATAACGACACTCTAAAAGTGTCGTTATACTCTTTTCACGACACTTTTTAAGTGCTGAGTAGAGGGGTGTCGTAGAAAGTTTATTTATTTTCAACGACACTTCCAAAGTGCTATGTAATATTTTTATTACGACACTTTCTGAATGTCGTGTAAAGAAATTTCATGGCATGAAAAAGGTGTCATCTTAAAGTAATTCAATGATAGTTGAGAAGTGTTGTAATAAATTTTTGTGGACTTTCGACGACTCGACAAAACTGCCATAGAATCACTTTATGATGACACGTTTTCAGTGACGTTTAATATTCTTTTCACGACAATTTGTAGGTGTCAACTTAATGTTAGATTTTGTTTAGACAACACTTTTTATGTGTTGTCCAAACATGAAAATCATGATTATCATTAATGCCACGATACCTTACAATTGTTATCTAATTCAAGTGGAGAACACAGTAAATGTCTTCAAATATCATCGAAATATATTAAATATAAATTGATTTCATTTATATGTTTATTTTCATATAATTAAACAATCCCAGATAATAAAACTTAATGTACCAACATTATCATATATTAAAATATCTCAAATCCATAGAAAGTCTCAATAGAAATCCACAGAAAGTCTCAATAGAAAGTAATATCGAGAACATAAACAAAGTCTATTACATACCAAAATCTACTACTATTTAGCGCTCAACTTTAATTTTCCAGCATCAAACTCGAACGACGTAATCCGAACTCATTAATCAATCTGCACACAAAAAGATGAGAATTAATATTTTAACTTACAAACTGACCATGCAAATGCTATTGCAAAACAAGAACTAAAATTAATATTATGGCTTTCAAATTGACCATACAAAATAAACATTTGCTATAGCTATAAACGGTTGACCATCAAACAGTACTTACAACAAATGGGGGTCATCACACATAAAGATACCAGCCATGGTAGACCACTGGACATCAGAAACCAGAATAGACCACTGGGATTTCAGTGCACATTACATATAATATACAAGTTATGAGGAAATAGAATAATAGAAGAGAAATTGACCATACAAAATAAACCATTGGAAGCCACTAATCTGCCAACGTTCTGCAAATATATAGCTCAGCTTTGTATAGAAAGAAGTTACCAGCAAGTCACCAGTAAGACAGATATATAGCCCATCTTTGTATAGAAAGAAGTCACCAGCAAGACAGATATATAGCCCAGCATTGTATAGAAAGAAGTTACCAGCAAGTGCACATTACATATAATATACAAGTCACCAGCAAGACAAATATATAGCCCATCTTTGTATAGAAAGAAGTCACCAGCAAGTGCACATTGCATATAATATGCAAGTTAAGAGAAATTGACAACATATAGCCCAGCTTTGTATAGAACGAAGTAAAGCAGTGCACAAATAACTGCCCCAGCTTTGTATAGAACTAAGTAAAGTAGTGCACAAATAACTGCAACTGCAGTCATGGTCTTAATGTGTGGCCTCAACTGCAGTCATGGTCTCAACTGCAGCAGTCATGCAACTGCAGCATGCCCAGCTTTGTATAGAACGAAGTAAAGCAGTGCACGAAGTAAAGCAGTGTACAAACAACATATAGTCCAGCTTTCACATAGTAGCATGCAACTGCAGTCACGGTCTCAATGTGTGGCCATGGAACCAAGGCCAAATGGCAGCATGCAACTGCAGTCATGGTCTCAAGGAGAGGGCAAACTGATATGGGGAAAAACTAATATCCTTATGTTGATTCAGAAAACATTCGAAAATCATGTACTTGGGTCTTCATTTGGAACCTGGGATTCTATTCCCCTCGCGCACACCCCAGTATGTGATAGCCCGAATAAAATTTCAGGATAAAGTTATTGGTACTACTATGTTTGGCAAATAGAATTGAAAAATATTGCTTAAAACACGTAACAGTTGTGTAAATCATGGCGTACCTAAAACATCTTCTTTGTCTCATCTTCGACATTACCACAGAAGAAACTTTTACCGGTCAAGAACTTTGAAACCTATTGCCACTCACATGAAATAATAAGCAAGAAAGATTCACTCATTACCACAAATGTACAATACTCAAAACGAAAGAATATCATATTCAACAGCCTTCTTTGCAAATATAATAGAATGGACTTAATTAGTTAAACATTCATATTAATAATTTAATTACCTGAATCTCTTCACAACTAATATACTTGTGTGGCCAAGCAATTGTACTTCCTATAGCATCATCAAGGGTAAAAAATTCTCTTGAGACTCGGAACAACGTAACATCTGGAACTAAAATTTCTTTAACCCAAACTTTGTAGCAATCTGGCCCAAGTAAAACATGGTGTACCATTGAAGTAGAATCTGTGGAAGCAATTTCTGCCTTTGCCACCACCTGTCCTGTGGCAGTCCAATTTAACAAGTTGCACTTAACGCCCACAAGGTTTTTATTAGCACTAGCATTCACACTCTCTTGACGGGACTATAATGAAACAAGAAGCTAAAAGTAAATTTAATATTTCAATGTTAAATATCAATAGCATTACCACAATATATACCTGTCGACTTGACGGAGATGGCAACGTTGTTCCATTAGTAGGCTCTCCTGCAAACTGTAAAATAATTCAATTGTACTTTAGTGCTTTGAAACTCAAGATTGCATAGTTTTTAGCAAAACACTAGAATTGAAGATAAAATTATTACAACTTACCATGTTTGGCCTAAGCTCTCTTAGTAATTTTTGCGTAAGATCTTGAGTTTTGCGAACCTCATTTAACTCATTCATGACATAATGCATCCATGATTTATTTTGCAATTGGGCCTCTATCCTAGATGGGGTCACCCCAAATCCAAGACCTCTAACAGAACCGGAGCGTTCTGGACCAAAATACTTGCTCACTGGATCATCATTTATAGATGTTGAATTCCCACTATCTGGAAGCTCTTTATATTTTTGCATTTCCGACTAAAAAATAAATAATATTAGCATATTGATATAATCATCAAAAATACAGTATAGTAACAAATTTGAAATAGATAAGTTCAAATTACATACAATTGCCTTCTCTGCAGCATCGTTGATCGGCTCTCCCCTCTTCTCACCCTTCCTTCTCTTATGTCCTTCGATCCATAAATCTGCCCTCGATATAGATTTGCCCGCATTTTCAATTTTCTAACAAAAATGGAATAACAAAATGATTAAATACATCAAGTTTATTGCATGTAAGAGAATTTTAAAGATATATGAATTAAAAATAATATCCAATCATGCTCATATCTTGCATAACCTTTTCGGCTCAGAGTGTAAGGCATCGTTTGTTTTGCCCTTGCGGACTGCTTCATTTGACTTATTTCCTGCATAAATAAATTAAGGGTTACAACTCCAATGCAATACATATGATTTAAAAATACGTACTTTTCAAATTTACCTTAAACTTATCTGATGTGCGAATATTTACAAATTCATCCCACTCTTGGTCTGTAGGTTCATCCGGTTTGAGTAAGGTAATACACCGAGATACATCCACACCGGCATCTACAACTTTTCTTATATTTTGAGATATAGAGGATTTCCAATTTCTCCATGACTTTCCCATCAAACGCAAAATGAACTTCTTGTAGCAATCTTCAATAACATATTTTTGCTACATTTACAAGTAAAATGCAAGAATAAGTAATTTTACTAAATGCTTTACAAGAAGGAAAAATAATAAAATACATAAATATAGTACATACCAACATCAAACCCCACAATTTTTACTTGATTCTCTTATCTACGATGTGCCATGTATTTATATTTATTGGAACATTCTCTCGAACAATACACCCAACAGTTGTACTAAATCTAACTGATATTTTTCCAACAGGTTGTCCATATTCATTCCACTCAATCATTGTACGATTTTTTTCACCAACTGCAACAACTGGGACCTTTGTTTTTCCTCTGGTTTTCTTTTTTTTTACCACCAGCACTAATATTTTCTTCTGACGCAGAATCAATGTTCTCATCACAACTATCAGAAGGTAACCTAGATAAAGGGGGACTATCATAAATGTTACGTGTTGATTTTCTCGACTTATCCCTGTAATTGAGAAAAATGAATTAAATCAGCATCAATATTTACACACTAGCTGAAAAACATGAATTTTGTACAAGATATAAGTTGTGCAGTACATACTGCAATATTTCTCCAAGTATATAAGTTGTGCAGTACATACTGCAATAAACTGAAAGACGAGACACTTTGGTCACAGTAGGATGTATTAACTAAGGACCAATAACATTTTTTCCTGTAATTCTCAGTATGTTGTCTAATGTGTGTTAGCAATATTTGAGGGCAAATGGCCAAGTGGGATGGTATTATGCCAAATAAAGCACACGGATATTGTACAAGAACTTGTAATCTGGACAAACATATACTAAAATAGATCACTATGTTGTCTTATAAATATATGGCATATAGCCTTGTAATCTGAACTTGTAAACTCTTTGTAACCATTTCGGCTACCAGTAAAAAGCATAATAAAGGCATTGGCATAATAAAGGCAAAGGAAACTTACCGCTTCGATCAATACACACAACACAAAGCAATGAAATGGAATACTTCAGTTGAAGCTTGCTTCAAATTCTCTGTTTTCTGCATTTTTTGGTTTAGGTCCAGATTTATACAGCACCACCAAATTGTATCATGGCATATATCCTTCAAGATATGGCCATCAGACATTAGAAGCATTCAAAGATAAGGCCATCAGACATTTAAAGATATGGCCAACTGTTGGAAACTATCAGAATGAGTGGAAACTATCAGAAGAGAGCATTCTGTTCAAGTACAACTCTTTCAAACTATCAGAATGCTCCCAAGAAGTCTATATATATCTCTTTTACTTACAGTTCATCTCTCTTTTACTTATATTTCATCTCTTTTACTTACAGTTCATCTCTCTATGATTGTTAGGTTAAAACCATTAGTTCTAATTCTTGGGAAAAGTGGCGATGGCGATCACGAAAGAGGTGGATCTTGACTTCACCAACTTGTGTGGTAATTATGTGGATCACATCTTCATGAATCATCTTCATGATTATAATTTGGAACTTAAAGCATTCTGAGTAAGGACAAGTATATTCATCCAAAAATCAAAATCAGGGGACACAAAATTCAGCTACATAAAGAACAACCACAAAAAGGAAAAAGAGGATGATTATAACAGTTTATCCATCAAGTTTGAGAGAATAACAAAAATATAAATTTGGCAAATTTTAATCAAAACATGCTTCAAGCAATAAGGCTTGTATATGATATCAAGACATATAGGTAAAAACTTTGTTCACCAACCAATCTTTGTCTACAATATTAATCAGATAACCATCAACTGATTTTGTTGAGATTTAGTTGTTGTTCTGATTCAAATTTTGAAACAGTAGTACCATAATACTAGGCGTATAAAATTCCAATACACAGATGTTCTTGAAAGTAGAAATTATGAGAAAGCGCTAGTTGATAATTCATAATCAAAGCAATTTTATATGATTCTTGATTTTGAGAGGGGAAAAATTGAAAATCAGTTCCCCACATTGTAAATTATGTGAAGTAGTGTAAAGAAAATTGAGCAGAAGAGAGGCTTCTTCCTTTCAACCTACTGAATCCAAGTACTATAGCATCACGTTTGCAGTCAGTTGATTGTGCCACACATTAAGTACCAATGTTTGCAGTATCGGTATCGGAATTGGTATCGGACCATACCTATGAGTCAATAGACTCCCAATGTCAGTATTAGTCAATATTGACTGGAAAATAGACTCCCAATGTCAGTATCAGTCAATATTGGATATCGGTCGGTATCAGTCGATCATGCCAATGATATTACAGTTTGGAAAGTTAAATTGGGATATGGTGCATGATTATAGTGAACATGTTGCTTTAATTTCTTCTTATAATTATTATGAAGAGGATATAGTGAGGTGGAGATGTACTAATTCAGGTAGTATACAGTTAAATATTTTTATAGCTTTCTAAATAACAATGGAAACCAAGTGGCGTATGTAAAAACAGTAGTAGATATATACTATCCAAACCCTTTCCATCAACTTATGTGAACCCACTATCCATAACTATAACGGAGAGGCATAGCCCCTCAAGTATCGGAAGCATTCAAAGATATGGCATGTATTTAAAGATGTTGGAAACTATCAGAATGCTCTCTTCAAGTACAACTCTTTGTAACCATTTCGGCTACCAATACAAAGCATAATAAAGGCATTGACATAGTAAAGGCAAGGAAAACTTACCGCTTCGATCAATACACACAACACAAAGCAATGAAATGGAATACTTCATTTGAAGCTTGCTAGCTTCAAATTCTCTGTTTTTTGCATTTTCTGGTTTAGGTCCAGATTTATACTGAACCACCAAATTGTATCATGGCATATATCCTTCAAGGTATGGCCACCAAATTGTACAGTAGGCTACCAAGTTAATCAAGGAGATTAACCTTCAGGCTAGCAATATTTGAACCAAGATTATTTGGATACTATTCGGATATCAAAGTAGAAACAGTATATAAATTATTTTTCCAATTTGAATCCCAAACAATATAATCCATCTTCAACAGCCTGATAAATATGAACAAATACTAAATACCTGCATTGAGCTGTGTAAATATCCCAAACAAGAACTATGATATCTGAGAAGTGTAAATATCACAATTTCAAGCAAGTTTCAATTTCCATTTCCTGTTTCCTACAATATTTAAAACAATCTATGCTACAAAACACAAAACTGAAAAACAAGAACCGAAAAAAAATCAACATGGAAGATATGATGGAAAGATTAAATCCTTTGTGACACAACTTGAGTAAAAAACATGCAATTTCACTAAAAAGTTAGAAATAAAATCCAAGCAGCATATTTGTCCAAGATATAAAAAAAACAAATTACTCAAAAAGTTTCTCTCTAATTCACCCCAACTACTAAAGTGATACAAGAAGACCTTCACAATTTCCCCTCTTGTATAGCTCATCACCACCCGTATGGTCTATCACAAGCGCATAAACATCTTGTGGTGCATATGACGTATAAATACTTTCATCAAAGGTAGCCAAGTCATGAAAGCCTCTTGGTGGTGCCTTTAATACTATATGCCAATTTGATCTTTCACTTTCTCTGGAGTAAAATACTTGCTTTGCTTATGATGCAAGAATAAATGGATCTCTTCCAGTTTTACTTAATCCATCATGAAGGTTAACTAAGGTGAATCCATCCTCTTTCTTTATACCACTGACAATATTGGCCCAATCACATTGAAAAATAGGAATTCGAAATGTGTTGAAGTCCAATAACAAAATATCCCTTATGACTCCATAGTACATTTGCCACAACTTGTGTTGTGTCCCTGGCACTGGATCTGCATAGAGTCTCAGCTTCTATATAAACACCATAATTTTGAGTGGATCTCTCAATTGTTGTTGTATGAAAGCATTTTCCATTAATCACATAACCCAAGTATGACATTGCGACACGTCTAGGCCCTTGCACAAGCCATCTAAGCGTATCCGATATTGTGCTCGCTGCACTTTCAAGATTAATCTGTAAAAGCATAAATAGTATTAAAATTTAACCCATATATATATATATATATATATATATATATATATAAACCTCATAAGTGTATCTGACCTACTCTGACATCCATGGAATGAATGTTTCTAAATGCCTCTTCTGAAGTAAAGTATTATCCCGTAACAAACGTCGATCTGTATGCTTTAACTCTTCCATATGTACTCTAATATAGAAATCAAAGTTTATATAGTTACTATTATGCATATGTGCGTGTGTAGCTAAAAAATCTCAATGCAACTTCTACTATTGGAATGTGTTGGTAGTACACTCACGGAATATATGGTTCAACTTCTGAACTGTTTAGAAGAACATAAAGATGAGCAACCTTCAACATTTCACTTGACAAGGTAATTACTTCTCCTTTTGAAATTGGGCGCCCCTCTATAATTGCATCATCCTCAAAATCTTCATTTCGATTTAATTTTATACCTAAAGCTGCTGTGTCACGACCCGCACCCTTATGAGGGGCACGAGCACGTGGGTACGTCCAGCCTATGCCGCAATATCGACGGTAGAATGCTGTATATAATGTCTGTAAATACTACGACTAACAGTATAAAGGTACCTGTACAGTATATACTCTCCGAATGGAGGTGACATAACAATACAGTCTCAATCACAGAATAAAACTAAGGTAGATAGCTCAGAAAGAGAACATATGATAGATGAAAGAGTAAATAAGTCCAGAGTCCAATACAAGCCCAGATATATACAACATCATAGGACATCAAAATATAATATAGAAACTACAGTCTGATAAAGCTAGCTGGATCGCAGTCCAGTCAAACCTAGCTAATCTACACTACTCCGGGAGTACAAAATCTAGTGGCTCTACTATAAGGCCACGGTCCTGGACTACTCCATCTAACTCGAGCCCATAATAGGTCGAGCAGTCCGCCTCAGAGTCATCTGTAATATATCATAACGGTATCCTGTCAGAAAAATGAGCAAGTACAAGCACTAACAGCAGTTCCATGTGAATTGACAAATTCTATAAGAGACAGTATAAAGAACTACGAGACAAAGATATATGAAGACTTGGAAACCGTTCGGAAGCCGAGTTACAACCCTTAAACCAAACAAGGACCAGAGTTGTAACTCCTCTCCCGAGCAGAACTTAGTCTCCAATCAAGGTACAATATAAAGGCATGTCGAGCATGTGAGTAACTGTATATCATGCATGGTGAGAAGTACTGTATGTAGAACAGAACAGGATATATGATAAGATAAAGTAAATATAAAATATACCTCGAATAATATAGCCTAATGTGATCGGTATGGGTCAAGAATCAGGCTTCCAGCCGACCGGCTACAAGTACGTGGACTCGGTCCGATCGGGATGGTAGCTATGGAGCAAGTAGTAGTACAGGTCAGGCTATACCCATCGTGAGGTGAGGGTATAACTATGATACAAGTAGTAACTCAAGGTGGGCATTGATCACACTATCTATAAATTCTCTATTCCCCGAATAGTATACGGATCCGGACATAGCACGTTATGACGCGGGATTCCCTAAGAGGGGAGCAAGTCCTCTTCAGGAATCGACGTCAATACAAGTACAAAAATCAAGACCAAGCAAGTACAAGTATCCCAAGAAATCCAGGAATGACATCTCATGACAGGAATCCGACAATACTAGTCTGTGAACTATCGTGACTGAGAATCAAGTAAGACACTACGACTGAATCGGATATAGCAAATATCAAGACAATAAAAACTATCAGTGAATGTACTCGCCTGCTGTCCTAAGCTGTAGGGTATATCAATGCTCAGAGCGGTAATCAGAAACCTAAAGATGATACTGTATGTTAATTTAGGTTTAAACAATTTTAAGAATAATTCACAATGAATGATATGCAATCAAGGTCAAACTAGGTCTCACTGAGTCACACTAAGTCCTGTCAAGTCAAATCTAGGTCAAATCAAGTTATATCAAGTCAATCTAAGTCAGACCAAGTCAACCCTAGGTCATACCAGTCATCACAGGTCAAAACAAGTCGAAGAAAGTCAAACAGGGTCAAGAGTTGGCCTACAGTTGACTTTTGGTCAACTGATCAATCCTGGTTAACTCTGGTCAACTCTAGGTCAACCCTAGGTCAAACTGGTCAAATATCGACCAACAGTTGACTTTTGGTCAACTGGTCAACTCTGGTTTGGATTTGGTCAAATCTAGACAAAGTATTGACTCACGGTTGACTTTTGGGTAAAAAGTCAACTCTGGGTTAACCGAGCCAAAATTGGCTCAAATATGACATTTGTAGGGTGTACCCAATATGCCACCCAAGTTTCAAGTCAATCCGAATACCCGAACTCCGTATCTCGAAATTACCCGATTATCCCTTAACATTTATCCTTAAACCGTTCTAACTTGCCGCCAAGTGGCCTTCCCTTAGGAATTCCACTCCGTGCTTCCTAGGGTAATAGGGTACTAGCCTATAGAATCATTACCTACCAAGTTTTCTAGGGTAAGTGGACATCCAGTCCATCTTATGGTCCGTATCGCCCGTTTACCCGTTATCTTGAATATTTCAAGATACGGAATGGTGCGGCACGATACCATCTCCCCAAGCCCACACGCAATCCCGATTCCAACTCCGAAGCCTACCCACAAAGTCTAAATCACATTATCTAAGTTCCCTCCAAGTTTCAACGCGTTCCGAATCGCGGAACTCAAATTCACCCCTTCACTAAAACTAACTCAACTATTCATTCACTCATTCAATCTCATTCAACTCTCACTTTTCACACCCTCTTGGGACAATCTTTGGGGGGTTATTTAGTGGGCTAAATAGGGTTATATAGGGCTATATATATAGGTATACATATGTATATATATGGGTATATATATAGGGGTATCTATAGGTTGATTTGGGGGTCAAAAGGGGGGGGGGGAGAATGTGCCTAGGCTGCTGCTAGTGTTGCTGTCCACTGCTGTTACTGCTGCTGCAGTTTGCTGCTGCTATGGGGGCTATTTAGAGGGGGAAAAACAGCCCCCTTGCTGCTGTGGGTGCTCCCCCTTTCCCCTTCACAAATCTCTCACTCATTCTCCCTCTATTTCCCTCTCTAAACTCCCCTCTATTTCCTCTAATTCTCTTCTAAATCTCTTCTAATCTCCTCTAATCCCTCTCTATCATTCTCACATATATATATATATATATATATTTTTTTTTTGAAATCCCACTCACACACGCAATTGGGGGGCTCGAACCTTGCCGGCCCTCCGGATGTCCGCTCTAATACCACTAGGCTAGAGAGCTCGGACATACATATATATATATATATATATATATATATATATATATATACTCACATACATTTCCTCATTCCCTGCCCTCTCTACACATACAAATACACACACATATTTACACATGACCATACACACACACACACACACACACACACATATATATATATATATATATATATATATATATATATATATATATATATATATATATATATATATATATATATATATATATACATTTATATATATATATATAGATATGTATATGTATATAAATGTATATATATATATATATATATTTTATAAATATATATATATATATATATATATATATATATATATATATATATATATATATATATATATATATATATATATATATATATATATATATATATATAGACACACACACACTTATATGTATCTATATATATATGGACACTCACACACACACATGGACACACACTCTCACATGGACACACACATACTTATGGACAAATACACACATACATATATATATATATATATATATATATATATATATATATATATATATATATATATATATATATATATATATATATATATATATATACCACTCTAAAAGGATAAAACCATAAATAATCCTTAAACTAGATTTTAGGAAAACCTACCAAATCTAGGGTCAACTTGTAAAGAATGGTCTCTCCTATAATAAATGTGAAAGAATAAATGAATTACGAGAAGTTATGATGGGTTTAAAAACATACCTAAGTTGTAGATTTGGAAGGAGAAGAAGAAGTTGGAAGAAAAGAAATGAAGAGAGAAGAAGAAGACTTAGTGATGAAGGAAGGAGAGGTGGAGGGGGTGCCTATAGGGGCCGGCCATGGAAAGGAGGGTGGGGGCACTTGTAATTACAAGTTTGCCCCTCCCTAAGCCTACATGCAAAATAATCCAAAATGGGTTTTGAAAATTGCTAAAATTAATTAAAAATCATAATTAAACTTAAATACTCATATGGGATTTGTCCAAACTCCAAATCCTAAAAATGAAGTGTGGTGGGCCATGGTTAATTAACATGCTAATTACGGCTCAAGTCGAAATACCCCGGGGTCCCGAATTAACTCGGAATGCGATAGAATTCGAACCCGACTCCTATAATAATTAAATATTAATATTCATGAAATAAAATTCCCAAAAATAATATAAAATGGAAAATTACCATTTTACCTCTAACTTGGAAAAGTGAGGGTGACAAGTCTATCCACCTTAAAAAAAATTTTGTCCTCGAAATTGAAGACAACAAGCACAGGAAATCACAAACAGAAAGACAAAAGAATTAGATTTATACCTCAGGGCGCGAAAAGATAAGGGAAACGCTCCCGCATGTCTTCCTCCCTCTCCCAGGTAGACTCACCTGGAGAGTGATGTCTTCATGCAACCCGAACCAAGGGTATGACCTGGTTCCGGAGCACCTTCTCCCTGCGATCCAGAATCTCCACCGGCTGTTCTGGATAGCTGAGAGTAGGTCCCACCTGTATCGCTGAATGGTCCAAGACATGGCTAGGATCTGCCACGTACCGCCTCAGCTGAGATACATGAAATACGTTGTGCACTCGCTTAAGCCTAATAGGCAAGTCCAGTCGGAAGGCTACTGCACCGATCCTCTCTAAGATGGTGAAAGGTTCGATGTAGCGCAGACTGAGCTTCCCACCGCCGCCAAAGCGAATAGTGCCACGTGTCGGGGATATCATCAAAAATATCATGTCACCAACCTAGACACAAGACAAAAACTTAATACACAACTAACAAACAATCACAACAAACACGACAAGAACTGAAACTAACCTCGAACTATAACGGTCTTCGGTGACTATCGGCCCAATGCCGCTGCCTATCCTGAGCCACCCGAAGTCTGTCTCTAATCATCCTGACCTTCTCGGCCGCATCCACAACCATCTCCGGTCCAAGAAGCGCCCGCTCGCCGACATCGTCCCAAGACAAAGGAGTACAGCATCTCCGTCCATATAGAGCCTCAAATGGTGACATCTCTATACTGGCCTGGTAGCTGTTGTTGTAAGTAAACTCTACCAGGTGAAGATGGTCCTCCCAAGAACCCTCGAGATCTAGCACACATGTGCGAAGCATATCCTCCAAAGTCTGGATGGTCCTCTCCGACTGTCCGTCTGTCTGAGGATGATAAGCAGTACTAAACTTGAGCGAGGTGCCCAAGCTAGCCTGCAAACTCCTCCAGAAGTGGAAAGTGAATCGGCTATCCCGATCTGAAACTATGCTCACCGAAACTCCGTACAATCTCACGATCTGACGAACATACAGCTCAGCCAGCCTCTCCGTAGACAAACCCACTTTGAAAGGCAAAAAGTGGGCCGATTTGGTCAATCTATCAACTATGACCCAAACCGCGTCCTTCTCTCCTGGCGATCGTGGAAGTCCAGATACAAAGTCCATAGTGATGTGCTTTCACTTCCACTCGGGAATGGGTAGCGACTGTAGCAATCCACCTGGTCTTTGCCTCTCGGCCTTCACCTGCTGACACACAAGGCAACGAGATACAAACTGAGCTACCTCGCGCTTCATGCCATACCACCATACGTGCTCTCTCAGGTCCCTATACATCTTGTTGGTCCCAGGATGCATAGAATACTGAGAGCGATGCGCCTCCTGAAGAACCTCCTCCCGAAGCTCTCCACGCAGAACGCACAGCCTAGTACCGTACCGCAACGACCCGTCTTCGGCTACAGAGAAATCGTCAAGCAAGCCCGTCCTCACTTTCTCCCTGATGCTCCTCAGGGAAACATCATCATACTGTACTGACCTGACTCTATCCATCAGCTCAGACTGAATCTGCAAACCCCACATCTGGATCTCCACGCCCGGAATGATGACCTCGATACCCAAACTATCTAGGTCGGCCAACAAATGACGATCTGTCGTCAAGAACATAGCAACTGGATACCTGCTCAAGGCATCTACAACTACGTTAGCCTTCCCCGGATGGTACTGCAAGGATATATCGAAGTCCTTCATCAGCTCTAACCACCGCCTCTGCCGTATGTTCAACTCCTTCTGAGTGAACACGTACTTCAAGCTCTTGTGATCTGTGAAGATCTCAACTCGCTCTCCGTACAGGTAATGCTTCCATAACTTCAAAGCAAATATAACCGCGGCCAACTCCAGATCATGAGTAGGATAGTTCTTCTCATGAGGATGCAACTGCCTGGATACATAGGCAATCACCTTTCCGTGCTGCTAAAGAACACACCCTAAACCTTTCCCGGAAGCATCGTTGAAGATCGAGAACCCACCTGACCCAGATGGCAAAGTCAAGATCGAAGCTGAAGTCAACCTCCTCTTCAGCTCATCGAATGCAGCCTGACACTCAACAGTCCAGACGAACTCCACGTCCTTCCTGGTGAGTCTAGTCATCGGCTCTGTAATCCGCGAGAAATCCTGGACGAACTTCCGGTAATAGCCAGCCAAACCCAGAAAGCTCCGAACCTCAGCAACTGAACTGGGCGTAGACCAAGACTCTACTGCCGAAATCTTCCTCTGGTCCACTGAAATCCCGTGCTCGGTCACAACATGACCTAAAAACTCTACCTGGTCTAAGAAGAACTCACACTTCAAAAGCTTCCCGTAGAGTTGCTCCCTCCTCAGAGTCTCTAACACAACTCTCAAGTGCTCCTCCTGCGTCTACGAATAGATCAAGATATCGTCTATGAAGACCACCACGAACTTGTCAAGGAACTGATGGAATACCTTATTCATCAAGTTCATGAACACCGCGAGAGCATTGGTCAACCCAAATAGCATCACTGTAAACTCGTACTGGCCGTACCGAGTCCAAAATACCGTCTTGGAAATGTCATCCCGCCTCACCTTCAGCTGGTGATACCCGGACCTCAAATCTATCTTCGAAAAGACCTTTGCCCCACTCAGCTGATCGAACAAGCCGTCGATCCTCGGTAAAGGGTACCTATTCTTGATAGTGAGGTTGTTGAGCGCCCGGTAATCAGTGCACATGCGGGACGTACCATCCTTTTTCGACACAAACAGGATTGGCGCTCCCTAGGACGAAGAACTGGATCTGATGAACCCCTTGTCCTGCAGCTCGTCGACTTGCTTCTTCAGCTCTATCAACTCGCTGTTGTTCACCCTATAGACATGCTGTGAAATGGGCTCGACGCCCGATACCAAGTCTATGGAGAACTCAATGTCCCTGTCTGGCGGCATCCCCGACAACTCCTCGGGAAAGACATCCGAGAACTCAGCAATCAACGGATGTGGCAAATCCTGCCCCACCAACAAAGCTCCACAGAATCCAGCCTCCGGCTCCGCTGCTCCTCGAGCAAACTCGATCTCTGGCTCTCCCGGCGTCCTAAAAAGAACTCTGCCTCCTCTGCAATCAATGCTAGCATGGTGCATGCTCAACCAATCCATACCGAGTACCATATCGTACCTCGGTAGGGGCATTACGAGCAGACACGCACTCAAGTCCCGGCCTCTCAGAGTGACTCTCTGCCCCTTGCAAATATTATTAACCAGAATAATACCTCCCTCGGTCATAATCTTGCAAGTCCTACCCATATATTCAGCAATAATATTGTGTCTCAGAGCAAAAAAAACAGACACAAAACTATGGGTCGCCCCAGAATCAAACAAGGCAAAATCAGGGAAAGAATCTAGGAGAACATGACCTGCTACAACATCTCCCATGGGCTCTGCCTCCTCCTCTGCTGCCAAAGCGAACACCCTGCCCGCAGGTGTTCCCCTCTGGTACTGAACAAAATGCTGCTGTTGGGTCTGAAGTGGAGGACCTCTCTGCTGAACCGCTGGTCCTCTAGCCGGCTATACCCGGTCCTGGCCACCCTTGGCTGCCCGAGCAGGGCAGCCCTTCAGCTGGTGGTCGGTCCCTCCGCAGAATAGGCAAGCGCCTAACCTCCTCCGGCATACGTCTCTGCTGTGCCCCGTCTTTTCGCAGAAAGCACACTGCTGGGTTTGCCTCTGGCCCTGACCCTGATACTGCTGGGCATGCGCCGGTGCCTGCTGAATCTGCAACAGAGGCTGCTGCTGCTGGAATGGCCTCTGCTGATGCTGAAAGTGGAGGCGCTTGGCCGATCCCGCACTGGGACTCGCCCCTATAGTATCTCCGCTCCTCTTCGGCTTGAGGCCGAAGTCCTCCTCTGCAATCTGCGTGTCCATCAATATCTGATCGAACGTCGCGTCACGACGACCCGAGGTGCGGGTGCGCATTACATGAATAAGTACCCTGCGAAACTTACGAGCCTTCTGCCCCTCATCCTGGATCATATCGGGAGCGAACCTGCTAAGGCAGAAGAACTCAGCTGCATACTCGTCCACCGACGAGTTCCCCTACACTAGACCCACGAACTGGCCCTCCAATGCTGTAAGAGCCACGTCCGGGAAGAACTTCTCCTTGAAGAGCCTCCGAAAGTTCTCCCATGTTAGCCCTCTCACCAACGCACGAGGATCCGTGCGGTACCATATCAACGCAATGTCAAAGAATCGGCCGGCTGCGGCCGAAACCTAAAGTGCTCTAGGAAGCTCTGCCAGCTCCATGCTCCGCTGCACATCCTCTAGCCAGTCGTCTGCATAAAGGATGCCCTCCGTGCCCGTGAAGTCCCTGGAGTTTATCTTCCTAAAGTCTAATACTGTCCCTGGCCTGAACTGCTGCTGGTACCACTGCTGGCCGGTAGGGCCCTGTACCGTACCCGGTGCCACTCTCTCTACTGCTGCTAGTGCAAGCTGATGCGAGTTCTCCATACTCTGCCTCAGCATCTCGATCTGACGGTGTGACACCTCCGACAGGTGCTACGACGCCTCTGCCTGGGCCCACTATGTCTCCATCATCTGCTGAAGGAGAAGGAACATATGATGTGTATTCGTCGGTATCGGTGGTGGTGGCGGTAGTATCTCTGGAACAACGACCGTAACCCTCTGGGGTGGAGGTGGTAGACCTCCCTGTGTAACTGCCAGGACCTCTGGGATAGTGGAATTACTGGGGGCAGTCTCGTGAACCTCCTCCTCAGCCTGATCAGATCTCTCGGGCAAGCTACTCGATCCAGTGGCCTGCGGGTGCGTCTTCGTCATCCTGGAGACGAATTGAAACAAGAGATCAATATGGCACATGAGTAGATTATCAAAGAAGGACAGTTAATTTAATACAAGATGAATAATCATGATAATCAAAAGATCAGAAATTTCCTAGGTGTGATTGAGAAACTCCTATCATGTCCTAGGTCCTACGTCCTAATTACAGGCTCATAATTAGTACTCTAAGTCGAGCACCATTACGAGATCGCACTAATTACGATACTGACCTGCATGGGCCACCACAAAAATGTGTCACGACCCGCACCCTTATGAGGGGCACAAGCACGTGGGTACGTCCAGCCTACGTCGCAGTATCGGCGGTAGAACGCTGTATATAACGTCTGTAAATACTACGACTAACAGTATAAAGGTAACTATACAGTATATACTCTCCGAATGGAGGTGACATATCAATACAGTCTCAATCACAGAATAAAACTAAGGTAGATAGCTCAGAAAGAGAACATATGATAGATGAAAGAGTAAATAAGTCCAGAGTCCAATACAAGCCCAGATATATACAACATCACAGGGTATCAAAATATAATATAGAAACTACAGTCTGATAAAGCTAGCTGGATCGCAGTCCAGTCAAACCTAGCTAATCTACACTACTTCGGGAGTACAAAATCTAGTGGCTCTACTATAAGGCCACGGTCCTGGACTACTCCATCTAACTCGAGCCCATAATAGGTCGAGCAGTCCGCCTCAGAGTCATCTGTAATATATCATAACGGTATCCTGTCAGGAAAATGAGCAAGTACAAGCACTAACAGCAGTTCCATATGAATTGACAAATTCTATAAGAGACAGTATAATGAACTACGAGACAAAGATATATGAAGACTTGGAAACCGTTCGGAAGCCGAGTTACAATCCTTAAACCAAACAAGGACCAGAGTTGTAACTCCTCTCCCGAGCAGAACTTAGTCTCCAATCAAGGTACAATGTAAAGGCATGTAGAGCATGTGAGTAACTGTATATCATGCATGGTGAGAAGTACTGTATGTAGAACAGAACAGGATATATGATAAGATAAAGTAAATATAAAATGTGCCTCGAATATTATAGCCTAATATGATCGGTATGGGTCAAGAATCAGGCTTTCAGCCGACCGGCTACAAGTACGTGGACTCGGTCCGACCGGGATGGTAAGCTATAGAGCAAGTAGTAGCACAGGTCAGGCTATACCCATCGTGAGGTGAGAGTATAGCTATGATACAAGTAGTGACTCAAGGTGGGCATTGATCACACTATCTATAAAATTTCCCATTTCTCGAATAGTATACGGATCTGGACATAGCACGTCATGACGCGGGATTCCCTAAGAGGGGAGCAAGTCCTCTTCAGAAATCGGCGTCAATACAAGTACAAGAATCAAGACCAAGCAAGTACAAGTATCCCAAGAAATCCAGGAATGATATCTCATGACAGGAATCCGACAATACTAGTCCGTGAACTATCGTGACTAAGAATCAAGTAAGACACTACGACTGAATCGGATATAGCAAATATCAAGACAATAAAAACTATCAGTGAATGTACTCGCCTGCTGTCCTGAGCTGTTGGGTATATCAATGCTCAGAGCGGTAATCAGAAACCTAAAGATGAGATACTGTATGTTAATTTAGGTTTAAACAAGTTTAAGAATGATTCACAATGAATGATATGCAATCTAGGTCAAACTAGGTCTCACTGAGTCACATTAAGTCATGTCAAGTCAAATCTAGGTCAAATCAAGTTATATCAAGTCAATCTAAATCAGACCAAGTCAACCCTAGGTCATACCAGTCATCACAGGTCAAAACAAGTCGAAGAAAGTCAAACGGGATCAAGAATTGGCCTACAGTTGACTTTTGGTCAACTGGTCAACCCTGGTCAACTCTAGGTCAACCCTAGGTCAAAATGATCAAATGTTGACCAACAGTTGACTTTTGGTCAACTGGTCAACTCTGGTTTGGATTTGGTCAAATCTAGACAAAGTGTTGACTCACGGTTGACTTTTGGGTAAAAAGTCAACTCTGGGTCAACCGAGCCAAAATCGGCTCAAATATGACATTTTTAGGGTGTACCCAACATGCCACCCAAGTTTTAAGTCAATCCGAATACCCGAACTCCGTATCTCGAAATTACCCGATTACCCGTTAACATTTACCCTTAAACCGTTCTAACTTGCCGCTAAGTGGCCTTCCCTTAGGAATTCCACTCCGTGCTTCCTAGGCTAGTAGGGTACTAGCCTATACAATCATTACCTACCAAGTTTCCTAGGGTAAGTGGACATCCAGTCCATCTTACGGTCCGTATCGCCCGTTTACCCGTTATCTTGAATATTTCAAGATACGGAATGGTGCGGCACGATACCGTCTCCCAAAGCCCACACGCAACCCCGATTCCAACTCCGAAGCCTACCCACAAAGTCTAAATCACATTATCTAAGTCCCCTCCAAGTTTCAACGCGTTTCGAATCGCGGAACTCAAATTCACCCCTTCACTAAAACTAACTCAACTATTCATTCACTCATTCAATCTCATTCAACTCTGACTTTTCACACCCTCTTGGGACAATCTTTGGGGGGTTATTTAGTGGGCTAATTAGGGTTATATATATAGGTATACATATGTATATATATGGGTATATATATAGGGGTATCTATAGGTTGATTTGGGGGTCAAAAGGGGGGAGAAATGTGCCTAGGCTGCTGCTACTGTTGCTGCCCACTGCTGTTACTGCTGCTGCAGTTTGCTGCTGCTGTGAGGGATGTTTAGGGGGGGGGGGGGAAATAGCCCCCTTGCTGCTGTGGGTGCTCCCCCTTTCCCCTTCACAAATCTCTCACTCATTCTCCCTCTCTAAACTCCCCTCTATTTCCTCTAATTCTTTTCTAAATCTCTTCTAATCTCCTCTAATCCCTCTCTATCATTCTCATATATATATATATATATATATATATATATATATATATATATATATATATATATATATATATATATATATATATATATATATATATATACTCACATACATTTCCTCATTTCCTTCCCTCTCTACACATACAAATACACACACATATATACACATGACCATACACACACACACACACACACACACACACACACACACACACACACATATATATATATATATATATATATATATATATATATATATATATATATATATATATAGACACACACACACTTATATGTATCTATATATATATGGACACTCACACACACACATGGACACACACATACATATCTATATATATATATATATATATATATATATATATATATATATATATATATATATATATATATATATATATATATATATATATATATATATATATATATATATATATATATATATATATTTTACATGTGTATTTGTGTGTCTATATATATATATATATAGACACACAAATACACATGTAAAATATATATATATATATATATATATATATATATATATATATATATATATATATATATATATATTTTACATGTGTATTTGTGTGTCTATATATATATGTAGACACACAAATACACATGTAAATATATATATATATATATATATATATATATATATATATATATATATATATATATATATATAT
Source organism: Iris pallida (assembly GCA_029216955.1). Lineage (NCBI taxonomy): Eukaryota > Viridiplantae > Streptophyta > Magnoliopsida > Asparagales > Iridaceae > Iris > Iris pallida. Next base: position 1,279,618 of record JANAVB010017194.1, read on the forward strand.
ATATATATATACACATGTAAATATATATATATATATATTTATATATATATATATATATATATATATATATATATATATATATATATATATATATATATATATATATATATATATACCACTCTAAAAGGATAAAACCATAAATAATCCTTAAACTAGATTTTAGGAAAACCTACCAAATCTAGGGTTAACTTGTAGAGAATGGTCTCCCCTATAATAAATGTGAAAGAATAAATGAATTATGAGAAGTTATGATGGGTTTAAAAACATACCTAAGTTATAGATTTGGAAGGAGAAGAAGAAGTTGGAAGAAAAGAAATGAAGAGAGAAGAAGATGACTTAGTGATGAAGGAAGGAGAGGTGGAGGGGGTGCCTATAGGGGCCGGCCATGGAAAGGAGGGTGGGGGCACTTGTAATTACAAGTTTGCCCCTCCCTAAGCCTACATGCAAAATAATCTAAAAATGGGTTTTGGAAATTGCTAAAATTAATTAAAAATCATAATTAAACTTAAATACTCATATGGGATTAGTCCAAACTCCAAATCCTAAAAATGAAGTGTGGTGGGCCATGGTTAATTAACATGCTAATTACGGCTCAAGTCGAAATACCCCGGGGTCCCGAATTAACTCGGAATGCGATAAAATTCGAACCCGACTCCTATAATAATTAAATATTAATATTCATGAAATAAAATTCCCAAAAATAATATAAAATGGAAAATTATCATTTTACCCCTAACTTGGAAAAGTGAGGGTGACATGCTGCTTGTGGCATGTAATCGTTACAAAATCTTACGCATTCATCCACTAGATAACATTCTGCTATACATCCTTCAGGTCGAGCACGATTTCTAACAAATCCCTTAAGATACTTCATAAATTTGTTAGAAATCAATACAAGGGAAAAAAATTGTAAATAGTGAATGAATAAGAATTTGTTATATAAACTATAAACATAAAATATGACAAAGTTTTGTTGTATATCTCTCAAAAGGGTACATCCATCGATAATGCACCGGCCCACATAATCTAGCCTCTCGTCCTAAATGTATTGTCAGTTGAACCATAATATCAAAAAAAGCTGGAGGAAAATACCTTTCCAACATGCAAACAGTCGCCACGATTTCATCCTCCAATACTTCCAATGTATTTTTGTCTATCACTCTTTGACAGAGTTCATTAAAAAATGAACATAAACGAAAGATAGCCTTCCTTGGTCCCTCTGGAAGAAGTCTTTTTAAAGCAACTGACAACAATTGTTGTATTAAAACATGATAATCATGGGACTTGAGACCAATAATCTTGCAGTCTTCTAGTTTGACACAATTGCTAATATTTGAACTATAACCATCTGGTAACTTCAAATCAAGCAATCGCTTACAAAAGATTTATTTTTCAGCTTTTGATAGTGTGTAAGGTGCTGGAGGAAGAAAAAATCTTTGTCCTCTTGGTTCTGCATGTAAGTCAGACCTAATGTTCATATCTGCTAAATCTCTACGAGATTGCAATCCATCCTTCGTATGTCCTTTAATATTCAATAGTGTTCCTATGATGCTTTGACAAACATTCTTTTCAATATGCATCACATCCAAATTGTGACGCAAGGGTACAGCCTGTAATAGAATCAAACAATTGCCATAAGTTCTAATAAAAATAAGTCTCTTTTAATAAAACTAACAAACAAATCACTATTGTAGTAAAAACTAATTTACCTCCCAATATGGTAATTGGAAAAATATTGACTTCTTTTTCCACATTTTAGGAGGATCGTTCTTCTTTCTTTTCTTTTTTTTTGGCTCTTTCCCCACATATTTTGAACTTCATTTACGGCACGTAAAATGTCATTGTTAGTCAATGGTCTTGGTGGGAGTCCTTTTTCCTTAGTTCCGTCAAACCACCTAGCCATATCACGCCACAAGTAACTAAGTGGAAGAAATCGCCTGTGAGACATGTACACAGTCTTATGTGACTTCTCTAAATATCGAGAACATGTATTAGGACCACATATAGGACATGCAAGTTTTTTCTTTGTTGTACAACCAGCCAAATTACCATAAGCTGGAAAATCATTAATTGTCCACATCAAAATAGCTTTCAGATTAAATGCAGACTTAGTGAATGCATCATGCGCCTCCACGCCATTGCTCCAGAGCTCCTTCAAGTCATCAATAAGAGGCTCAAGATATACATTTATGTCATTTCCAGGTTCATCTTTGCCAGGTATAAGTAAAGTCAACATCAAATTTTCTTGTGACATGCATATATTAGGAGGCAGATTGTATATGCACAACAAGACTGGCCACATACTGTATTGGGTACTGAGATTTTTGTAAGGATTTAAGCCATCTGACGAGAACCCAAGCCTGAGATTTCTCGAATCTGAAGCAAAATTTGGCCATTTCTTGTCAATAGAATCCTACGCGACCGAGTCTACAGGATGACGCATCGTTCCATCTTGACTGTGGTGGGTGGAGTGCCAAGTTAATTGTTCTGCCTTATCTTTTGACATAAACATCCTTTTAAATCTTGATATTATTGGAAAGTATCGCAGAACCTTTGCAGGTACCCCCTTCCTGATCTTGCTTGTGCGTGGATTTACTTTCCATCGTGAAGAACCACATGTAGGACACGCCTCCAAGTGCTCTTTATCTTTTCTAAACAAGCAACAATTATTGATACAAGCATGTATCTTCTCATATTCTAAATCAAACTCTTTTAGAAACTTCTTTACCTTGTATAAAGAATTCAGAATACTGTTTTCCTCTAGTAACATATCCTGTAATATCTCAAGAAGTTCATTAAATGCTTTGTTTGACAACCCATTTGTAGCCTTATGCTTGTAAAGAGTAGTGATTGCTGACATCTTTGTGTACTTAGAACAACTTGGATATAATGGCGCTTCGGCCTCTTCCAACTTCTTTCTAAAAACATCTTCTGCATTCATATTTACGCCGTCGGTAGCCTCTGAATCTCCAGCAAAAGGAATGTATGCATCATAGTACATCCTATGCGCATCTGGCAACTGAGAAGCCTTATTTTGTTCAAAACTGCTTGTATGTTCCCCATGAAGAACCCAAAGCTGATATGAAGGATCAAAACCAATTCGGACCAAGTGATCATATACTACTTCATTTTTTTGTGACTTTTCGACTTTAAATTCTTTACAAGGACATACGATCCTATCAGGATTCCTAGCATACTTCTTAGCATTTGTTATAAATCTCTTCGCTTCTTCTAGGTACTCACCACTAGTCCTACAAATAGAAAAGGAAACTATGATTTATGTAATTATTCATATATTTGATAGCTTAAAGTAAAAAATTATCAAAAAAATTCGAAGGACCTCGGATAATTAATCCAGGTTTTATACATCCTTAACAACCAAATTTGGGAGTTCGTTCACTGCTCGCCAACATCTACAATCCCAAACCAAAATAGCCTATCATGGACACCAAATTAAAGTTAGCGCATTGTATATATAAGCAACAAATGCATGCAATTAAAATTATAAAAAAAATACTATGTACGACCAATCTACAGCAAGTCAGCTTGTTCTAGAACTGGGATATATTGACAAAATGTTGTTGTCATGGGAGAGGTGGGGAATGAGTCCATTTCTTCATGTAAGTGTGCTGCTGAATTAGAAATTATCTGGAAGTAAAGTAACTCTAGTGAGCCAACTTCCAAAACCAGAAGTTGGGAATCAATCAGGGCCATCACATATTTTACAGAATGGACCACTCTTTGTATACTCAAGTGCTAAAATGAATATACATAGGGAACAATATATATAACCTGATACTTTGTTAAGAGAACATTTACCTACAAGATATTACCAAGTTACAACAAAATAAATGTAACTGGCATCATTTCCTTGTGTAAACAGTACATGGAACTCACAAGGATCACCATGTGAGTTCCATGTACTAAACTGGTGCAAATGGCTATAGATGATGCTTTACTTTATCATGAATGCTTAACTTTTCTAAGTTTACTGTTACCCAACAGTACTGTCTCTTACGAGAGGGCCAGCACCCCAACAATCAATGACATCTCATCTTTTTCCCCTTCTTTCACAGTACACTGCACGTAATGTAGGGTTACATAACATTATCACATGTCATCTCTATGCTCATTGCATAAAATCAGTAAAGTAGGCAGGGCTATGTTGATAACTACTATGGTGCATGGACACCGATACACCACGACAAGAAAGGTACAGACGACACGGACAAAATGCCTATGTGTATTTGGACTGTCCAGAATGCATTTGATATGTACGTGTCAGACACAACATTGGCTTGGGTTTTGTATACTCTTATGTGTTCATCTCATATATTTCCGACTCTACATTACTGTCAATTCCAAAAGAGAGAAACTTGCCAGAAAACCGAAGCTACAACTCCTTTTTATCCGAACAAAAGAAGTTCTTTCTAAAAACATCTTCTGCGTTGAAGTATATCTGTCCACCTTTACTCTACTGCACCATAAGGTGCCTTGCACTACAGTTTACCTACAGTTGCTAAACCCAAACCACAAGCGGCCATGGTAGGAGAACTTTAGCATAGTCACAATTAAGATCCAAATGCCATGATATCAAAACTACGGTTGCAATTAATTAATAACTTTCCTTGTAGGAGAACTTTAGCATATTGTTGATATTAAGAACTGCAAACAACAAGAGAGCAATCATAATACATTGATGATATTAAAAACTTATATTAATAGAAATGAATTGCACTATAGTTTATCCTAGAAATATATTTTAAAATATACTTCAAGTGATAAAAATCAATATGGCATGTTCTAATACTGTAGGATGCACTAGTGCTTGAGGGATATATGAGTTATCAATGCAAAATGTGGGTCATATCATGTCGAAAATGTATTGGACACAACCCGGTCAATCCAAAATACGTTATAACACAACAAAGTAACTTATAAAACAAAACATAAAGAAAAACATAAGAAAATCACATAATGCGATGAAAAACACAATTGAACATAAAATTATCTTAACAATAACCATTTAAAATATCATCAGTGCTTCGAAAACTAAATTGCACAGAGAAGGTGTTAGGAAAGAAAATGAAGGCAACAAAATTAAAAGTGTATGGACAAAATATGAAACAACATAGTACATTTTAGAAAATAAATTTTTTGGAGTGTCAATGTCAGTATAATCTCACCTGTAGCCTGTCCCTGAGACCCAAGATTCCTGGTGTATAACCTGTTGCAATGCACAAAAACACAAGATGAATATTCAATTCCAAAAAAAAGAAAAAAAATAAATTTTGTTTTGAAATTTTTTTGCAGTAGTGTAAATTTTAGAAAGAAACTAATTTAGAACTAAAACACTTGAACATGTAAGCGTTCATGGAGGATTCAGAGAAAATTGAACCTAAAGAAAATTATTGGAAAATGTTGTCAATATTAACAAAGAGAAACCCTAGATGTTGATTTCTTCCTCAAAACCATATTTAAGAAAGAAAAAAAACTAGATAATGATTGATCTTTTCTGAAGTTTACCGAATCCCCAATTATTAAACCTAGAAAATAAATCAAGAAAGAGAAACTCAAAAAATTGGGAGGGAGAGAACGTCCTTTTCCGCCCCTCCGAGAGAAGAAGGATTAACCCCGAATTCTTACCTTTGTCGCCCCTCCGAGAGAAGTTCCCCTTTGTCGGCCCCTCCGAGAGATTGTCCGATTTAGAGAGGGAGAGAGAAAATGGGATAATAGGAAACCCTTAACATCTTTTCTGTGCTCTCACCGCCAAAAAGTTTCGTGGGAGGGAAACTTTTTGGCCCCAAAAATTTCGTAGACTGCTGCTCTCACCGCCAAAACTTTTGCTGTGTAACTCTTCGATGCTGTAGCAAAAAAATTTTGAGAAAAAAATCATGTGAAATTTTATTCTGAGACAACACTTTTTAAGTATTGTATATTATATATGATATTATTACACTTATAAAGTGTTTTATATAGTACGTAATATTCTACGACATTTGTAAGTTGACTTAAAAGTGTTGTTAAAGTTATGTTTATGACACTTTTAAATAGGTGTCGTAGATTATGATAAATACTCAATTACAACGACATTTTTTAGTCGAGTGTCGTCATTATAAAAAATTAACGACACTTATTTAGAAAGTGTCGTTATAACACTATTTTGTTGTAGTGTAACAAAAGCTATAGAGTCCAGGATGGCTTGTTATGCCAGTGACCAATCACACGTAATATTGTACTTGGTATATAAATGATAACAATTGACAGGGAAGAACATGGTAAGTCTCATAAGGCGCGGCGCGGTCCGCCGTGGGTAAGTTCCAACGTATTTTATATTATGCTTGTCATATGCTTGTTTGAAATCCATTATGATGGTTAGAAATATTCATACATTAAGTCATATAAACTCTTCAACCAAATGAGAGCTTGGAACTTAAATAGCCATGCACCAGTAGAAAGTGTAATGTACTGATCCTCGCTCTCCATGCAGGTACCCCGAACCACGAAGGACGTGTCGCTTAAAACTCAGGGCGACGTGAACCCTTTTAAAGCCTCGTCCGCGTGTTGAAGGCTTGTTTCTGAAATCCTTTTGAAGACTCCGCAATCAGTACAAAGAAAAAAAGATGACGACTCGACTTCCCTCGATAGCAGGTGAAAAGTGTAATTGTTTTGCTTGTAAAAAGGGATGTAATGTATGGAATGACTATCTCATCAGCATTCATTTTGTAAGTTGAGTCATGTTGTAGCCCGCACGGCAATGATTGTAATGGAGTCAATGTAAATGAAGTTTTATTATCAATGAAAAGTCTACTTCTATTTTAAATGTGTCAATCAATTTCTCTGCGTACTCTACTTTGATGTTGTGTTTCGGATAACCTTATGCCTACACCTTGTGCGATCGTAACTTAGGTTCGTACAACATCACGCCCGGGAGACGACTATCGATTCTACGGAATCAGGGCATGACATAATAGTATCAGAGCACGGCTTTACATCCTTTGGCCTCGTGTCTAGAGTTTAAAACCTTTGACCTTGTATCGATGAGAAAAGTTGTTCCATACAATGAGTCCATAATAATTTGAGACTGATGTGTTTGCCTTCGTATTACAGAAGTGCCAGAACCCACGGCCAAGCAAGAGCAAAGCTCTTCTAGCGGCTCTAGTAGTTCGCGGGCCGGACCTTCTAATAATACAATCGAAAGGACGCTGCGCATGATGGAGGCGCAGCAGAATCAGTCCGAGACCCGACATCAATAGACAGAGGCACGACAGGCCCAGTTCGAAGCTCGCTTTGACGCACAAGCTAAGCTGCAACAAAAGCAACTAAATACTCTGCAGCAGATCATCCAGACAATCATGGCCAACGGAAATTCTGCAACTACGCCTGCTGTTACTGTACCGGCGGTCCAACCCATTGAAGTCAGCACTGAGGAGCCCGAGCGTCAACCAGCGGTACCGAAAAAGTACAACTTTGAAGTGTCAGAATTCAAGAAGCATGTCGTACTTCCTTCAACGATACCGAAGGCCCTTCTATGGCAATCGACTGGTTGGAAGAGCTGAAAGCTCACTTCGAGCTCCTCGGCATTGAAGAATCAAAGCAAGTTGCCTGTGCACAACTTCAACTACGTTTGAACGCGCACGACTGGTGGGCCGTGCACAAGCGAGCGATCAGACGCGACAACAACACAACGCTGATCTCTTGGGCCACGTTCCGCAAAGCCTTTGAAGTCGAGTACCTTTCGTCAGCCGTTCGTCAAGCAAAGAAAAATAAGTTCATACAGTTGAGGCAAGGGAACCGGACCGTAGAACAGTATGCCGCAGAATTCAACAAGTTGTCCAAATTTGCTGATACGTTTCTTCCTACAGAGGAGTGTCATGTACGACGGTTCAAAGTGGGTCTGCGACGCTCTATCGGTGCGCATGTTGGGGTCCTAAAGTACAAGACCACGGGCGAGGCTCTGAATTATACTCTCCGTCTTGAGAGCAAATACCCTTCCATTGCTGCCGACGTTGTGCGCCACTCCAATCACAAATGTTCTAGCTATACGGGAGGCAACAACTACGCATCAAAGCTTCCAAACAACGACAGCTATAGAGGAAAGAACCTACTACCTCAATGCACCAAGTGCAACAGTCTCAGACACGATGCCAACAACTGCTTCACCTTCGAGGGAGCATGTTTCATTTGTAGAGAAAGGGGCCACAGAGCTCGAAACTGTATGGCTCGAAGACCAAATCATCCCAACGCACCACCACCATAACACCGTCAAGAGAACCGAGGACATGCGCCCCGACCTGCTCAGCCCATTCAATCCAACAACAAAGACCGATGTCCTAATGCTCAAGGACGCGTCTTCGCCCTGACTCGAGACGAGGCGTTCGCTTCCGACACTGTTGTGACAGGTATATCTTCAATAATGTACCTGCTCGTGTGTTATTTGATTCAGGCGCTTCGTATACTTTCATATCGGCGGACTTCGTCGCCGAGCATAAATTTCCTATAATGTCATTAGACCTCGATCTTAGCGTAAGTATGCCTTCGGGCGTGCCACTACTCACAAATTTAGCCTACGAAGGAGGAATCATATGTATTAGGGGTCAAAAGATCGGTCTTGATGCGATAGTTCTAGATATGAAGGACTTCGATATCATACTGGGCATGGATTGGCTCGGTCCTTGCAATGCCACCATCGACTGCGCAGGAAAGAGGGTCACCTTCCGCATACCTGGAGTGCCCAAATTTTGCTATTCGTGTGGTGAAGTATCGTCGATACATGGTGATCTCGGCAATTTTTGCTCGAAAGCTGCTGTATTCCGGATGCGAATTCTACTTGGTGTCCGTTCGTGACATGAGACAGGATGGTGCAAACGTGGGTCAGACCGATGTTATGGCAAAATTCTCAGACGTGTTTTCGGACGAGCTACCCGGCATGCTGCCCGATCGAGAAATAGAGTTCACTATCGACACATTTCCTGACACCCGGTCGATCTCGAAAGCTCCATACAGAATGGCCCCGACAGAATTGAAAGAACTGAAGGCATAACTACAGGAATTACTTCACAAAGGGTTCATCTGTCCGAGTGTCTCGTCGTGGGGTGCGCCCGTGCTATTTATGAAGAAGAAGGATAGATCGATGCGGCTCTGCATCGACTATCGAGAATTGAATAAGGCCACCGTTCGAAACAAATATTCCCTGCCCCGCATCGACGACTTGTTCGACCAGCTCCAAGGTGCAACGATGTTTTTGAAGATTGATCTGCGATCGGGTTATCACCAACTCAAAGTCAAGCCAGATGACGTGTCGAAGTCTGACTTCCATACTCGTTACAGCCACTACAAGTTCTTGGTAATGCCGTTCGGTCTGACAAACTCCCCTGCCATCTTTATGGATCTAATGAATCGGGTGTGTCACGCACACGTCCTTACATGTCAGCGTGAATTTTGAGTTACGCACCATCTTTGCATGCGTGCGTGAATTTCTTATCACTTTTCCACGCTCACTTTTCACGCTTACTTTTCACGCTCATTTTCCATGCTCACTTTTTCACGCTCACACTGTGCGTGCGTGAATTTCCCTTCACACTTATACTGTGTGTGCCAACATGAATCACTTTTTACGCTCACTCCGACTAGGCTTGTTGGCTTGACTTGTTGGCCTTAGTATAACCTACTAAACTTGGCGTGACTTTCTAACCTGGGTGTTACTATTTGCTCTATAACTTATTCATTTAATGATGGCATGATAATTCTTCTATTATATCCTTACGCCTTTTTGCATGAACTTGATAAATCATGATATGTTAATATTGTTAATACAGATTATTATGTGGAATGTGTCATGTGTCTTGATTGATCCATGGATACCCAGTATGACTAGAACTTAACTCTGAGGAGTTATAGGCTCGACCCCATGTAATACCAATTGACTTTCATGCCTTGTCACCATTGATAATGATTGTGACATTGACTAATAATTGATCATGCGTTCCTGATTGGAACTAAGAGAATGGCTAGTCGTCTTATTGAATTGAATGAATGAGACACGTTCATGTAATAAGCTATTGCAATCGATTAGCCGATCCCGAATATTGGCATACAGGCACATGCAGGTTTCAAATTATTTATTTATTTATTTAGTTATTTATTTATCTTACAAAACAGCATGTGTATTTTATGGTCAAGACATGATTACTCCGTGGTTAGATTTGATTGTTGTATTACGCTATGTAAGACCTACAACATAGCCGCACGGGTATCGTTGTAGAGTTGCGCATATCGTACCCCGTACGAAAGTACTCATTTGAATGACCATGATCTACGGCATGGGATTTCACTCAACGTAGAGACTATTAAGTCAAATAAAATAATGATTGCATGGAGAGAATGGATTCCCGAGTTCTTACATGGCAGCCCCCTTGGGACTAGTAGTGCCCGACGGGCCGGCTGGTTCCCACAGATATTGTAAATCTGTCACACGGGCAGGAAACAGTATCTGCTTATATTATTATACATGCTATATTAACGGCGGGCGTCCCGCTGGGACTCGTCTAATTATATGATTGACACAATTGATTGACTGGATAGACTAGCCTTGCTCGTACATAGTAAGAACTGAGGAATCCCTATTTGCATAATTCTAGGATAACTTGAGACTCACAATAGCAAGCCGTAGTAGTTGATTGGCCGTTTAAGATGATTTATTTGTGTACTGTACCTACTCTGTTGCCTAACTGAGATGATCAGAATGTCAGGACATGACGGGCCAACTTCTGTTCTTGTTTGGTTGGGAGGTTGGTTCGAAGTGTCGTGATGTTATGTGAATCCTAGTGGAAAGCAGAGATCTATTATTATATTCTCTTACTTACTGGTTTAATCCTTCATATCGTGCTCCCTTGTGGTACTTGCTATTAGAGGTCTATGTAATGTCCCAAATTCATGATACGTATTTAGTGTACGTATACGTGTTTTGGACCCATATTTTATTTATTTATGGTTAGTTATCTTGGTTTATTTTGCATTGGCTTGGTTTTATTGACATTGATAGTTTAATTGGTTTTAATGGTTCATTGGTTTATTTGGGCTTGGTTTATTCCTGGGTTGGTTCGGCTTGGTTTGGTTTGCTTGGTTCATTATGAACCATAGGGGTGAACCCCCTACCTACCACCACCATTCCCCTTTATAACCCACCTAACTTTTCTCTCTCCTCCACTTTCTCATTAACTCTTCTTCCTTCTCCATTAAACCCACCACCAACCAAGAACACCCCTTAGGCAAGTGCAACTTGCTTCCACAAGAGAATCCATTTTTTTATTGTTCCATTAGCTTCTCCTCATGTTTCTAAGACACATTAGAACTTGTCATTTTCCATTTTGAGGCTTTAATTTTTGTAGATCTAGAAATTAGTTATTTTTGGATTTTGGTAGTTTTGAGCTATCAAACTTCTTTGTTTTCAAGTTTTGATGGTTCCATATTGTAGAGAATTTTATTCTACCCAATTTTGACCTTTGAAAAGTTGGATTTGGACTTGTTTTGACCAAGTTATGGGCTTTTGAAGCTTTGGGTTCAACCACGGAGTTCCTGCTGATTTGGAGAAGAAGTGAGCAGTGTGCGCGAGCTTTTTAGCTTGTGCCACTGAATTGCACGCGCTCTTTAGCACAGCACAATGGAGTTCATATGCTGCCTTTTGGAGCGTATGTCTTGCATACGCTCACTTGTGTGACAAGGAGTCGTATGGAGTTCATATGCTGCCTTTTGGAGCGTATGTCTTGCATACGCTCACTTGTGTGACAAGGAGTTGTATGGAGTTCATACGCTGTCTTTTGGAGCGTATGTCTTGCATACGCTCACTTGTGTGACAAGGAGTCATATGGAGTTCATACGCTGCCTTTTGGAGGCGTATGACTGAGCGTAGCCTGACCTGAGCGTAGCCTGACCTGAGCGTATGACTTTTGCACTGAGCGTATGGCCTTTGGCTGACTTGGTCTTATGTCAGTGTGCCAGTTTGGTTTTATTTTCCTTAAGCTTGGCTCTTCTATAGCCCTGTATATTGATATTTTATTAGATATTTTACGTCCATTTTATATCCTTACGCCTTTTGTTATGAACTTGATAATCACGAATTTACTTGATATGTTTGGAATTCATAATTGAGCATGACGTGATAGTGACCCGTAGTGGTGCACTCCTGACATAATAACCTGACATGACCTGATAGTGGCCCATCGTGGTGCACTCCTGACAAGTACACTTGGCATGATAACCTGACATGATTATCTCGAATAGCTGTTGCGACGGCTACCTGACATGACATGACATGTATAATTAATCTGGGCACCGTGGGCGATTGTGCTTGTACAAATAATCCAGTCCTGTCTTGTATCATGTCTAGGAAGGGACTCCTGAGTACCACGGTCAGGAGTACCTACTGAAATGGACTAAGGTTAATGATTAGTATAATTCACTAGTCATGAAGAGATGTTCTCCAGTTACAGGCAATCCCGTTATCCCGGCCGCAAATGTTTGGACTTGTAGCCTGCCGACGAGTAGGGCACATTTCCAGCCCACTGTTATGTGGGGCACCCATCATTGTCACTTAAATGATTGAATTCTATTGTCACTCTAATGTATTGTACTCTCTAGATTGTCACTATAATGATTGCCTGGATAACCTGGATAGCTGCAGGGCCTGTGACTACTTGGAGCATCTCATTGCATCTTACTAGTAACTAGGATTGTGATCACCCTAGTTAGTTAATGTAGAAAGCCGTAGGCAATGATTGGCTGTGATTGATTGGATGGTGTCTAGTCCAGTATAGTATTGTCTAGAATTGATTGATTGCAAGATTGTACCAGAATGATTGAATAATGGTCACTCCAGATTGTTACTATAACGATTGTACTCTATTGTCACTCTAGCATATTGTACTCTTCATTGTCACTTTTATCATTGTACTCTCTCTCCTTTTCAACTTAATGATTGGCACCTATAGCAATAAATGATCAGAGACCAAGTTCTGTTCAGGCGAAGGGTTACAATCTCGGTCCTTGTTTGGTTTAAGGATTGTAACCTGGCTTCTGGAATAGTACCTTCGTTTTCTCTTCATATATTGTCCAGCTATGTTTTATTTAGCATGATTCTCCAGTTCTTTCATGTCAATGATGCTTCGTTTAATTATTTTCTCTGATCGGGATAAGTGCATTGGTAGTGCACAAACCTCAATCTGTGTTATTTATTGTTGTTTTCTTATGTATTGAATGATAATGATTTGTTGGATTTAGTTCTTAAGTGAAGCCTCCTTTGTGGCACTTGCTCTTTCTGGGGTCTGACCCAGCTGGTTTTGTATGGCCAGATACCGGAGCAGCACCAAAGGATCTCCCTGCTTTCCAGCCCGATGGTGGTCACCAGGCGTAACCAGGGCATCGAGTGGGTTCTTTTTTGTTCTCCCACTGTAATATTATAAATTATTCTTTTGAGACGTTTAGCCGACGAGCAAGTGTTAGCTCGATTGTACTTACTTACTGTCTGCCTACGGGCTGTAACATGATTGACAAGCCCCGGGGGTTGATCATGTATGGCTGAACTCTTGCTAGTCTTCACATTTTGTAACGACTAGCTTCATGATCATTCCGAATATATAATGTATGGGACGCCTTACTATTGTGTATTTGGTGGTCTAATATCTTATAACTACTATTAGCTGGTTGAGGTTGAGACAACAGGCTATTTTATGACCTTAAGAGACTGATGGATTGTAGTGAAACCCTCACATATCTAGGCAGCCGTGACCGTATAGCGGTGTGGATTCCATTCCGTTATACGTAGCTGGCTATGTCTGCCTCCCTCTCCAGTATTCTAGTTCTGGGGCGTGACAGTCTAACCTCTCTGGTTTTGTATGGCCAGATTTAGAGCCAGTTCTCGAGGATCCAGCTACTTCTACCTCCAAGATGGTCAATACTAGGGGAATGATCGCAGGAGGACTCGAGTGGGTTCCTTACTTCACCGCTCGTTTTGTTATTTACTTCATACTTAGCCGTTTGACACCGACATGTTAGTCGGATTGTCTTGCACTTACTTTACATGATTGTAATTAAGTCAGACTGCAGCTGATAACAATTGTGTATATGTTACTATACCATCTGGCTATGTTTTGTAAAGCCAGATCTCAAGAATATTTTGACTAAGCGTTTGGGATGCCTTACTGCTTTATCTTACATGTTTTCTATTTCTGTTTCTTGTTTGAATGATTGAGACAATAGATGTGAAGTGACCATAGTAAGACTTTCATGTAGTATGCACCCCCTCGTCTGGTTAGACAGCATTGATCGTATTATACGGTATTCATCTACCCGTAATACGTAGCTGGCTGAGTCATTCCCCCGCTCTCCAGTATTCTGGTTCTGGGGCGTGACAGGGTGTTCCGTCCGTTCGTTAACAAATTTGTAGTAGTCTTCATCGACGACATCCTCGTCTACTCAAAGGATCGAGCACAACATGCAGAGCGCCTACGGACGGTACTCCAAACCCTTCGAGAGAATCAGTTGTATGCGAAGATGAGCAAGTGCGAATTCTGGCTGAACAGTGTCTCATTCCATGGGCACATCATCTCCGTCGCGAACATCGCAGTCGATCCGAAGAAAGTTGAGGCAGTTGCTGATTGGAGACGGCCCGTATCAGTTAGCGAAATTCGAAGCTTCCTAGGCTTGGCGGGATACTACTGACGCTTCGTGAAGGACTTCGCGAAGATTGCATCGTTGTTGACTCGCCTCACCCAGAAAGGAGTCGTATTCGAGTGGTCAGACGACTTTGAAGCTTCCTTCCAAGAGCTCAAACAACGGCTCGTTTCGGCCCCGATACTTGCTCTTCCTGAAGGGACTGAGGGATTTCAAATCTTCAGCGATGCTTCTGGCCAGGGCTTGGGGAGTGTGCTCATGCAGCGGGATAAGGTGATATCTTTTGCTTCCCGACAGTTGAAGCCGCACGAGAAGAACTATCCCACGCACGACCTAGAACTAGCGACAATTGTGTTCGCGTTGAAGCTGTGGCGTCACCATCTCTATGGCGTGACGTGCAGGATTTATACGAACAATAAAAGTCTCAAGTATCTCTTCACCCAGAAAGAACTAAATTTGCTGTAACGCCCTAGAACCAGGATACTGGAGAGCGGGGGCATACATAGCCAGCTACGTATATTGAAGTGCAAACCACCTCGCTATACGGTCACGCCTGTCTAGATATATGAGGGTTTAACTACAAGCCATCAGTCTCTTATGGTCATGAACAAGCCTATTGTCTCAATCTCAAGCAAGTAGTAACAGTTACAAGATGTCAGAGCACCAAATATACAATAGTAAGGCGTCCCATACATTACATATTTGGATGATCATGAGCCTAGTCATACAAAATGTCAAGACTAGCAAGAGTTTCAGTCATACATGATCAACCCTAGGATTTGCCAATCATGTTACAGCCCGTAGGCAGACAGTAAGTAAAGTGCAATCGAGCTAACACGTGCTCATCGGCTAAACGCCTCAAAAGAATATTTTTACAATAAAGTAGGAGAACAAAAGGAAAACCCACTCATTGCCTTGGTTACGCCTGGTGGTCACCATCTGGCTGGAAAGTAGGAAGATCCTCTGGAGCTACTCCGGTATCTGGCCATAAAAAACCAGCTGGGTCAGATCCCAGAAAGAGCAAGTGCCACAAAGGAGGCTTCACTTAGGAACTAAAACCAGCAATTAACACAAACATAAAATATATAATAAAATTAGAGATATGGAAATCATGATGATATACGGTAAGATAGCCATGGAACTATTCAGGTAACCGAGTTACAACCCTTAAACCAAACAAGGACCGGGGTTGTAACCCTTCATCTGAACGGAACTTGGTTTCTCGTCATTTAGCGGATAAACAAAGCACAAGTAATCAGGTCAGGTTACAATCTTGTACAGGATCAGGACAAGACTAGACTAGCTAAACTCCATCCAATCAATCACGGCCAAACAATAAATACGGCTTGATACTTTAACTAACTAGGGTTATCACATGCCTAGTTACTAGCAAGATGTAGTGAGATTATTCCAACAGCCACAAGCCCTGCAGACCATCCAGGTTATCCAGGTCGAATATTTGTTCGAGAAGGGTGCAACACATGACAGTGTGCTGGAAATGTGCCCTACTCGTCGGCAGGCTACAAATCCATAAGCGTGCCCAGATAACGGGATTGCCTGTAGCTGAAAAATCTTTTCATGACTACTGAGTTATTCTAGTTATTAGCCTTAGTCAATTTTAGCAGGTACCCCTGACCGTGGTACTCAGGGGGCCCTGTCCTAGACATGATACAAGACAATACTGGTTTATTTGTACAAACACAATCGTCCACAGTGTCCAGGCCATTTATTCTTGTCATGTCATGTTAGCCGTCGCAACAGCATATCGAGGAATATCATGTTAGGTTTATTTATCAAGAGTGCGCCACGACGGGCCACTTATTATGTCATCTTACTTGTCAAGAGTGCACCACGACGGGTCACTATCGTGTTCATGGAACATGTACAGAATTTACATGATACAAGCATTCTATCAAGGGACCCAAGTTATACAGAGAGTCATGAGACATAAGCATAATGTAATATTTCCAATATAATAAAAAGGGTGCAAGGCTACGGAAAAGCCATGCAGTAAGGAAGAGGGTCTCATGCGGCTCAGAAAACACGGGCTCATGCGGCTCAGAAGACACGGGCTCATGCGGCTCAGAAAGGGACAGGGGCATGCGGCTCAGAAAACACGGGCTCATGCGGCTCAGAAGACACGGGCTCATGCAGCTCAGAAAGGGACAGGGGCATGCGGCTCAGAAAACACGAGCTCATGCGGCCAGGGAAGGCTCATGCGGCAATAGATGAGAGTCTTATGTGGCAATGGAGGAAAACGGGCATATGCGGCAGTGAGAAGAACAATCTCATGCTGCTCAGAAGGACGGGCGCATACGGCTGAAAAGGGGACGAGTCCATGCAGCTCATGAGGAAAGGAGGCTCATGCGGCTGGGAGGATGTAAGCATATGCGGCTGGAAGAGAATGGCTCATGCGGCTGGAAGAGAATAGCTCATACGGCTGAGGGGACTGCGAGCTTATGCGGCAATGGAGAAGTAGTGCTATGCGGCTCAGAAGAGACAGGGGCTTTATGCATCTGGGAAGAGGGAACCATGGCCTATGTGGCAGATAGAAATCATGCATATGCGGCTGGAAGTAAATGGGTTCATGCGGCTGAGGGGCCAAGGAATGCTATGCGGCTGATGCTTCCAGGAGCCATATGGCTAAGGAAAACTTGCCGTATAAAAAGCCATGCGGCTAAGTCACTGTTCTTCTTCTCCATCTTTTCGGGAAGAAGAACTATGGGAAAACCATGGCTTCAAAACTCCATAAATCCTTCATTTAGGGTCAGAATCCAGACTTCCATAGGTCAAAATGGGGCAGAACGAAATTTTCTACAACATGTGTCACGACCCGCACCCGTTTTTTTTAAACGGATACGAGACGTGTCCAAGCCAGCCTACGCCGCAGTGTCGGCGGTAGAACGCTGTCACGGCCATGAAGATCAAAATTACAACTAATGCTCATTCACACAAATTAATTTAACTTACAAGGATCACAAGTTTTACATTTGTGGAAAATATAAACTTGTACAAATAAATGAATGACTACAACTCAACTAACTAGCTAGTCACTAGGCTTTGTCTGCAAGTATTCTCGTCACTCCCCAAGCTAAGTGAATCCACGGCTAACCTAAAAATGTTGGTTTCCAGTCAGGAATGGAACGAGCACAATTCACTGAATACAATCTCAATAAAGAAAATGACTATAAACAAAGATTAGACATCAATCATGAGTTTTGAAAATAACAGGAAATACAGAAAACTAATAATAAATAAATAGACACAAAAATACTTTCCCCAACTGTTCGAAGTACCTTTGATATGTGATCGGTCTCGGGATAATTATGCGACACTGTCTACACTGTCTAAAGTTATACTGTCTAAAGTTACACTGTCTAAAGTTACACTGTCTAAGTTACACTGTCTAAAGTTACACTGTCTACAGCAAATATTGAAATAAAGAAACATTGTCTACAAATTAATAATCATGATCTACACAGTTTAAATGCAATAATAATCACGGTCTACACTGTCTACTTTGCAATAATAAATTACTGTCTACACTGTCTACTTTGCAATAATAAATCACTGTCTACACTATCTACACTGTCTAATGTCAGACCACACATCATTGGCACTTCTCATTTCCGACTCAACAAATTTTAATAGAAAATAATCACATAACCAATGGCTAATCAATGAAATATAGTGAAAATCAATATCGAAATGCAGACAATAAATTGTACTCGCCTGTGGTCCTTTGCTGGTGAAACCGACAATCTGAACTACTCGATGTGCCACTATAGTCAAAACCCGTACAACAGTCCCCGAAAGCTGAAATAAACAATATCAATGATCTCAGAATAGTCCAATTAGCTAGAATTGTCTGTCCTTACATCCAATTCTGGACACAGGGACAAAACGGTAATTTCGGGCCAAAACGGTGTCCGCCGTTGGACCCGCTTTGCACCGAAAAGCGTGCCAAAGTCAACGGTCTCTAAAGTTGTCAAACTATATGTCTACGGATCCAGTTTTCTGATACGAACCCAACCGTATGTCCAAAGTTGGATTCCGGCGGGCCGTGCACAAAATCGCCCGTTGAGTCGGACCGTGGGGCCCACAAAACGGCGTCGGATTCAACTGTCTCAGAATTGGACCAAACTTGGCATGCAGGACCAGAAAAATGATACGGTTCTGCTAGCGCAAGTTTCGTCTCGATCTGACGAGCGTGCAAAAAGTAATTAAGAAATTTGCAAAGTGCACGATACGGATAATTTCGACGGATACGCATCAAATTCGTCGCGCACACGCGACCAATTTGAATTCCGCCAAAGCCCACACGACCACGAAACCGTTACGCAGCTTTCGATGCTTACGGTGCGCGACCACGTCGCCCAGAATGGCGGGACGCACGTCGTGTGGAGCGATTTCTAGCTTTTGAAAATAGATTTTTCGTCAACTTCAACTTAATTTTAAACAGGAAATAATCCACAAGAATTAAATCTAAAAGTAGGGTTTCCATCTTGGTTAGGTTGGCTAGAAATCTATTCAAACGGTTTTCTAAAACTTGCGATATGCTGGTCACAAATCGACCGCAAACATCGGACATTGGGGCAGTTTTTGCTCTGTTTCTCGAGCAGATTTTTGTCGACTTTCACGTCGATTTTACGGACAGATTAAGGCGATCTAAAGAAAAGCACTTAAAGACATTAGAAGGCGTATAGGTTGTGAGTTTACCAGAGAAGACGGGGGGCGAAACGATCCACGGTGTACGACGAACAGTAGCTGCGAAGTGGGTTCGATACACCATGCTACTGCTGTCGTTCCTGCTCTTCCGCGCGCGTGCGTGTGTGCGTTGCCTCCGCGCGGTCTGGCCGGCGGGCGGCGGCCCGCGGTGGTGCACTCGTGCGCGCGGGAAAGGTGCCCAGGGGTCGGGGGTTGGGGCGGCGTTTCAGTTGTTAGGGTTTGTGTTGAGGTAAATCGATGAGATCTTTCGATTATACGCACATTTATATGTTTGTGCTCTGGGAGCAAACCGAGTACCTATCGGGTTTGCTTGGGGTGTGGGTCTCTGTAGCTGGGCTGGGATCTAATGTTGTGGGGTTTTAAGGCCATGTGGGCCGGTGGGAGCTTCTTGTTGTTTCTAATTCCTTTTTCCTTTTCCTTTATTTCTATTTCTTTCTCTATTTAATATCTAAATATATGTATACTTATATGTATACGTATAATCACCTAGACGTCTATATACATGTATTCCCTTACATATATATATATATACACACACATAAACATACACACTTAGTTATATATATATTCATTTGTATCTATATATTTAAACTATATATATATATATATATATATATATATATATATATATATATATATATATATATATATATATATATATATATATATATATATATATATATATATACACGCATATTTATCACACATAATTATATATTATAAATATACTCATTAATAAAAGTATATTTCTATTTACATAATCATACACCCATATTTAAATATATATTTATATATATTAATACACATGCACCTATTTATTATTCATTTATATAATCACTCTCATATATTTATCTATACACCCACCCATATATATCATACATTATGTATACACCTATATCTTTCGATAAAGAATACGATAATGATAACTATTAATAATAAATCATTTATATTTAATAACCACAATAAGAATATTAATATCATATAATCTCAATAGATTAATAATAATAATAATAACAAAATTTAATAAGCCAATAATTAATTATTTATAAAATCTAAAATTACCATTTAGTTTAAATAAAAATAAAATATCGACAATTTCCGGGAAGGGGAGCTACAAATCTACCCACCTTAAAAATAATTTTGTCCTCGAAATTCTAATTCATAACTATCCTTAAATTTCAAAAAGGAAATCTACTATAACCTTAATCTCCTTAAATTTAATTCCTCCAAATATAGTTTGTATTCTTCTCCTAGCCATATAGCCTCCAGGACTTCTACCCACCTTTTGTCACACTACTCCTCAAATTAAAATCTTAAAATCTTCTAACTGGTTGCTAACAACCTACCAACAATATCTAGGCATATGGTATCTATAATCCGCTCCTATCTATCAAACAACCTGATATATAGTAAACAATAATCCCATACAAGTAGCTAAGAATATTGGTAAATCCCAATAAGCCTGACCATTCGTCGCTCTGCAATAGAAAGGACAGAATGATAAGGAAGAATAATCGGGAGCAATATGAAATTTCAAGAGCGGTGGAGAGTATCCGATGATGCAGATGGAATGAAAGTTTTTGGAACATTGACTTATTGCTAGATTGGGCTTCTCTAGTCCAGTCATTTGCTACGTCAAAGACCCTTCGTTCTTAGAGGGGCTTACAATTCATGCAATACATAAATTTCGTTCTCAAAATTTTATCTGAGCAAGATTTCATAACAGAACAGAATTTGAGGAATCAAGTTTGTGACCTTAATGGGTTCTCTATCTGGTCATCACTCGTTGTTTGGATGAATCTTGGATTTCAATCTATATTGGCTGGACGAGATCCCTATGATAAAACTATGTCTACTAGGTTAGGGTAACCTAGAATAGGATTCCTTCTAAGTGGTTGAGCTAGTTACTAGTTCGGGTTGGTTAGCTAGGTCCATAAGCCTGAAATGCGCCTTCAGTGACTTTTGCGTTTAAATAGCACATGAGGCCTCCATTGGGTGGACACTAGTGGCATGTGCGTAGTGGGCTTCGAGTGGATCGTAATCATATATTGGGACGAAGGAAATGAGTCGAGGTTGAGTCTCTAATTGGGAGTCGGAGAGTATACCGGTACTATGGTAAGGGTTATAGCTAGTCCTTTTTAACCTGAAAGTCGTACTATAAAAATAGAGAAAAAGGGGACGGGTTTGAGTGGGACATGATATACCTAGATGAGGGTGGACTCGTCTAGATCTTACATATAAAATTTGTTGGAAGGTAACAGCTAGTCTCGTGCTCCGAATATTAATGACACGGCCGGTTGCACAGAATGGTCTAAATGGAAAGTGGGAGTCCATGGGGCACTTAACTATCATCCTAATGGAAAATTATTCTAATCAATCGGTAATCTTCGTATATCCCAAAACTTTAGGAGGCTTATAGTCTACCCACCTTAGAAATAGGACATGGTCTTAGGAATATTGAGGTTAGAGGGATTTCAAATCCGTTATTGTGCCTTGACTCTTCTTTAATAAGGAATAAGGCACAGTGTAACGAAATACGGTAGATATAGTCAAGTCAAGGATCGTTCCTCAATAAATGAGAAACGAGGGTGTATTAACAACACATGGTCGATAACATAGAGGAACATACCCATCCATAGTGTACAAGAGTTATCGACGGGGTAACCAGCTCCAAGGCATGTCCTATGAAGAGATTTCTAACAACTGAGTCGTGAATCTCTAGTTGTGCCAAACCTGTCAGACTATTGTCATAAGGGTTCTAGTGGTATGGGCTGTAATGATCATGCGTTGTTGTTGACAACTGGTATATCACAATTTGACAGGGTATTTAATCTATGGTATTAGCTAAACAAGTGACTGTGGTGTTCCAACACTAGTTAGGTCTTAATATCAAACATTTACATAACTAGAGTTTTTGTTAGAAGCCAATCTCGGGAGGAGTGTCACGGTAAATGATTACCCTATTGTCCACTCATCTCATGTCTAACTGTGGGCTTCGGTCGAGGAAGGGTTGGTTCAAGGCTTAAGGGTTGCTAGTTAAGGCCAGCTTCTAGCAAATAATTTGAGACTCACAACATTTGGCTTCTTGAAAATAGATAGTCTTCTAGGTTGGCGTTCTGACTAAGGGTAAAACCCAAATCATTCTCAAGTTCAGATGGCTCGAAAGTCTCAATAGTAGTTTGAGGGTCGATGGGAGAACGAGTAACTCAATCACATGACTGGCCGTTGGTAGCTACACTTGTGCCTACCATTATCATAGCCCTGAGAATACTCTGTATTTCTCTACCATCACGAGCTTTCGTCTTTCCAAATCGGTGAAAGACAAAACAATAAAGAATTTAAGGGAGATGTTACTGAATATAATTTCGTGATTCAAGGACGAACATATAATTCAAGTAGAATTGTCAATGCAGTCGTGGATGAGACCCTAGAGACATCTATATCTCAATCCACGTAGGGTAATTAAATAAAGTGCGAACCAAATGCATCATGGTTGATCAGACCATAATACATTGATTCTGATCAGACAATAAGTTAGCAGGCGTCCCCACTAAACATATGCCTCGAATCAAGCTCGATAAAAGAATAAGCTTGCAAAAACTAGGCTGTAATAGCAGCGTTGGTCAAAATAGTCAAGATACAAGCATGCGAGATTTTTGAAAAGAGGCACAAGTAGTTCGAGTTTAGAGAAAATCAAAACTTACCTGGTGTCTTTGCTTATACAATCTTTCTAAAATCTTCCTGTCCATATGGTCTTGGTCAACTAATGGGTTATAGAACTCTGGATTCTATATTCTTGGTAACTTATTAGTGTCTGTCAACTTCCTCGTCAATAGATCACAAGGACCACATAATGCTAGGTTGGTAGACATGCTACTCAACTTACAGAACTTCCACTAATATTGGCCTTGGATCTTATGGGACATACATGGTATCGTCCTATCCTCCATAGTATCCTAACCCGTAATCACGTTTGAAGTCATTTCACCGAGAGTTATGCCTCGCCCGTATACTCGGGCTGTGGTAAACCCTTGGTTTCGTAACTCAAATATGATACGAAGTCAAACACTACTTAACCCTATCCAATATTGACTCAAGGGTAACGGCGATCAAAGAGAGGACCACTAGCCATAGTTTGGCAATATTCCATCACCTATATTTTCTTAACTAATTTCACCTCTAGGGGTTGTGTCTCGCCAGTGCGCTGCTGGCTGCAGTGAATCCATAGTCTCCATAATTCAATTAAATGGTGACAGTGCGCTGCTGTCCTGCTATTATGAGTTAACTAATTATTCCTTCAACTATATATAAAAAACTCATGAGCTTCTAGAGATTTCAAGCAAGTCGACTATGTATAAGGCATAAATATTTGTCCCATCAGTCCCAATCTTAAAAAATAAAAGAGTGAACAGGGAGGGAATAACTGAAAACAAAGAAATACAACCATTCTAGTACCTATTCTATGTGTATTCAACCTTTGAGGAAAAACTTTGGGTTGAAACTAACTCGAGGTTCGTATATAGATAACTCAAGCAGAAATTATATAATGGGTAATAATTCTTAGGGCAACTAGAAACTAAATAAGCAATTCGGTTTAAGATATGAGGATGATATCAAGGGCAAGGAGAAGGAATTGCACCATTTATCAAGGTTAGATCATTATCTCTATGTAGCCCTGCCTCACTAAGTGAATAGTCTATCCACATGGAATCATATCGTCATATCAAGAGATAATAGTATACCTACGGGGATCTGACAAACTATCAAAACTAATAACTTCTCTTCTAAATTGCATGGCCTAAACTACCCATCGGTCAATATAAGACCCAGTTTTCTGAAATTGGGATTTTTTGAAAATTTATTATTTTTATTATTTATTAATGGTGATTTAGTCATGATATGATTTTTGGTGATTTTTAGTTAGATTAAAATTATTTTCTAAGTCATGACTTATGACTTTGTGATTTTTACTAGTGTAACCCTAGTGTAAACCCTAGAAATTTTATAACCTAGAGACTAACCATGATCATGTGAGCCTAACCATAGGTTTAGAACATCAAATTAGGGCTTTTTAGCCTAAAGGGTATTTTGGTAATTTATTAGAATTTATTTGGATTTATGTGATTTATTATTATTTAATTAGTTGATTAGTGTCATGTTAGTCCCTAACCTAGTTTAGCCTAATCTAGGGATTAGCAACTAACCTAGAAGACTAAGTGTAGGTATTTACTTTATGTTGTAAATATCTTAGGATTGAAATATCTTAGATATTTGCTTTATAGATATTTTTCATAAAACCTAGAAATATCTACTTGGTCCAAGACTTAGAAGCTAAGTTAGCAAGGTGGAAAGGAGCCCTAAATATCTACCCTACCCCCCTTGGCAGCCCACCCATGTTATAAACCCTATGGATTTATTCATGAACAAAATTACATGAAACTAAATCCACAAAATTCTCTTTTCCTTCAACCCTTGATAACTTGATCATTCTTGGTCCAAACTGACTCTAGTCTCTTGTATTGGAACCCTACAACATCTAGGAAGCTAAGGGAAGCTAGAAATTCAGAATTTGGGAGCTTGGGCATCATCGAGTTGGAGATCACACAACCCCATTCTCATTGTTTTTCCTTGGATTTGCACAATAGGTATTTTCTCACAAACCTAGTCAAATTCCTATTTTTCTTTCATAATTGCATTCATATAGGAATAACAATACTGTGGGTAAAGTTTGATGGGATTTTGATGTGTTTTGGTGTCCGTATCGGACACGTATCGTAGGGCTAAAATCCTTGTTTGGTAAAATGCCACAATGGATTCGATATGGTCGATTTGTAAAACAAAATATATTTTCTGGTAGCCCTAGACATGTAGGACACATACCAACTTGACTGAGCACAAAATCGTATCGTGTCCGTGTCCAAATTGGACACGAACACACTGCTAAACACCACACTGTGCACTGTGTTAAACCTACTGTTTGACACTTCGTGTCGTGTCCACACGTGTCGTGGACACGATACAGGAACCTAGACACCTAGCCCTAGTCCCCCTCTACCCATAGACACGATCACGACGTGTCACGTGTCGTGTGTCATGCACACGAGACTGTGACATGCCTGCACGAGACACTGCATCGTGCCCGTGTTTTCTCCTGCTGCTCGGGCTCGATTGCGACACGGACACGGCTCCTCGACATGCCAAATTTGACGTGTAGCAAGGGGCCGACACTGACACGGGGCTCCCCAAGTTTCAGAGCCCCACGTGTCGTATCGGACACGCACGAGCGCGTGCACTGATCTGTGCAATGCACAGTCGGCTGTCACTTTGAGCACTGACACGCGTGTCCCGTGTCTTGCACACGAGTCGTGGACACGTGGCAGGGTGTCCTAACCCTAGCCCTAGTCTAGGTTGACACTTAGACATGACCACGTGGTCTGTGTCGTGTCGTGTCGTGTGCACGAACTCGGGGAACGCGTGCACGATACTGTATTTGTGAGTGTGTGCACTGTATTTACCCGTGTGATGTTTTAGTGAGATTGGACACGTGAAACTGTGTCGTGGTGTCGTGTCAGGCACCTAGGACACTAGTATATGTATGGGGCCTTAGTTACCAACCTAAATATTCGAGCCTTAGCTCGGTTTCGTGTATGCATTTTGGTTTACCTAGTATCGAGTCAACAGTCCCTATTTTCTGATTTTAGGATTTTCCAGTTTTTGGCAAAAACGAATTTCAAACCTTAATTTGATATGATTTATACATGTATATGTGTATTTTAGTATGTGTATATGTAGTATATATGTATGTGAGTATGTGGGAGGAATTTAGGGGTATTTGGTTGAGTGTATAGGGAGTTGTGTATATATATACATATATGTATATATGTTCCCGTGTGTGTGTGTGTTTGGGACTGGTTTCCTGTTCCAGGAAACTGACCCCCCCCCCATTCCTCTGTGTGTGTCCCTTCTCTCTCTCTCACTGTCTCACTCTCTCTCTCATTCAGTCTCTCTCTCTCTTTCCCTCTCTCTCTCTCTCTACCTATATATGTATATATGTTATGTATGTGTATATATATATATATATGTTATATAGTTATATATATATATATATATATATATATATATATATATATATATATATATATATATATATATATATATATATATATATAAAAATATATATATATATATATATATATATATATATATATATATGTTATATATATATAAGGGTATTATATATATGTGAATGGGATATATATATATATATATATATATATATATATATATATATATATATATATATATATATATATATATAAATATAGATTATGGTGTTATATATATATAGTTGACTATATATTAGATATGTATATATATATGAGATGGCCTATGTAAATATATATTGTATAGATATGAGTATATATCTAAGATACCTATATATATGTAGTAGTGCCCTAGGATTACTAGCCTATGGTTAGTAGTAAGTTAGAATTGACCAATAGGCTTAGTAGACCTAGTTTGACTAGGTGGTTGGCCCTTGTTGACCATTGTTGACCAAAGTCAACTATAGGTCAACCTTGACCTAGAATGGACTTGGATGGGTATAGAAGGGACTAGTTGACTAAGATTGAGTAAACCCTAGACTATTAGCTAGCTATTTGAGTTTGACCTATATGTGAGTGCCCTAAGTATATAAGGGTATTTGTGTGACTTGGGTTATATGGGTAGTTACATGTAGATTAAGATATGTATGGGGTTAAGTGAGATACTTAGAGTTGAGTCATGACTTGAGTTGGAAAATGGGATTAGCTTGATTATAGGATTAGGGTTGGTATTGTACTATATGTATTTATGTGTGGTATACTTTGTATAGGTAATTGTAGTATAGTATCTTAGGTATCCTAAGACAGGTTAGCCTATGTTTGGTTGTGAGTTAGCCTTATAGAGTTTGACTGGATGTTGACCATTAGTCAAGATTAACCTAATTACCTGACTGACTAGTCTTTGTTTGACCAATACCTTAGTTGGTCTAAGTTTGACTTAGACTTGACCCAGATTGATCATGTTGACTAGTATTTGACTAGTTTGATTAGAGTGTTGACCAGGAGTTGACTTTAACCTAGATTAGACTTGTTTAACCTTGTTTGACCTTGTATGACTTAGTTTAACTTCTTGTGACCTTGTATGACTTGATTTGACTTAGTTTGACTGTAGTGTTGACCAAGTTTGACTTTGACCTAGATTGGCTTAGAATTCATATAGATTGCATTGTAGATTTTATTTACCTTCATTTTGGACATGTCATAACTATATTGCTCTATTTTAGGACATTGTGACTCTGGTACAGACATCTGATATTACACTACTCTTTCCAGAGTAACAGGCGAGTACATTCTCTGATAATTCTCTCATTTATTTGTCGATTACTGTATTTCAGTTCTAGTTAGTTCTATGTGATTCTCTGTATCAACACGTATGGATATTTCTGGATTCATGTATCGACACATACCTTACTTGCTGGCCTCTATTACTGGAGTCATTAGTATCATTTTGGAATCATTTCTGGAATCATCACGTATTGGCCAGACTCATCTCGATTCTTTTTGTCGATTTTGGATTCACTTGCTGGGCGGGGAAATATTGAGTAAGACATGTAGACATACCCCAAATCTGGAATCTCCAACTGGAATCTTCTGGAAGCATAGCCATCTCTTGCCTGATCCGTAAGAGATGTGCCTGATACCTACAGCCGTTTACATGTCGACCTCGATATTTTAAAACACACTGTTAGATCATAGTTGGACTCACCCTAGTTTTATTGATCACTGTTGGACTCATCTTGTACTGGAAATTAATCTGGTATCAGATTATATGGACTGGACTCACACTGGGATTATATTAGACTTATATCGTACTGTCTGGACTTACACATGATATTCTAGTTCAGTTAGCTTTTATTACAGTCTTCATTGCCATGATTCTTCTCTTGTTTTAGTTACCTTTCTTTTCTTGTATCTTACTGTGTCTCTGTGCCATCATTACCTGCATAGAACTGCCATGCTCATCAATAAAACTGTCTATAACTGCTTTATAGTTCTTTGTCATTTACTTGGGTTTTTCTTGATGAGTTGTGCTCGTTCCCGTCCTGATTGGACCTGTTGAAAATATTACAGATGATAATCCTGTGGACACCTGCCCTACTTCCCATGGACCTGGCGAGGGATTAGCTACCTTCGGTTCCGACTCTCAGGAGTGATTCAGGAGATTAGCTAGTAGACTACTTTAGCTTTCATGTTTTGGCTTGTTGTATTAAAGTTAAGATATTGAGTCTGTATTAAGTTGGTTTGAGATATTGGTGTATTATTTTAGTAGTTAGTTGTTGTTGTCTTTAATTCCTTAGGTATAACTTATGTGTTATCTTTTCGTGCTTAGACTGTGTTTGAGTAGATCATACCCTTTACTTGCCCTCCATTCGGAGCTGATATCTGGACAAGTACTTTTTATATTCACTGCATAAGTTTAGTTAGCAACCTAGGACAGCTTACTACCGCCGACACTGCGGCGTAGGCTGGACGTACCCACTTCTCGTGCCCCTATACTGGGTGCGGGTCGTGACACATTTTTAGTGGTGGCCCATGCAGGTCTGTCGACTAAATTGTTTGGTTACGTTATTGTACCAAGCATGCCTGCAATTAGGAACTTAAGGTAATTAGACAATATTAGGAATGACGCTTAGAACACCTAGAGGAATACTAGGATTGCAACATAGGAAATACATCACATGCTTGCTATTATAATTTGATTTTCTTGTATATGATTGTTTTGCTTTAAAGAGTCCTTATAAGTCTTTTTATTGTAATTAGATGGTGCTTACTCGTTCCTCCCGGTATGTCTCACCTGAGAATGGCACGCTCCCCATCCAGTCAGCTGACCAGTTGACTGATACACCTCCACCTCCACCTACCACATTCCTCCACTCCACAGATCCACAAACCCAGATACCACAACCACCTTCCACATCGCAGGCCCAGCAGGACCCAATACTTCCACCACCCCCTATCACTGTACCTACCCAGGCTTCCGTCACACTCGACGGGAACCAACTGCTCATTATGATCCAGGGGTTCCTAGCAACCCATCAGGAGCAGACCACCCTACTCCGCCAGAGCATGGAGCATTCTGAGGGACGTACCGTGGTCCCACCACCTGTAGAGCCGCGGCAGAGAGCAGGAACGATCAAGGACTTCATGGGTCTGAATCCCAAGGAGTTCTTAGGGACTGAGGGCATAGTAGTAGCAGATGACTGGTTAGACTCGGTAGAGAGGAAGCTCATTGGAGTTAGGATGCCGGATGACCTCCAGGTCGAGGTAGCGAGATTTTTGCTGATAGACTTGGCAGGAGTTTGGTTCCGGAATGAGCCGTTATTCGCGAGAGGGAGAGCCACTTGGGATCAGTTCAAGACCCAGTTCAAGAAAAAATTCTTCTCGACCACTGCTAGAGTAGCCATGGGGCTACGATTCCAGAACATCCAGCAGGGGAACCGTTCTGTTGACGAGTATGCGGCAGAGTTTAGTCGCCTGAGCCGTTTCGCTCCTAGCCTAGTTGCTGACCCTGAGGAGATGACGCGTAGGTTTTGCCGTGGTCTAGTTCCAGACATTGGCATTTTTATAGTGGCGAACGGTATGACTGACTACTGCCAGAGCTTAGAGTTAGCCCGGAGTATCGAGGACCGTCTTCTGTCTTGCAAGAGGCCGGCTTCTGTACATATTGAGGGACACTCCAAGCGTCAGACTTTCCAACAGAAAGTGCCGACGCTACACCAGCAGACATATCATCCTCCCACACCACATCATTCGACCCCGGCAGTTAGAGCCCCGGGACCCCGGCAGCAGAGGCCATTTCAGCAGGTACAGCATCAGTATTGGGGTCAGGACCCGAAGACGATCAGTTGTTCATACTGCAGGAAACAGGGACACGTCAGGGAGCAGTGTAGGAAGAGGCTGAAGGTTTGCTATAACTGTGGGTCTGATACTCACCAGAAGATGGATTGTCCCGTTGCACCTCCTTATATGGGGGCTAGGCCACCTGTAGCTCAGCACCAGAGGGGTGAAGCTTTTGCGATGACGGTCGAGGAGACCAACGCTGCAGGTGACGGGTTAGCAGGTTTGTCTTTCCTATCCTTCCTTTCCCATCTTGTTGTATGATTCCATTAGTACCTGTCAGGATATGCTTGTGATATGCTAGATAGTGTAGTTACCCTTTTTTGAGACTGTAGAATCATGACCAGTAGGTCTATGATTGCATGTTATCTTTTGACTTGATTTGACTGGGGGTTTGACCTATGAGGAGTACGACTATCTTAATTTCGAGGACGAAATTTTTCTAAGGAGGGTAGACTTGTAAGACCCAGTTTTCTGAAATTGGGATTTTTTGAAAATTTATTATTTTTATTATTTATTAATGGTGATTTAGTCATGATATGATTTTTGGTGATTTTTAGTTAGATTAAAATTATTTTCTAAGTCATGACTTATGACTTTGTGATTTTTACTAGTGTAACCCTAGTGTAAACCCTAGAGATTTTATAACCTAGAGACTAACCATGATCATGTGAGCCTAACCATAGGTTTAGAACATCAAATTAGGGCTTTTTAGCCTAAAGGGTATTTTGGTAATTTATTAGAATTTATTTGGATTTATGTGATTTATTATTATTTAATTAGTTGATTAGTGTCATGTTAGTCCCTAACCTAGTTTAGCCTAATCTAGGGATTAGCAACTAACCTAGAAGACTAAGTGTAGGTATTTACTTTATGTTGTAAATATCTTAGGATTGAAATATCTTAGATATTTGCTTTATAGATATTTTTCATAAAACCTAGAAATATCTACTTGGTCCAAGACTTAGAAGCTAAGTTAGCAAGGTGGAAAGGAGCCCTAAATATCTACCCTACCCCCCTTGGCAGCCCACCCATGTTATAAACCCCATGGATTTATTCATGAACAAATTACATGAAACTAAATCCACAA
The DNA here is from genome assembly GCA_029216955.1 of Iris pallida. Classification (NCBI taxonomy): domain Eukaryota; kingdom Viridiplantae; phylum Streptophyta; class Magnoliopsida; order Asparagales; family Iridaceae; genus Iris; species Iris pallida. The sequence continues at coordinate 1,311,046 of JANAVB010017194.1, forward strand.
AATTCCCTTTTCCTTCAACCCTTGATAACTTGATCATTCTTGGTCCAAACTGACTCTAGTCTCTTGCATTGGAACCCTACAACATCTAGGGAGCTAAGGGAAGCTAGAAATTTAGAATTTGGGAGCTTGGGCATCATCGAGTTGGAGATCACACAACCCCATTCTCATTGTTTTTCCTTGGATTTGCACAATAGGTATTTTCTCACAAACCTAGTCAAATTCCTGTTTTTCTTCATAATTGCATTCATATAGGAATAACAATACTGTGGGTAAAGTTTGGTAGGATTTTGATGTGTTTTGGTGTCCGTATCGGACACGTATCGTAGGGCTAAAATCCTTGTTTGGTGAAATGCCACAATGGATTCGATATGGTCGATTTGTAAAACAAAATATATTTTCTGGTAGCCCTAGACATGTAGGACACATACCAACTTGACTGAGCACAAAATCGTATCGTGTCCGTGTCCAAATTGGACACGAACACACTGCTAAACACCACACTGTGCACTGTGTTAAACCTACTGTTTGACACTTCGTGTCGTGTCCACACGTGTCATGGACACGATACAGGAACCTAGACACCTAGCCCTAGTCCCCCTCTACCCATAGACATGATCACGACGTGTCACGTGTCGTGTGTCATGCACACGAGACTGTGACACGCCTGCACGAGACACTGCATCGTGCCCGTGTTCTCCCCTGCTGCTCGGGCTCGATTGCGACACGGACACGGCTCCTCGACACGCCAAATTTGACGTGTAGCAAGGGGCCGACACTGACACGGGGCTCCCCAAATTTCAGAGCCCCACGTGTCGTGTCGGACACGCACGAGCGCGTGCACTGATCTGTGCAATGCACAGTCGGCTGTCACTTTGAGCACTGACACGCGTGTCCCGTGTCTTGCACACGAGTCGTGGACACATGGCAGGGTGTCCTAACCCTAGCCCTAGTCTAGGTTGACACTTGGACACGACCACGTGGTCTGTGTCGTGTCGTGTCGTGTGCACGAACTCGGGGAACGCGTGCACGACACTGTATTTGTGAGTGTGTGCACTGTATTTACCCGTGTGATGTTTTAGTGAGATTGGACACATGAAACTGTGTCGTGGTGTCGTGTCAGGCACCTAGGACACTAGTATATGTATGGGGCCTTAGTTACCAACCTAAATATTCGAGCCTTAGCTCGGTTTCGTGTATGCATTTGGTTTACCTAGTATCGAGTCAACAGTCCCTATTTCCTGATTTTAGGATTTTCCAATTTTTGGCAAAAAACGAATTTCAAACCTTAATTGATATGATTTATACATGTATATGTGTATTTTTAGTATGTGTATATGTAGTATATATGTATGTGAGTATGTGGGAGGAATTTGGGGGTATTTGGTTGAGTGTATAGGGAGTTGTGTAGATATATACATATATGTATATATGTTCCTGTGTGTGTGTGTGTTTGGGACTGGTTTCCTGTTCCAGGAAACTGAACCCCCCCCATTCCTGTGTGTGTGTCCCTTCTCTCTCTCCTCACTGTCTCACTCTCTCTCTCATTCAGTCTCTCTCTCTCTTTTCCTCCTCTCTCTCTCTCTCTCTACCTATATATGTATATATGTTATGTATGTGTATATATATATATATGTTATATAGTGATATATATATATATATATATATATATATATATATATATATATATATATATATATATAAGGGTATTATATATATGTGAATGGGATATATATATATATAAATATAGATTATGGTGTTATATATATATGGTTGACTATATATTAGATATGTATATATATATGAGATGGCCTATGTAAATATATATTGTATAGATATGAGTATATATCTAAGATACCTATATATATGTAGTAGTGCCCTAGGATTACTAGCCTATGGTTAGTAGTAAGTTAGAATTAACCAATAGGCTTAGTAGACCTAGTTTGACTAGGTGGTTGGCCCTTGTTGACCATTGTGACCAAAGTCAACTATAGGTCAACCTTGACCTAGAATGGACTTGGATGGGTATAGAAGGGACTAGTTGACTAAGATTGAGTAAACCCTAGACTATTAGCTAGCTATTTGAGTTTGACCTATATGTGAGTGCCCTAAGTATATAAGGGTATTTGTGTGACTTGGGTTATATGGGTAGTTACATGTAGATTAAGATATGTATGGGGTTAAGTGAGATACTTAGAGTTGAGTCATGACTTGAGTTGGAAAATAGGATTAGCTTGATTATAGGATTAGGGTTGGTATTGTACTATATGTATTTATGTGTGGTATACTTTGTATAGGTAATTGTAGTATAGTATCTTAGGTATCCTAAGACAGGTTAGCCTATGTTTGGTTGTGAGTTAGCCTTATAGAGTTTGACTGGATGTTGACCATTAGTCAAGATTAACCTAATTACCTGACTGACTAGTCTTTGTTTGACCAATACCTTAGTTGGTCTAAGTTTGACTTAGACTTGACCCAGATTGATCATGTTGACTAGTATTTGACTAGTTTGATTAGAGTGTTGACCAGGAGTTGACTTTAACCTAGATTAGACTTGTTTAACCTTGTTTGACCTTGTATGACTTAGTTAACTTCTTGTGACCTAGTATGACTTGATTTGACTTAGTTTGACTGTAGTGTTGACCAAGTTTGACTTTGACCTAGATTGGCTTAGAATTCATATAGATTGCATTGTAGATTTTATTTACCTTCATTTTGGACATGTCATAACTATATTGCTCTATTTTAGGACATTGTGACCCTGGTACAGACATCTGATATTACACTACTCTTTCCAGAGTAACAGGCGAGTACATTCTCTGATAATTCTCTCATTTATTTGTCGATTACTGTATTTCAGTTCTAGTTAGTTCTATGTGATTCTCTGTATCAACACGTATGGATATTTCTGGATTCATGTATCGACACATACCTTACTTGCTGGCCTCTATTACTGGAGTCATTAGTATCATTCTGGAATCATTTCTGGAATCATCACGTATTGGCCAGACTCATCTCGATTCTTTTGTCGATTTTGGATTCACTTGCTGGACGGGAAAATATTGAGTAAGACATGTAGACATACCCCAAATCTGGAATCTCCAACTGGAATCTTCTGGAAGCATAGCCATTTCTTGCCTGATCCGTAAGAGATGTGCCTGATACCTACAGCCGTTTACATGTCGACCTCGGTATTTTAAAATACACTGTTAGATCATAGTTGGACTCACCCTGGTTTATTGATCACTGTTGGACTCATCTTGTACTGGAAATTATCTGTTATCAGATTATATGGACTGGACTCACACTGGGATTATATTAGACTTATATCGTACTGTCTGGACTCACACATGATATTCTAATTCAGTTAGCTTTTATTACAGTCTTCATTGCCATGATTCTTCTCTTGTTTTAGTTACCTTTCTTTTCTTGTATCTTACTGTGTCTCTGTGCCATCATTACCTGCATAGAACTGCCATGCTCATCAATAAAACTGTCTATAACTGCTTTATAGTTCTTTGTCATTTACTTGGGTTTTTCTTGATGAGTTGTGCTCGTTCCCGTCCTGATTGGACCTGTTGAAAATATTACAGATGATAATCCTGTGGACACCTGCCCTACTTCCCATGGACCTGGCGAGGGATTAGCTACCTTCGGTTCCGACTCTCAGGAGTGATTCAGGAGATTAGCTTGTAGACTACTTTAGCTTTCATGTTTTGGCTTGTTGTATTAAAGTTAAGATATTGAGTCTGTATTAAGTTGGTTTGAGATATTGGTGTATTATTTTAGTAGTTAGTTGTTGTTGTCTTTAATTCCTTAGGTATAACTTCTGTGTTATCTTTTCGTGCTTAGACTGTGTTTGAGTAGATCATACCCTTTACTTGCCCTCCATTCGGAGCTGATATCTGGACAAGTACTTTTTATATTCACTGCATGAGTTTAGTTAGCAACCTAGGACAGCTTACTACCGCCGACACTTGCGGCGTAGGCTGGACGTACCCACTTCTTGTGCCCCTATACTGGGTGCGGGTCGTGACAGTCAATTCGTGTAAGGGACTCCTAGTCCTAGTCATTCTCTTAAATTAAATTAATCCTTGTTCGTGAATGAGCATTTCCTGGTCGCAGGCTCGCAATATACTAACTTAAGTACTATCACGAGTTCGCATGGTTTGCGAAAACGGACCTGCATGGGCCACCACAAAAACTTGTCATGACCCGCACCCATTTTTTTTTAAACGGATACGAGACGTGTCCAAGCCAGCCTACGCCGCAGTGTCGGCGGTAGAACGCTGTCATGGCCATGAAGATCAAAATCACAACTAATGCTCATTCACAAAAATTAATTTAACTTACAAGGATCACAAGTTTTACATTTGTGGAAAATATAAACTTGTACAAATAAATGAATGACTACAACTCAACTAACTAGCTAGTCACTAGGCTTTGTCTGCAAGTATTCTCATCACTCCCCAAGCTAAGTGAATCCACGGCTAACCTGAAAATGTTGGTTTCCAGTCAGGAATGGAACGAGCACAATTCACTGAATGCAATCTCAATAAAGAAAATGACTATAAACAAAGACTAGACATCAATCATGAGTTTTGAAAATAACAGGAAATACAGAAAACCAATAATAAATAAATAGACACAAAAATACTTTCCCCAACTGTTCGAAGTACCTTTGATATGTGATCGGTCTCGGGACAATTATGCGACACTGTCTACACTGTCTAAAGTTACACTGTCTAAAGTTACACTGTCTACAGCAAATATTGAAATAAAGAAACATTGTCTACAAATTAATAATTATGATCTACACAGTTTAAATGCAATAATAATCATGGTCTACACTGTCTATTTGTAATAATAAATCACTGTCTACACTGTCTACTTTGCAATAATAAATCACTGTCTACACTGTCTATACTGTCTAAGGTCAGACCACACATCGTTGGTACTTCTCATTCCCGACTCAACAATTTTAATAGAAAATAATCACATAACCATGGCCAATCAATGAAATATAGTGAAAGTCAATATCGAAATGCAGACAATAAACTGTACTCGCCTGTGGTCCTTTGCTGGTGAAACCGACAATCTGAACTACTCGATGTGCCACTATAGTCAAAACCCGTACAACAGTCCCCGGAAGCTGAAATAAACAATACCAATGATCTCAGAATAGTCCAATTAGCTAGGATTGTCTGTCCTTACATCCAATTCTGGACACAGGGACAAAACGGTAATTTTGGGCCAAAACGGTGTCCGCCGTTGGACCCGCTTGCACCGAAAAGCGTGCCAAAGTCAACGGTCTCTAAAGTCGTCAAACTATATGTCTACGGATCTAGTTTTCCGATACGAACCCAACCGTATGTCCAAAGTTGGATTCCGGCGGGCCATGCACAAAATTGCCCGTTGAGTCGGACCGTGGGGCCCGCAAAATGGCGTCGGATTCAACTGTCTCAGAATTGGACCAAACTTGGCATGCAGGACCAGAAAAATGATACGGTTCTGCTGGCGCAAGTTTCGTCTCGATCTGACGAGCGTGCACAAAGTATTGAGAAATTTACAAAGTGCACGATACAGAGAATTTTGACGGATACGCATCAAATTCGTCGCGCACGACGCGACCAATTTGAATTCCGCCAAAGCCCACACGACCACAAAACCATTACGCAGCTTTCGATGCTTACGGTGCGCGACCACGTCGCCCAGAATGGCGGGACGCACGTCGTGTGGAGCGATTTCTAGTTTTTGAAAACAGATTTTTCGTCAACTTCAACTTAATTTTAAACAGGAAATAATCCACAAGAATTAAATCTAAAAGTAGGGTTTCCATCTTGGTTAGGTTGGCTAGAAATCTATTCAAACGGTTTTCTAAAACTCATGATGTGCTGGTCACAAATCGACCGCAAACATCGGACATTGGGGCAGTTTTTGCTCTGTTTCTCGAGCAGATTTTCGTCGACTTTCACGTCGATTTTACGGATAGATTAAGGCGATCTAAAGAAAAGCACTTGAAGACATTAGAAGGCGTATAGGTTGTGAGTTTACCAGAGAAGACGGGGGGCGAAACGATCCACGGTGTGCGACGAACAGTAGCTGCAAAGTGGGTTCGATACACCATGCTACTGCTGTCGTTCCTTCTCTTCCGCGCGCGTGCGTGTGTGCGTTGCCTCCGCGCGGTCTGGCCGGCGGGCGGCGGCCCGCGGTGGTGCGCTCGTGCGCGCGGAAAAGGCGCCCAGGGTCGGGGGTTGGGCGGCATTTCAGTTGTTAGGGTTTGTGTTGAGGTAAATCGATGAGATCTTTCGATTATACGCACATTTATATGTTTGTGCTCTGGGAGCAAACCGAGTACCTCTCGGGTTTGCTTGGGGTGTGGGTCTCTGTAGCTGGGCTGGGATCTATGTTGTGGGGTTTTAAGGCCATGTGGGCCGGTGGGAGCTTCTTGTTGTTTCTAATTCCTTTTTCCTTTCCTTTATTTCTATTTCCTTCTCTATTTATATATCTAAATATATGTATACTTAATGTATACGTATAATCACCTAGACGTCTATATACATGTATTCCCTTACATATATATATACACACACATAAACATACACACTTAGTTATATATATATTCATTTATATCTATATATTTAAACTATATATATATATATATATATATATATATACTATATATCTATATATATATATATATATTATATATATATATATATAT